>WOVY01001836.1:0-422500 GCA_013436015.1 Rhipicephalus annulatus | reverse complement strand
CGTGAACTCTCACCATTGCAGTAGTAATTTTCAACCCTATCCAGATGGGTATCAAATGAAAGAAGCTCGCGAGTGCTCTGCGATAGCAAGCATTTCCATTACATGAGGTCACGTGAGAAAGTCAAGAGACCTCACGTAACTTCCAGCAGTATTTAGGAAAATCCAGAACTTTATCGCCATAGGTTTACCCCGAAAGGAGTCCGTGAGTAACCCCACGATAGCACTGAACATCAGGTCGCAAGAGAAGGTCGCGTGCCTTCGTGCAACTTCTACCAAAACATAGGTAATTCTCAACCCTTTCTACATTGATATCAAATGGTAGAAACTAACGAGTGCTCTGTGATAGCACGTATGTCGCGATCAGGTCGCGTGAGAAACTCACGTGGCCGTGTAACTTCTACCAGTACATGGGTAATTCTCGACCCTATCTACACAGGTATCAAACGAAAAGCGATCACGAGTGCAGGCGTCCCCCCCACACGCACACACTCATGGGTGCGCGCGTACACACACACACGTACACACACGGGAGGAAACCTGTCTGTACTAAAAAGAAGTGAATTATGCTGCACTTAATATTCAATTCCTTTACACTATCGTAAAAATTTGTTACAGCGTTGAAAACGCTCCTGTGGCTGTAACCGAATGTGATTGTGCCAAATGATCTCAATCCATACTTTCGTCATCTTCATTTTCGTCATTTGTTTCTTCTTGCCTTCATGTCAAGTCCACCTTCCCCAAGTTGTTATTGTTGGAGTGAATACACAATTCTGCCTACAGAAAACTATATTTAAATTTATGCGTGTGTTTACGACATACACGTGGAAGGAACACCGGCACAAGAAAAGGAAGGAAGAAACGTGTCGCCGGTTTAATGGCCGATCCCCCGTAGTGGGTACGAGCCAAACATAACCACAATTAAGCAAGCAAGCAAACGTGTCCCTTCGCGAGTAGCCACACGCACCGGCCTCGTCACAACGGTTCTCAGCGGCCGCTCGACCGGGCCAGCTACAGATCACTCGATCGGGATTCTGCACGTATCATCGCAGTCTCTGCAGACCTGTCATCAGATACCAGCCCAGAGAGCATGAACAACTTCGTCATCATGGAGAAGATCGACGAAGGCACGTACGGCGTCGACTACAAAGCAAAGTGTAAGACCACCAATAAGGTCGTCGCCATGAAGAAGATCCGAGTCGAGGGCGGAGATGAAGGTGTTGCGGCAACGACGATACGATAGGTAGCCCTCCTCCGGGAGGTAAGGCACGAGAACATAGTGAGTCTCATCGATGTGGTAACGCCACCAGTGGTCTACACATGGTCTTCAAGTACATATGGTCTTCGAGTACATGACCATAAACCTTAGGACGCTCTTTGAATCTCATCCTAAAAACGAGACCTTGGATGGCGCCGTCGTTAAGAAGTGCCTCGTTCAGATCGTGAATGCCATCCTTTTCTGCCACCAAAGTTGAGTTCTGTACCTCGACCTCAAGCCAGCCAACGTACTTACTGACGACAACGATGACCTCAAGGTGGCCGACTTAGGCTTCTGCCGTGCCTTCACGCTGCCCATGCGCAGCTTAACCCACGAGGTGGACACTCTGTGGTACCAGGTTCCGGAGATTCTTACGGGTGCCAGTCGTTACTCGACGTCAGTAACATGTGCAGTATCGGGTGCATCTTTTTCGAGCTGCTCACTGGGAAAACCCTCTTCCGCGGAGATTCGGAGATCGACCAACTGTTTCGTATTTCCCGCGTCTTGGGTAGACCTACGGTAGACACTTGGCCCAAAGTGAAGAAGCTACCAAATTACAAGCCGGCCATTCCGATGTGGAGAAAGAACATCATGGCTGAGCTGCTTCTGGATGTAGAATTCGAGGCGGTAGATCTGCTTCTGAAGATGCTTATCAACAGCCCTGGCGAAAGTATCCTGGCCAAAGACACCGCTGCGCACCCCTACCTGGGCACATCGAGCGATTTCAAGCAGGCGTCAGGCACCATCCAGAATAAAAGTCAATGATACTGTATTGGCAGCTCGAAGATGGCGTGCAACCCGGAAGCCATTCATCGCGGAATATGGGGGGCGAAAAGTGAGAAGAATGCCTTTGTAACAGTGCGACGGCGCACTTCCTACTGTAAATAAAGCTAGAAAGTAGAACTCGTGCGGTGTGTAGTGTGCTTGATGAAGGCTGTCCTGAAGAAAATTGTCATGTGGTTGGAGATGGAAGGAAGGCCTGAGTTAAACCGGCAAACACTGAATTATTCATTGGCGAACTGTTGAGACTCTTCTAAAATGTAATGTTGGAATACAGGAAAGAGTGCTGATATACTCAAAAGAACTGTCTCAAAAGAGTGCTGGTATACTAAAAAAATATTTACGACTAATTGCAATTTACTCAGTTTATTTTTGTTCGCACTATGAGTTCTTGGGCATTTCTAGGTGTGGTATTATCGACTCTTGTTAGGAAAAGAAGACAAGATGTTCCTACAAGAATAATTGCTCGTAGTATGCGTGACCCGCAACTTCCGGACGCAAATGTAGCAAGGTACGTTCATAAGTTTTAAGGGAGAATACTTCTCAAAGCAGTTAATTTGCGAGTCAGGAACGCTTGGCCTACACATCATCGCGCTCGCTTGTTATATACCATCAAACGTCACTGACACCTCACAACAAGGTGGTTCTTATAGAAAACCTTGGATATTGAGATCAAACTTTAGATACCGAGAAAACCAATACAGAAAATTGGATACAGAGATCATACGACAAATGCATTCTTAAAACGTGACCTCCTAAAGATTACTTACGTATAATCTTATGGGCACGACCTATACACAGTGTTTTTAAATAAATACAGATTTAAAAAAAAACTTTATTTGTTAGGCATTTCGCCTCTTCGCAAGCAGTTTCTAGGACGAGGCGAAAAGAATTTGCCACTAATTAGGTCACTCAAAACTCATTATTTCACAATATTATCTCAATTAACGTTTTTATTAACAATTTTGTGGTGGTTGTTTATATGGGGAAGTAACGGTGCGCTCACGTCTGCAGATCCCAACAGGTTCACGAGCAGCGAGAAAACTTCTAAGAAGTGCAGTGGAAATGTCCCGCCTCGTAGTTAGCGTTGCAGTGTATACATAGAAAGGGAGACACGAAAGAAAAGAAATGCAGGGACGAGTGTTGATTAGTTTCTGGACGGTATAGTTTGTTCTACTTGTCATTATTTTGTCTTGTGTATGCTCATTAGCACACTTATTAACTGTCGACCACAGCCTGTTTTGAACAGACCTATATGAGCACGTAGTATGCTGGTTCATTCAGCTTAGCGTGCGTATGCGGTCAAATATTTCGAGCATTCAGACGAAACGTGCCTGTCTATACGGGACGATGGGTGCGAGAGAACACAAAGTCCCGCGGCTACGGAAGGCTGGCATCCCGCGAGGATCACGTGTACGCCACCGGATGCTAGTCACGCGATGCAGCGCGCCATCCAACACCCAAGGCTGCTTCTAAACAAATATTCGCAAAACACAATAAACTTCGGATCAACCCTTCGCGGCCAACTCAGGTATTCGATGGTGCGCCGTCTGCAGCCGCATAGCAAGGTGCTTTTCAGGGCTTCGGCATAACTACGTTCACGTTTCGCGGCTTCTCGCATAGCGGGCTCCGATGGCAGGAAATTAACGGGAAGGATGGGGGAGAGTGAGAGACTGGTACAAGAAGCCCGAGCTCAAGTTTACCGCTCGACGGGAGCGCAGCTGTCTCTGCGAACGGGGCAAACCACGAACGCAAGTGACACTTGCCGGACTCGCGAGCGTTCGTCTATAGAATGGCGGAGGCGAATTTCATGTCCCTGCTCCGGCTATGGATGAAGCCTAACGACGAGTTCGAGCTAGGCCCAAACGTGAGTACACCTTTGTTTTAGCTACCATAACGGTGCTAAAGCGAATGTATGAGACCAAGAACGGACAGAAAGTTTATATATATATATATATATATATATATATATATATATATATATATATATATATATATATATACTCCGATCAACATGCATGAGACGGAGCAAAGGTAAATGCGGATCAGCATCGCCGAGATCAGTTACTAAACAAGCAGACGGTCACTCGAGCCTCTATGGATATGTTTTGTTGCGTGACCTTTTGTTTATTTTTTTGTAACCGTCTTGTTTTGTTCATATCATGTAACAAGACAAGCTCGATCCTATATACGGTTTCAAGATAGCATGCGTTGTATCCAAAAAAACTTCCGGTCACCTTATTTACCAGCTCCTAACTTCAAAATAGAAAGCACGTTCTCAAGTTTTCTTTTTTCAGGGGTAAGGAAAGTCTCTTTTTTTGTTTTTAAGATAAAAGCAACGAGTGTAAATTCCAAGGAAATCTCTTATCGCTTTTCTGTAGCTCAAAAAAATATCTAATTGAATATAATTTGCCAAGTAAGGGAACAAAAGCATTTATAAATGGGACAAGAAATCAATATTTAATACTCGTTAAGCGTACTACTAAAACTTCTAGGAAAATGTTTTCACTGCATTGAAACTGGATGTCCTAAATGTATCATCTTGCAATTTAGAGCAGCTAAAGGAAGTTTTTTTTACCAGATTTGAGACAGCAGCTGGGAAGATTTTGCTCAACCATGCCAAGGACCATACTTTTCATCATCAATCTAATTTACATTTCTAACGCGATAGTGTGAAAGAGCTCATTTCGATGAAATTTCGGTGCTGGTGCCATTTCTTGGGAACAAAAAACCATGGACGTTGCCTGTCCCAAAAGTTTCCTGATTTATTTTCAAATTAATCTATACAATATCAGTTTATAATCTTTTCCGAACATTTCGATGTATTCTCTCCATCCTGTTTAACGAACGGATTTCTAGGCTTCATTGAATCGTTGACGGCACCATGAATGCCCTCAACGACGACCTTCTTCATTGGGCTTGTCAGAGATGCTTCTACCGTCTCCGGCGTCCCATGCTGAGTTCTATTCAGGGTTTTATTTCATCAAATGAAGACGAAAAAAAATGAGGCGGGGTCAAGTCGTGCTGTGCAATGGGTGTAACAGAGCTACCACAATCTTTTTGGCCAGCAACTTGGAGACAACCCTGCAGCGTGGTGTGACTCCTGCTTCATCTCGCTCGTCGAGACCTCGGACCTTCATAAATTATAAGACCCTTGATGGAACACGATTACCGATTATTTCCGTAGTGATCGGAACACCTGACCGCCTGTCCTTATCCAACACTCTTAGACAAAAAGTTAGACATCAGTTAGCAGATGTGTGTATTTACTTGTTTCCAGCGTGTTTTACTACCTTCACGGCATACTTTTACTACCCAGTAGCTAGTTTTTCTTATCTTTTTGACTAAGTAACTAATAAGTCACCCACGTTGTCAGATTAGCTGCCGCAGTGTACTTGGTCGTAACGGTGACACTTGTAAGCAAATTTAAGCTTAAAATTGATTGACTACTTTGGAACAGAAGTTTCGTGCTACGTGAAATATATACAAGCAAATAGAAGGGCACATGATTATCTGTAGAAAACTTCAATTATTCTTCTAAATTCGATGGCTCCTAACCTGTACATGGTGTGCCATGCCAATGCAGGGCCTATAAAGCCTTGAAGCTGCTGCTGCAGTAGAAATCTGCTATGTTCAAGTCTTGAAGTGTGCTTGCGTTTTCGTGTGTTCTCGCTTGGAGTGATCCGTTCATATGAATTCTCATACCCATGTGATCATATGCTCATATGATCATACGAGCATGGTCATGTGTGAGTATGATGTGATCATATGAATGTGTCATATATATGTGTATATATGAACATACGATTAAATCATTATATATTCATTTGATCACATGAATACTTAATCATATTTCTATAAGTACATCAATGTGACGCGCATACGGTATAGTTGCATGAAGAACACAGCTAGCAGCCGTTATTTACTATCCGAGGACAATGCAACTTTGTTTTTTTTTCATCCTGTAGTTTTGAAATAGAATCAGCTCAATATGGTGACCCCCACGAGCACTTAACACAATAGACTTAGACCTCTCTTTTCGAAGTTACTAATAATTTTTAAGGGATGAACGATTTGCATCAGCAGTATTCAGTGACAAAATAGGTAGTAAATTTCTCTAACCTGCATTTTACAACCTTCACTTACTAACGGACTACTCCGGTTTGTGATAAGTGGGCGGTTAGTTTTAGTTATTGAGTATGTTGACTTTTCTTTAAGAGTGAGTACTTGACGCCCTTTCTGCGCCGAGTCATCCGTTTGTGACTTCGACGGAGGAACAGAGTAGTCGTCGTTGTTGACAGACTTGTTACTTTCCTGGAACTTCTTTTAACACATCAAAGTATGGCTATGTTTTATGATGTTGTCAATGTAGGCTCTCTGAAGCGTTTCGAGCTTCTCCGCCCTGTTTTTAATCCATTTTCACACAAAACTTCACTGCATGACAATGCTCCAAAAACTCGCCTTCTTGTTTTTATCTCAACAATGGGGCGGTAGATAACACAGCAGATTGGCTTGACTTGCCTCAACGACTACTTGCAAGGAACCGATACCAGACTTGCTTTGAAGCTTATATCCCCCACTAACTTCCGCACACGATGTGCCTCCCAGCCAGGAGGCCCTGCCAATTACAGAAAAAAATTCCGTGAACTTTTGAGGCAGACACTGTATATGAAAACAAATGGAATAAATCATTTTTGGTCGGTGTGCACATTCAATCTATGTCTTCCGCCATGGCAAGCAAGTGTTCTACCAAAGAGCCACCTCATATACTTCGAAGATTAAAAACAAAAAAAAAGCTTTCCAACTGTCATGTAGTGCATGAAGTCTCCTTAGCTGACGCATTATTGCGCCACCATAAAGGTGGCGCAATGTTGGCACAATGTTGTGTCCCTTCAAGGATACTACATAATGACTCAAGAGGTTGGATAAGCAAGCAGCTTGGGCCTTGAATTGAAGCTCTGCCGCGGTAGTCATAAACTGGTAGAGCGACCAGCTACACGAGCCGATTCCTCGAACTGAAGTCCCAAAATTTTTTTCTCTTTCCTAAAAAGGAAAAATCTAGGGACTTTACATCGAACGACCACTCCGAGTTGTTAATGATGTCGAAACTCTTCTCGAGAAAAAGGCTTCTCTTTTTGCGCCCTTTTGTGTGTGTGTGTGTGTGTGTGTGTGTGTGTGTGTGTGTGTGTGTGTGTGTGTGTGTGCGTGCGTGTGTGTGTATGTGTGTGTGTGTGTGTGTGTGTGTGTGTGTGTGTGTGTGTGTGTGGAAGGGGGGTGGTATTCCTGCGGAGATCACTATCTTTTGCGCTCTCTTTTAAAATTTGTTTGGTATTTTACAATCACAATATTTTCAATAACTATATTGTCGTTGTTGTCGTCGTCGTTGTTCTTTTTCTTGTTTTCGTCGTCGTCATCGTCTTCGTTGTTGTTGACGTTGTTGTCGTCGATGTCGTTGTTGACGTCGTCGTCGTCATCGTCATCATCATCATTGTTGTTGTCGTTGTCAATGTTGCTGCTGCTGCTACCACCGCCGTCGTGGAGGGCGGCGGTAGTCGTGGATGGCACTCATGGCGCGCCTTTGATTATCCGAACACGGCTACGGTCCAAGTATTTTTGTGATCGTGAATGGTCGTCTGTCAAGTCGGTTCAAGCGATTCCTCATTTGAGCGCACTGTTGATTGTATTGCGGACATTCTAAAAAATATACTCCTCTTGCGCATCGTCATGATCACAGTGGTCGCAGTGCGGGGACGTTCTTCTTTTTATGCGACTTAAAAAAGTGAGGTGTGTATGAAACACCTAATAGTAGACGGTGCAATAGGTTGCCGAATGGTCAGACGATCTTATGATTAGGTGAAAATCCGAGAGACGGATTTATTTGATATAGGAGTGGCGACTTTGTATTTTCGTCAAACCAAGCAACTTTGCATAATTTGTAGCACAGTTCAGAAAGCACCTTCTTGCCCTCTGAGAAATAAACGGGTGCTGGTATCGAGCGAACGTTTTTGTGAACTTCAGTGGCTAACTTGTCAGCAGTTTTGTTTCCTATCACTCCGACGTGTCTAGAATCGTCTGAAAACATATCTTGTGGCCGTTCCAATAACCAACGGTGATTGTTTCTAATATTTCATATATGGTGCTGTTATCTATATCAAATGAAAATCACTAATCAATTGCAGCACTCCTTTGGATTCAAAATATATTACCCAATTTTGTCTTTGCTGGCTTTCAACAATGACTTTTGAAGCTTGTAATATTTCAACAAGCTCCGCTGCTGTAGATGATGTTTTTCGGAAAAGTCAAAAATCTTTTTCTACTTTATATTCGGGTATATGAAAAGCTGCAGTCGAACTTTCGTTCATTGTAGAGCCATCTGTGAAAACAAATGTGAAACGGTCTTGGTTGTCGCGCATTTGTTGAAGCGTTAGAAAATTGTCTCAAGGTAGTGTGTCGCGGATGTTCGAAGTGACTGGCTATGATGTAAACTGCCAAAGAGGAGATTTATTATCGGGAAGCAACGTATATAGTTCTTGTGTAAGTCCCAACTCGTAAACTCGCAAGGTGTCACCAGTTCGCCAGTTTTGTTGAATAAGTTTTGCATGAAGCGGATGGGCATATTGCCTTTGCGATAAGCGGAGAAAGTGCGGCAGAGTTCTTGAATGTGAAGAACTTGAATTGGTTGTTCTCTCGCTTCTACGACTACGAGGCAACTGCGAGTTGAGCGTAGTAAGCTCAGGCAAATACGTAGACTGTGGGCTACGATTTTGTCTAGTTTATACGCTCATTTGTCTGAGACATACTATACATCACTGGTAATGCATATACAATGGCTTGTCGAACAAGAGCTCTATGAACCTTCAGAAGTGACTCTCATGTGCCACCCCATTTAGTTCCTGTAATACATCGGAGAACATTCAGTGTCCGGTTCACCAGCTTGTTAATGTTGGAAATATGAGGTCCCCAGGTTAGCATCCAGTCCAGTGTTATGCCAAGGAAACGATGCTTGCGCACGACAGGACTTACAGTCTGGTTGACCGAGAGGCCTAGCTGGTCGTGACGTCTTCTGGTAAAAGGTAATACAGCAAAACTTTCTGCTGAAAACTCCATGCCGCATTCTGTCAGAAAGCGCACTGCTATACCTATGCGTTCTTGAAGCAGATCCTGTATTTCCGGCATTCATGCCCTGACGACCATAGGCAGATATCGTCTGCGTACATTAAAATGTGTACTGATGTAAGAGAGTCGGCAGTTGGTGCATTACTATGTTCAGTTGTATAGGGAATAATACACTTCCTTGGGGTACACCTCCCTTGAAGCCCTGTGCCGTGCTTCTACCAGTGCTTTTCGCCATGAATACAGTTCCGCCAGTCAGAAAATTGAAAATCCAACAAAGTATAGGCGTCCCTTCATTCCTAGACTACATAACACGTACAAAACATGTACGTGGCTGAATGTGTCCAAGGCACTCCTAATGTCTAGGAAAGCTGCCATTGTCATTCTACCGAATGTGTCCTCGTGCTCCACATGAGTGACGAGGTCTAAAACAGAGTTTAAAGCACTGCGACTCTGGCGAAAATTCAATAATTGGTCAGAAAATCCCTCAATGACTACTATCCACCACTGCAGTCGGTGCTGCACCATTTTTTCAATGACTTTGCTAATGCGGGATATTAAGCTTCCGGGTCGAAACGATGACAGTACGTTGGCGGGTGTACCAGCTAGGTTTACGAGTCGGAACGACTTTTGCCACCTTCCAGGAAAGTGGCACCGACGCACTTTTCCTGCTGTTATTTTATATGCCAAGGAGCACCGTACTTCCAGAAGGTTTGAGGTTACACAGAATGCTGTGACATCATCTGGGCCTGGGGAAGTTTTTTGTTGGACGTTACGTAAGGCAGACTGTAGTTCAGCTTGCCTGATATCGACGTCTATGGATGAATGCTCTTCCGTAAGTGCGTCTCTTATTGGTCGCTTCAAAGCCTGCTCTTTTGAAATGAACAGGTTTATGGACACTGATTCTACTGGTAGTGTTAATAAGACACAAAATTCGTCATCCATGATCTCTTCCGTCGAATTTGTTGCCAGCACTATCGCCCAGAAAGGATGAGTGTGAGTTAGTGGAGATTTCAGTGAGAGAAATATTTGCCATACTTTTGAGACTGAAGAATAGGGTTGTAGGGATGCCACGCTTACACAAACCTCTCACAGATAGGCATTGCGTTCTTCTTCAAACATTTTACAGGGGTAGTGTTAGTTGGGTTGAGTGAGCAATCCTGGTAGGTTATACAATGGCTAGCTCAAAAAAAACCTTCGAAATTTTTCAAATCACGCGTGTTTCTTACATTGTTCGCAGGCTCTCTGCGACTGAAATATGGTGTACCGAAGCTTGTCAGCCTATCATCTTGACACATGAACGCTTCATAACTCTATTGTTGACAAGATTTGCTCAAAGCGTCCTTGAGGCAGAACGTGGCAATAGATCATTCGACGAGCTCAGAGTCAGTGGAATAGAAGGGCAGAAGGGGTTTATTGGCGCATGGTTATGTTCCATCAGACGCCGACGCCATGGAAAGGAAAACGGATACCTAAATTTTAATTTCTGCCATTTACTGGGGGATTCATGCGTTAGGCTAGGTATAGTTCACAACTTCTTTAAACGAATCCAGAAAAAAAGCACTTTGCTTCCTATACAACAATAATTTTAGGGTCGCAATCTAAAACAATGAAATAGATATCAACGTACTCGAACATGCTAAGAGCATATTTCTCGGTGAGCGAATTGTTGATATGACGAACCAATTCCTGTGTCTTGCTTCTGCAGATGGTAAATCCTTTGAAGCATTCTGCATGTATATCCCAAATAAAAGCCTAAACATTCTAAGAAACAGTCGGCAGAAACATCCACAGTGTTTTGAAAAGAGACGGAACCGTATGTGTCAGTGCAATGGTCCATGCATTCAAGATATATGTTAAATGACGCAGGGATAAAAATGGATATTTGATTTTGAAGACATGTTTAACCACAAAAAAATAAACGTGTTTGACACATAGAACACGCACATACTGCGCTTTGTTTGAGGTCATTGTGTATGTCTAAGGTGTTGCCTTCTTCGCACAATCTCAACATGTCTTCAAAGCAATTAACCTATTAGCCCAAGAACATGAGTTACTTCAGATATTTGGTTTCGAGTGATAATTTCCGACAGGAGTTGTCAGTGTGGTGTGCCAGAATTATGAACCAACAAGCTCAACCCGCCAATATAACTGAGAATATCTTAAAAGAGGAAGGTAGGAAGCAAATGTTGGAGAGACAAGGAGGTCATTCAGTTCCTGCTTCCCTGGGCTGGGAAAAGGTAGGGAACGGAATAAAAAGAAATCGAATACATTACAGAAAAACAAACTTGGAAAAGGCAGAGGGGATGTAACCAACGAAGAGGAATACCGCACTGCCTAATACAAAGCTGCGAGCCTGTCTCTTCAACAAAACATTATATTGAGCGAGTATAAGTTGATATTGTAGGCACCATTTTCACATTACAGTCACGGCGCGCATAGGCGCGCAAGCGAGCATGGCACGCAACTTTTTTTTTGTTTGACGGGTATTTATAGTAGCCAGAAAAAAAACTAATACTTCTTATATAGATGAACAGTTAGGAACTGTCTAATGGGACCTTTTTTGAACCAATCAATGGCTATTTTACGACAATTACCAGCATGACTTCATTCTTTCAAATTTAGTGAACTGCACACGACTAATGAGCCAATTCAGATTAACAGAAAAAAATAGTGTAGCGTACTGAAGGCAGTGCCATGCAACATCATGCAGTGGTCGCATCATCATACAGTTCATCGGCGTATGTTTATCAACTCCGACTAGAGATTAAAGATATCGGGGCACACTGATAGACAATTTAAGCGACATGGATGTGAGATAAAACGAAGCGCAAAGCCGTTGAGTGCGACAATGTGTCAATTTTTTCCCGCAAGACAGAAAGTCCACACAGCTTTCTCCTGTGCTACTCCTCTCCTAGCTTTCCCGCCTTCTCACTCTTTCCAGTCCCCACGCATCCACCATTCCGTTTTGCAGGCAGCGCGGACTGCTTGCGTTTACGTGTTTAGCGGCTCCAGCACATACACTTACCAATAACGAAAATCAATTGAGACGAAGTTGGCGGCTTGAATGCTATTCACGCTACTTCTTTAACGCATCTTTATTCCTGGCTTTTGTTGTTGTTGTTGTTGTTGTTGATGTTGTTCCTTTCGAATCGCTGCGATGGTAATCGGTTGCAGTCTCTACTTACTTATGCTTCCCATAGGACACAAGCGTGGGGGCGTGTTCTGACGTATTCGATACGCACCGTCGAGTTACCAACCGAAGTGAACCGGTGAAACGTTGCACACAAAAGGAATGAAAACAAAGCCTGGTAAGATAATAGCGCGTGCGACGTTTCGTAGCGGGAGCGTGTGAACATTGCGCCAACGCTCTGAGCTTTTCTTCTCCGGCCATCAAAACAAGCACCCCAGAGAACATAAACAAGGTATCACAAGGGCTCACGTTATCTAGAGAGTGAGTACTTCTTTCTTTTCTTTCCTGCGTCCGAATAAAGAACGCTTAAAAAAGTAATGTCGCGACTTTGGGAGGGACGTTTTTCTTTTCGATTTGATTTGATATGTGGGGTTTAACGTCCCAAAACCACCATATGATTATGAGAGACGCCGTAGTGGAGGGCTCCGGAAATTTAGACCACCTGGGGTTCTTTACCGTGCACCCAAATCTGAGCACACGGGCCTACAACATTTCCGCCTCCATCGGAAATGCAGCCGCTGAAGCCGGGATTCAAACCCGCGACCTGCGGGTCAGCAGCCGAGTACCTTAGCCATTAGACCACCGCGGTGGGGCGACGTTTTTCTTTTCCTCGACATGTAGTGCTAAAGCTCTCTAAACATCAAACAACACGTATAGATTTCTTTTTAATTTGATCTGAAAATTTTCTTCCCTGAGAACAAGCAAGTCAGTCATACAGCAATGGCCATGAGGTGACAACACAGTTCTACTGAGTTTGCAAACTTGGCGTCCTACACACATCTTGAATCGCAGAATTCGCTGTTGGGGTTACCCGACGATGATTCACTCATCGTTGTCTACATGCACTAAGACTGATCTCCCACAAGTGTACGTCACCAGTTGCTGTCTCCCTGTGTCGTTACACTGCGATTACACGTCACTAAGATGCTGCCCCCACTAAGGCAGTGGTATACCACTAATGTAGTGGTACTAAAGATACGTTTTATACACTCCCAGGTACATCAATACTCATTTTAGGGTTCTCGACAACAGTGTTTTTATTCAGAGTGGCAATTCAAAAATATTTAAAATTCGTGTTTTGCAGTGAAGCACCAAAACAGGGCTAAAACAATTTTTGAGGTCAACATTCGCTCAGTCTTTATATTCAAAATTCATCCTTTGTTTACTGATTGCGTCACTCGAAATAAAACCAACAGTCAAGGTTTAATTGTACTAAGAGAGTACTTTAAGAGTTTCGCAAACACAGCTGATAGTTATAAACATCATCGCGTTCTTAACGGCGCTTCTGTTTCAGTGGCGTCCCTTATTTCACTGAGTTTGATAACCGGTTACTTACTGGTCTCGCATTACATCGCCTTTCATGTTGTTTTTTTGCATTTCTAATAATAATGACGGTAGATAATCTGCTACCTTTTTGTGCTTTCATGTTAATCCCTACAGATTTCCTTCCATCATACCCTGTGCAGTTCTTCATACATGCTTTTTCATGTGCTTCTGTCAACCGCCTAATTTCTTCCCTGTATTTCAGAAAATAAGAATGGAGGGATGCTACACTTTACTTCTTAAAGGGACCCTAAAGAGCACCGAAAAAACCACTTCTACTACGAGACGATGCTTGGTAAACATCGTCTCGTAGTAATAGTGGTTATACGAGACGATGCTTACCAAGCATCGCATGGACGTGATTTGTGACGTTAAACCACTTTTCGATATAAACAAACACCCTAAAACTTAGAAAAAAAGTCGATTGAAACGATTCTGTTATTAATCATTCCTGAATGATCTAATTATTGACAAAATATTTCCGCCTTCACCTAGAAATCGTTTGCGGAATCGGCCAATGCCTAACTGAAACACCCTGTATCCCTGAATCTATAAATGAAGTTCTTCGTACCGGCCCTGTATATAGGGGCCAACTAAACGGCCTAGTATTTAACAAGTCTCACTGAATCCACATTCAATTAAAATTATTCATGTTAATCATAAAGTTTTATAATATATTTCTCTGTGGAGTCGATATGACTTTATAGTTTTGTCCTTCTAGGATTCTGTATTCTTCGTTAATTGCTTCAATTGACGTTGTTTGCCATTTGAAAAAGATGGTAGAGCTTGTTCTGAATTACAAATTTCTTTTACTGCGGTAACAAAGTACTCAATTAACTTGGGGAAATCCGTCAATGTATAGACTATTTCTACTAAGAAATGTGGCCGCCACCATCTTGGACTGCTAACTTGATGTTCTATTGTATTTACAGCGAAAAGTGTTATGAAATTACAACAAGGGTCACGTGTGAAGCCGTAGTTGTCCGACGCTGCCGCCAGTGTCCGTAAGCACGTATAAGCACTATCGCGTCAGGTCACGTAAAAAAGACACGTGACTTTATGTGTCTTTCCTCACTACAAGTGTAATTTTCAACCCTATCGAAATGGGTTTCAAACGAAAGGAGGTCACGAGTTCTCTTCGGTGGCATGTGTGTCGCGACGATCAGGTCGCGTGAAAGCCACATGACTTCATGTACCTTTCTCCAGTTCAAGGGTCATTGACAACCTTATCGACATAGATATCAAACGAAGGGAGGTCGCGAGTGCTCTGCGATAGCGCATGCTTCGCGAACATCAGGTCACATGAGAAAGTCACGTGACTTCGCGTACCTTCCCTCCGTGCAAGTGTAACTATCAACCCTATCGACGTGAAAATCATGTGACTACATGTAACATCGGCCAGTCCAAGAGTAATTTCCAACCCTATCGACAAAACGAAAGCAAATCGCGAGTGATCTGTAATGGTACATGTACAGTGTCTAGAAATATACTGCCTAGTGTGCTCAGCGCGGGCTAAGAGCTGGCCCCGCAGTTGATAACTGCCGTGCATTTGTGTCAAATCCTTGCGCTCCGCAAGCGCTTCGAAGCCTGCAGGAGGCCGAGCCACGCGAGGCCAACTATTATTTTACTCCATTTCAGGAGTATTTTTACATAGTGCTTTATTGTATAAAACTACTCGATTGCTTTCACAGTACTGGCGCTTTGCAATACCAAATGAAGATCATTTCGTGGCATACATTTCACCATCTGCTACTGCCCGCAAAAAAAAAGACGCAGATCCCAAATAACTTGGAAATCAATGCTATGCAAGGTGCCTCTGTTTTAATTTTTTATTAAGTGAAACATTATGAAGTGGCCCTAAATATATCCAAGAAATCGGATAGTCAACACTGGAACCAGCATTGGCGTTTCCCGAACATTTTGGCTCTTCTTGCAAAGTACTTCAAAGACCCTAAGTTAAGGGGGTGATCGTGAGGGCACACAGACGTAGGCGATTCAATAGATAGATAGATAGATAGATAGATAGATAGATAGATAGATAGATAGATAGATAGATAGATAGATAGATAGATAGATAGATAGATAGATAGATAGATAGATAGATAGATAGATAGATAGATAGATAGATAGATAGATAGATAGATAGATAGATAGATAGATAGATAGATAGATAGATAGATAGATATAGATAGATAGATAGATAGATAGATAGATAGATAGATAGATAGATAGATAGATAGATAGATAGATAGATAGATAGATAGATGCTCAAAGTGGTTGCAATACGCAAGGAAATTAATCTTAAAAACCATTGACAACACAACCTCCAGAGTTAATTTTTAAAATGTGCTTTGTTTTTGAGAGCAAGGTTTATCACAGAAGACCGTAAAACCTTTTCCTCTTGGCCTGCATTCCAATAGGATTCGAGTGAAAACAAAGAATGATAACATGCCAATCAATAATCTGACCCTCGCCGCATATGATACTCAAAACGTTGCTGGAAAGGGAGTCCGACGTAGACATGGGAGAAAAACTGCGTGAATGAAATTCGAAAGGGGATTTTCGATTTTTTTTTAAATATTATTATTTGAAATTTTGCCTGAACGGCGATTTCATTCCCGACACCCTTCACCCTAATCCGAAAAGATAGTTCGGTGGAGTCACTCTCAAAATGCTTTTCTTACACGACAGCCTTCGGATTCAGCCTTCTGTCTACCCTTTTGATCCTACTTTTTCATTCAGGAAACCGTGCTGGATCCGTTAGAGCGGGGAACAAGACACCTTTTCCTTGTTCGACCGATAACTTCTTTGACACAGGGGCACACTACACGTACTTTCTTTGCATTGCCGCTTACGTTTTAACATCTCAGGGGGTTGCAGTGAACATATGGCGCCGTCGAACTTCACAGTAAATCAGACGGCAGCTGTCGCACACGGATTTTAAACATGGCGAGGCTCCAGCAGTAACAGGACGAGACGAATTTCGCGTATTTGTGCACCCTCTCGACACGCAGTGCCGCTTGTGGCATCGGAGTGCAGTCATCACATGCGCGGCCTCCCACTCTCATACGGAATGCGCACGCTGAGCTCATTAGGCCGTATATTTCGAGACACTATCGTACATGTGTCACGATCATCAGGTCAAGCGAGAAAGTCACGTGATTTCGTGAACTCTCACCATTGCAGTAGTAATTTTCAACCCTATCCATATGGGTATCAAATGAAAGAAGCTCGCGAGTGCTCTGCGATAGCAGGCGTTTCCATTACATCAGGTCACGTGAGAAAGTCAAGAGACCTCACGTAACTTCCACCAGTATTTAGGGTAATCCCAAACCTTATCGGTATAGGTTTACCCCGAAAGGAGCCCGTGAGTAACCCCACGATAGCACTGAACATCAGGTCGCACGAGAAGGTCGCGTGCCTTTGTGCAACTTCTACCAAAACATAGGTAATTCTCAACCCTTTCTACATTGATATAAAATAGTAGAAACTAACGAGTGCTCTGTGATAGCACGTATGTCGCGATCAGGTCGCGTGAGAAACTCACGTGGCCGTGTAACTTCTACCAGTACATGGGTAATTCTCGACCCTATCTACACAGGTATCAAACGAAAAGCGATCACGAGTGCAGGCGTCCCCCCCCCCCCACACGCACACACACATGGGCGCGCGCGTACACACACACACACACGTACACACACGGGAGCAAACCTCTCTGTACTAAAAAGAAGTGAATTATGCTGCACTTAATATTCAATTCCTTTACACTATCGTAAAAATTCGTTACAGCGTTGAAAACGCTCCTGTGGCTGTAACCGAATGTGAGTGTGCCAAGTGATCTCAATCCATACTTTCGTCATCTTCATTTTCGTCATTTGTTTCTTCTTGCCTTCATGTCAAGTCCACCTTCCCCAAGTTGTTATTGTTGGAGTCAATACACAATTCTGCCTACAGAAAACTAGATTAAAATTTATGCGTGTGTTTAAGACATACACATGGAAGGAACACCGGCAAAAGAAAAGGAAGGAAGAAACGTGTCGCCGGTTTAATGGCCGATCCCCCGTAGTAAGTACGAGCCAAACATAAGCACAATTAAGCAAACAAGCAAATATGCGCCACTAACAATAGGAGAACAACAACAACAACAAACGTGTCCCTTCGCGAGCAGGCAAAGCGCACTTCGCGAGCAGCCACCCGCACCGGCCTCGTCACAACGGTTCTCAGCGGCCATTCGACCAGGCCAGCTACAGATCACTCGATCGGGATTCTGCACGTATCATCGCAGTCTCTGCAGACCTGTCATCAGATACCAGCCCAGAGAGCATGAACAACTACGTCATCATGGAGAAGATCGACGAAGGCACGTACGGCGTCGTCTACAAAGCAAAGTGCAAGCCCACCAATAAGGTAGTCGCCATGAAGAAGATCCGAGTCGAGGGCGGAGATGAACTTGTTGCGGACACGACGATACGATAGGTAGCCCTCCTCCGGGAGGTAAGGCACGAGAACATAGTGCGTCTCATGGATGTCGTAACGCCACCATTGGTCTTCACATGGTCTTCAAGTACATATGGTCTTCGAGTACATGACCATGAACCTTAGGACGCTCTTGGAATCTACCCTTAAAACAAGACCTTGGATGGCGCCGTCGTTAAGAAGTGCCTCGTTGAGATCGTGAATGCAATCCTTTTCTGCCACCAAAGTTGAGTTCTGTACCTCGCCCTCAAGCTAGCCAACGTACTTATCGACGACAACGATGACCTCAAGGTGGACGACTTAGGCTTCTGCCGTGCCTTCACGCTGCCCATGCGCAGCTTAACCCACGAGGTGGACACTCTGTGGTACCGGGCGCCGGAGATTTTTACGGGTGCCAGTCATTACTCGACAACAGTAACGTGTGGAGTATCGGGTGCATCTTTTTCGAGCTGCTCACTGGGAAAACTTTCTTCCGCGGAGGTTCGGGGATCGACCAACTGTTTCGTATCTCTCGCGTCTTGGGTAGACCTACGGTAGACACTTGGCCCAAAGTGAAGCAGCTACCAAATTACAAGCCGGCCGTTCCGATGTGGACAAAGAACTACATGGCTGAGCTGCTTCTTGATGTAGACTTCGAGGCGGTAGATCTGCTTCTGAAGATGCTCATCTACAGCCCTGGCGAAAGTATCCTGGCCAAAGACGCCACTGCGCACCCCTACCTAGCCGCATTGAGCGATTCCAAGCAGGCGTCAGGCACCATCCAGAATAAAAGTCCATGATACTGCCTTGGCAGCTCGAAGATGGCGTGCAACCCGAAAGCCATTCATCGCGGAATATGGGGGGGGGCGAAAAGTGAGAAGAATGGCTTCGTAACAGTGGGACGGTGCACTTCCTACTGTAAATAAAGCTTGAAAGTAGACCTCGTGCTGTGTGTAGTATGCTTGATGAAGGCTTTCCTGCAGAATATTGTCACGTGGTTCGAGATGAGAGGAAGGCCTCAGTGAAACCGGCAAACACTGAATTATTTATTGGCAAACTGCTGAGACTCTTCTAAAATGTAATGTTGGAATACAGGAAAGAGTGCTGATATACTCAAAAGAACTGTCTCAAAAGAGTGCTGTTATACTAAAAAAAATATGCATGAGTTATTGCAATTTACTCGGTTTATTTTTTTTTCACACTCTGAGTTCTTGGGCATTTCTAGGCGTGGTATTATTGACTCTTGTTTGGAAAAGAAGACAAGAAGGTCCTACAAGAATAATTGCTCGTAGTATGCGTGGCCCGGAACTTCCGGACGCAAATGTAGCAAAGTACGTTCATAAGTTTTAAGGGAGAATACTTCTTAAAGCAGTTAATTTGCGAGTCGGGCCGCTTGACCTACACATCATCGCCCTTGCTTGTTAGATGGAATCAAACGTCACTGACACCACAAAACAAGGTCGTTCTAATAGAAAACCTTGGATACATAGATCAAACCTTAGATACCGAGAAAACCAATACAGAAAATAGGATACGGAGATCATACAACAAATGCATTCTTAAAACGTGACCTCCTAAAGATTACTTACGTATAATCTTATAGGCACGCCCTATATACAGTGTTTTTAAATAAATACAGATTTTAAAAAAACTATATATGTTAGGCATTTCACCTCTTCGCAAGCAGTTTCTAGGTCGAGGCTGAAACATTTTGCCACTAATTATGTTACTCAAAACTTATTAATTCACAATATTATATCAATTACGTTTTTATTACAATTTTGTGGTGGTTGTTTATATGGGAAGTAACGGTGCGCTCACGCCTGCAGATCCCAACAGGTGCAAGAGCAGCGAGAAAACTTTTCGAAGAAGTGCAGTGGAAATGTCCCGCCTCCTAGTTAGCGCTGCAGTGTATACATAGAAAGGGAGACACTAAAGAAAAGAAATGCAGGGACGAGTGTTGAATAGTTTCTTGACAGTATAGTTCGTTCTACTTGTCATTATTTTGGCTTGCGTATGCTCATTAGCACACTTATTAACTGTCGACCACTGCCTGTTTTGAACAGACCTATATGAGCACGTAGTATGCTGGTTCATTCCGCTTAGCGTGCGTATGCGGTCAAATATTTCGAGCATTCAGACGAAACGAGCCTGTCTATACGGGACGATGGGTGCGAGAAAACACAAAGTCCCGCGGCTACGGAAGGCTGGCATCCCGCGAGGATCACGAGTACGCCACCGGATGCTCGTCACGCGATGCAGCACGCCATCCAACACCCAAGGCTGCTTCTAAACAAATATTCGCAAAACACAATAAACTTCGGATCAACCCTTCGCGGCCAACTCAGGTATTCGATGGTGCGCCGTCTACAGCCGCATAGCAAGGTGCTTTTCAGGGCTTCGGCATAACTACGTTCACGTTTCGCGGCCTCTCGCATAGCGGGCTCCGATGGCAGGAAATGAACGGGAAGGATGGGGGAGAGTGAGAGACTGGTACAAGAAGCCCGAGCTCAAGTTTACCGCTCGACGGGAGCGCTGCTGTCTCTGCGAACGGGGCAAACCACGAACGCAAGTGACACTTGCCGGACTCGCGAGCGTTCGTCTATAGAATGGCGGAGGCGAATTTCATGTCCCTGCTCCGGCTATGGATGAAGCCTAACGACGAGTTCGAGCTAGGCCCAAACGTGAGTACACCTTTGCTGTTAGCTACCATAACGGTGCTAAAGCGAATGCATGAGACCAAGAATGCACAGAAAGTTTATATATATATATATATATATATATATATATATATATATATATATATATATATATATATATATATACTCCGATCAACGTGCATGGGACGGAGCAAAGGTAACTGCGGATCAGCATTGCCGAGATCAGTTACTAAACAAGCAGACGGTCACTCGAGCCTCTATGGACATGTTTTGTTGCGTGACCTTTTGTTAATTTTTTTTGTAACCGTCTTGTTTTGTTCATATTATGTAACAAGACAAGCGCGATCCTATATACGGTTTCAAGACAGCATGCGTTGTATCCAAAAACATTTCTGGTCACCATATTTACCAGCTCCTAACTTCAAAATAGAAAGCATGTTCTTTAGTTGTCTTTTTTCAGGGGTAAGGAAAGTCTCTTTTTTTGTTTTCCAGATTAAAGCAACAAGTGTAAATTTCAAAGAAATCTCTTATCGCTTTTATGTAGCTCAAAAAAATATCTAATAAATATATTTTGCCAAGTAAGGAAACAAAATTCCAGAAACTGAGCGGGCTATTTCTCAAAGCTTTTCTTGCCTACCGACGCTATTAAGGCTCATCGGTGGACGATACCAGATGTCATCAAGGATCTGTGTTTGTAAAGAGTGAAAGGGTCTATACCTTAGACCCAATGTCTCAAAAGCACTATACTTCTCGTACATCAAGTGACAACGCTCCTATTTTGTGCTGTAGGTGATAGCATTTATAAATGGGACAAGAAATCAATATTTATACTTGTTAGGCGTACTGCTAAAAACTTCTAGGAAGATGTTTTCACTGCATTGAAAATGGACGTCCTAAATGTATCATCTTGCAATTTAGAGAAGCTAAAGAAAGTTTTTTTTATCCAGATTTGAGACAGCAGCTGGGAAGATTTTGCTCAACCATACCAAGGACCATATTTTTCATCATCAATCTAATTTACATTTCTAACGCGATAGTGTGAAAGAGCTCATTTCGACAAAATTCCGGTGCTGGTGCCATTTGTTGGGAGCAATAAACCATCGACGTTGCCTGCCCAAAAGATTCCTGATTTATTTTCAACTTAACCTATACAATATCAGTTTATAATCTTTTCCGAACATTTCGATGTATACTCTCCATCCTGTTTAACGAACTGATTTCTAGGCTTCATTGAATCGTTGAAGGCACCATGAATGCCCTCAACGACGACTTTCTTCATTGGGCTTGTCAGAGATGCTTCTAACGTCTCAAGCGTCCTATGCTGTTTTCTATTCAGGGTTTTATTTCATCAAATGAAGACGAAACAAAATGAGGCGGGGTCAAGTCAAGGCTGTGCAATGGGTGTAACAGAGCTACCACAATCTTTTTGGCCAGCAACTTGGAGACAACCCTGCAGCGTGGTGTGACTCCTGCTTCATCTCGCTCGTCGGCACGTTTGACCCCAATTTTGAATATATTTTCATAATTATAAGACCCTTCACGAAACACAATTACCAATTATTTCCGTAGTGATCGGAACACCTGACCACAAGTCCTTATCCAACACTCTTAGACAAACAGTTAGACATCAGTTAGCAAATGTGTGTATTTACTTGTTTTCAGCCTGTGTTACTACCTTCACGGCATACTTTTACTACCCTGTAGCTAGTACAGGTTGTCACTTCTGCCATTACTAACCTGGGAAGCTTTCTTAGCTTTTTTGACGAAGTAACTATTAAGCCACCCACGTTGTCAGATTAGCTGCCGCAGTGAATTTGGTCGTAACGGTGACACTCGTAAGCAAATTTAAGCTTAAAATTGATTGACTACTTTGTAACAGAAGTTTCGTGCTACGTGAAGGCATATATACGAGCAAATAGAAGGGCACATGATTATCTGTAGAAAACTTCAATTATTCTTCTAAATTCGATGGCTCCTAACCTGCACATGGTGTGCCATTTCAATGCAGGGCCTATAAAGCCTTGAAGCTGCTGCTGCAGTAGAAATCTGCTAGGTTCAAGTCTTGAAGTGTGCGTGCGTTTTCGTGTGTTCTCACTTGGAGTGATCCATTCATATGAATTCTCATACCCATGTGATCATATGCTCATATGATCATACGAGCATGGTCATGTGTGAGTATGATGTGATCATATCAATGTATCATATATATGTGTATATATGAACATATGATTAAATCTTTATATATTCATTTCCAATCACTGCGATGGTAATCGGTTGCACTCTCTACTTACTAATGCTTCCCATAGGACACAAGCGTGGGCGCGTGTTCTGACGTATTCGATACGCACCGTCGGGTTACCAACCGAAGTGAACCGGTGAAACGTTGCACACAAAAGGAATGAAAACAAAGCCCGGTAAGATAATAGCGCATGCAACGTTTCGTCGCGGCAGCGTGTGAACATTGCGCCAACGCGCTGAGCTTTTCTTCTCCGGCCATCAAAACAAACACCCCAGAGAACATAAACCAGGTATTACAAGGGCTCACGTTATCTCGAGAGTCGGTACTTCTTTCTTATTTTTCCTGTGCCCGAATAAAAAATGCTTTAAAGAGTAATGTGACGACTTTGGGAGGGACGTTTTTCTTTTCCTCGACTTGCACTGCTAACGCTCTCTACACATCAAACAACACGTATAGATTTTTTTTATTTGATTTGAAAATTTTCTTCCCTGAGAACAAGAAAGTCAGTCATACAGCAATGACCATGAGGTGACAACACAGTTCTACTGAGTTTGCAAACTCGGCATCCTGCACACATCCTGAATCGCAGAATTTGCTGTTGGGATCCCCCGACGATGATTCACTCATCGTTGTTTACATGCACTAAGACTGATCTCCCACAAGTGTATGTCACCAGTTGCTGTCTCCCTGTGTCGTTACACTGCGATTACACGTCACTAAGACGATGCTCACACTAAGGCAGTGATATACAACTAATGTATACCCCTGCCTCATACATTTCCAGGTACAACAATACTCATTTTAGGGTTCTCGACACCAGTGTTTTTATTCGGAGTGGCAATCCAAAAATATTTAAAATTCGTGTCTATACTACTTTAATGCAATGTCTATCAGATTCACTTTTCAGGGTTGGGAGTTACAAATTATGACAGGCGAATCGCAAACTGCGCAAAACGATAGTCACAAGTCTTCTCTTGTAGTGAAGCATCAAAAGAGGGCTGAAACCATTTTTGTGGCCAACGTTCGATCGGTCTTTAAATTCAATATTCATCCTTTGTTTACTGATTGCGTCACTGGAAATAAAACCAACAGTCAAGGTTGAATTGTACTAAAAGAGTACTTTAACAGTTTCGCAAACACAGCTGATAATTATAATCATCATCGCGTTCTTAACGGCGCTTTTATTTCAGTTGCATTCCTTATTTCTCTGAGTTTGACAACCGGTTACTTACTGTTCTCACATTAGATCGCCTTTCAAGTTCTTTTTTTTGTATTTCTATTATTAATGGGGGTAAATAATCAGCTACCCTTTTTTGCTTTCATGTTAATCCCAACACATTTCACTCCATCATACCCTGTGCAGTTCTTCATACTTGCTTTTTCATGTGCTTCTGTCAACCTCCTGATTTCTTCCATGTATTTCATAAATGGTGAATTGAGGGATACACTTTCCTTCTTAAAGGGACCCTAAAGAGCCCCAAAAAAACCACTATTACTACGAGACTATGCTTGGTAAGCGAGAAAACGTGGGAAGAGGAAATGCGGGTGGAGACGGTACCTTGAGATTCCCGCACTAAACAGCAAGACGTCATTTATTTTGAAGGCGTCTAGTGTGTCCTATGCACCTTCTGATCGATAACAATGAAATACATTGTCGTATGTGGGTATCGTCTACCTAGCGTATCAACTTTCAGAAAATTTCGTCGAGCCAATGTCGCGAAAATACGAAATATACATCTTGAAGTTGTTTTACTTGACGCGCAAAATTTTCGGCACGAACTTTAAAAATGCAACTTGAACTTTGATTTTGTCTGCTAATAATGAACTTATGATAGTGAAGTGCGTGGTATTACAGTTTCCAGAGTGCAGTTTGTCAATCTAGACCAAGTCATTGTTTCTCTTTAGTATCCCTTTAAAAAAACTGTAAGCTGCCAGTCATGCTTTGGTAATGCCTGCCCTGTGCCCCACTTCTGACAGGTTCCCGTTTGATATAGTGACAACATTTCTTTGGTATTGGTTCTCCTGTCAATATCTGACAGCTTTTGTGAAATATTCATTAAAGTGGTCAGCATGAGACCAGAATCCGGGCGAACGCCTATTTTGTCCCTTACGCTCCTAGCAGCACTTTGATAAATGAAAATGAATCAGAGCGTAGAAAAAATTGTGGTAGAGTTTTCATGATGCCTGATCAGACAAAGAAAAGACCGACATCCACGTTTCTTTCGTAAGAACTCTTCCTTTTCTTCTCTTGCGCGCTCACGTGCAGCCACGCCCTGCGCTCGCTTCATCGCGCATCTGGTGCGCAGCATGGCGTTACCTGCCAACGTTTTTCCGTGGTAGATTCAACATCCTCCCAGGGCCGTGGCGTGCTTGCTTGTGTCCAAGGTACAGCCGATGCAGATTTGCCGTGCGTCAGACTTGATTCCGTCTTGGTAGGCGAGTTCCAAATGCATGTCGATGTTGCCTATAGAAAATGCTGAAATGCTGCTTTGAAACACACCGACCACGCTTCACTTCTAACGCTGGCACGCTGTCGTTTTTGCCACCGAAGCGCAGGTGCGACGAATATGGGCAGAATGCTGTGGAAGCAAGTAGTGTTCCTTCCTTCGTTTCAACACTCGGAAAAGCAGATCCCTCTTGCACATCATCCGACTTCGCAATTCATGTTCGGTGAAAACAGGCCAACAGCTGCGAGATCTTTATGGTACATCTGGACGCGTTTGTCGGTTAGGAGGTGTGATCCTGTTACTGCCCATGCATCTTCGGTGTGTTCAAAGGGTTGCATCAGAAGGTGGTGATGCTGTCAAGTTTCCATGATTTTGAGAAGCCAATAAGAAGCAACATGCAATGCAGAAGTCCGAAAGAGTGGCAAGTTACAATGTCGTCGTCTTTCACAAGTTCTGGACAGTACGTGGAAGAGGCTCGTCCCAGTGGATGTCTTCTCTCCATAGACGTCGGCGTCCCCCCTCCTCTGATGTCGTGGCTCGGCAATCACGCGACAGGTGTCTGAGATGCCGCAGATGGAACACGTAGTCTCTCCAGGCCTTGAAGTGGCAGGTGGCAATGATGACCATGGTGTCGGTGCTAGGGCGAACAGTGGTTCATCCTGCGTCAAGATGTCCGTTGCCGTTGCCTTGTAGGTTTCACACAATCTGACTGAAGTGGCTTCTTCGTGTGACATTGTTCCTCTCATGGTTTTCCACTTCGGCTTCAATGAACTTCGGGATCGAGCTCTTTTCCTTTTTTTAATCTAACAGCTGAGTGCCCGGCGTTTGTGTTACTCTTCGTGCGCTTTCGGCACTGTATTGCCAGGTCCTCTGGTGATGAGCACGAGAGCTCGCGGTGTGGATTCCAGTTTTCTGCAGATTCCATGCCAAGGCTACGACCGGGCTCGGTCCGGATATTCTCGTACTCGCCCTGCTGCCCTGAAATTTGTGATGATGACTCGGATGGTTCTGTGGGAAGTAGGCTGGCGATTTGTTCATTGACGAGATCTTTGCGGCCATACCTATCGGTGGGCACCTCGACGACAACGTTGTATCTCCTCACGGCCATGTGTGTTTCATCAGTGTGTAGCTTCATATCGCAGGCCTTGAGTGTTTCGACGCGTGTGAGCTTCGGGTACGTGTAAATTGTGGCACCATAGTGCTCCCGAAAACGTGGCAACTCAGGCTTCTCGCTGCTAAGGGCGAGTGCTTGAAGCTTCGGCAAGGTGTCTAGCACGCCAGGTGCTTGTGGTCTACTGCGTTTATTGAAGTTGTGGATGGTTGTGTCCGAGTGCGTAGCTTCCGTGGAGTTTCTGGATCCATCACTCGTACCCGCGTACCTCGAGTGGTTGGCTTCGAGGACGGTAGAGCCATCGTGCGCGCGCTCATCGTGGATCGAAGCCTTCTGATGGCATTCGTGACCTTGACGTGGTAATCCAGAGCACCCGTAACTTTGTTGTCAAACTCGGCGATCTGTTTGTTTAGGGCGGCGAGAGCTCAGTCCTTGTCACGAAGCCTGTCGATGAGCTCCTACATGTCGGCGGAATATGGTACAGTGTCTTGCAGGAGGACTTGGCTGGCCTCGGACAAGAGGCGAGTTGTGGCACTGTGAAGGATGCCTCGGTGTTTGCGACGTATCGGTGGAGAGGATGTCGGCCTTCTCCCAGGTTTTCGGCACCAGTGATGTTGAAACAGAGAAGAGACCAACACCCACGTAGCCCTGGTAGAACCCGTTCTTTTCTGTTTTATTGCCTGCTCACGTGCAGCCCCGCCCTCCGCTCGCTTCTTCGCGCGTCTGGTCCGCAGCATAGAGTTTCCCGTCAACGTTTCCCCGGGGCATATTCAACAGTGCCTCTAGATGCCTATTTTTGGGTTTGTGTCTAAATTATTACCAACTCCTATGCCTACCTTGCAAGTTAAGCGTCTTCATGAACGCTATTTAGCGTATAGTATTGCTTTTAGACAAAATTTAGGATTTATTTGATCGAGTAACATTATTGAGAACTGGGTTAAACCTCGCCCTTTGCTTAAGCCACCTGCCGGAAAACAACCACTAGCAGCAGTGAAGTAGGACGCTCCGGCCAGAAAACGCCACCGCACGGCCAGAATACGCCACAGCACGAGCAGCTGGTGAATACAAAACGTCGGATAGCGATCAGGGAAAAATCTAGCGAAGAGAACAAGAAGCATGAAAACATGCAATGTGCCCGTGACTTTCATACTGCTTGCAATTTACTTTTTAACGTATTCACTGCCAGGGGAGAAATTATTTCCACGCCACTTTACCCGGCTAATATAGGAGACATTCGTCCCTCCCTTCGCGTCTTTGAGCGATCAGAGAGGAGGCTTTAGGCTATCGGTTCCTGATCTGTCCTTCGTAGCCTTCACGAACAGCACTCACATGGAGCGTGTGGATTCAACAGTGAACGCTTGACTCGCCATTCTACACAGAATAAACAGAGAGGCTATGCTCAGCGGACCAGGCGAAAAGAATGGACAATGACACGAATACATGTTTTACTGTTCGCCTCTTTGTGCCATCATAAACAATGTTTTTTCCCACTCACAGATACAGGTCACACGCGTCGTCTTTTGAAGGTATTTTATTTATTTAAAACATAATGTGTTTTTATTTACGCTGATGGTTACCTGAAATGTTATTTTGCCAACCTATTTTTGGCGCTTCAAACGAGCTCATTTAAAGCCTAACAGTCTGACCTCTACTAGGTATTCAAGCTAATTATTCTTGAAAGTGCTATAACTGGAACAAATGGGAAATACGTAAGAAACTGATTGTTTCCAGACGGAATCTTTCTGTTCAGGAATGCTTATATAGTTTTACTTGCAACAAATGATTTAGGACTTCAGCCGACAATGTCGGTGAGTAGGGTTGGATATTTATCCGCAGTAGACAAAAAGTATCTTTCTGTAACATAATTGGAGAACGCAAATTCACGACTGGCGATCAGTTAAAGGCAGCAAAAAAGTGCAGAAAACACCGTGTTGTAGTGATCTCACGCTTAACATATACGTATATTTGTGTTCGTACGAAAATCCCAGGACTGTAGCCCTTATAATCCCATTACTTCATCGTGCGATTCTCATTCAGCGTAGTCTCACCATCTATGTGGTCGATTATTCAATTGAACACCGTTCGCGAGCTAGGCAATCACCAAGAGAAGCTAAGCAATTGCATTTCGACAATCACGGGTCAACAGAATGGATATTGACAAGCCTTACATAGGATATTATCTCTGTGTTGAAAATGTTACATCATGGAAACGCTCAGCCCATACAATGTAGAGCGAATGCGTTTTTGTAACGACCATAGCCGGTGCAACACTCTTATTTGTTCGAGTCCATCGCGTGGTTCCTTTTTTTTTCAAAAAAACAAGCTATGGTTTTCGTTGAACGCAGTCGACGACTAATATATATAATATATAATATATAATATATGCATGCATGCATGCATGCATGCATGCGTGTGTGTGTGTGTGTGTGTGTGTGTGTGCGTGCGTGTGTGTGTGTGTGTGTGTGTGTGTGTGTGTGTGTGTGTGTGTGTGTGTGTGTGTGTGTGTGTGTGTGTGTGTGTAAAGCCCTTTTCCTTCTTTTTTTGTCGTATATCCGAATTGGTCTGCTAAATTTCTTGTGTTGCCATAATCGAAAGTACCTTTAATTACTCTCAATCCCATTTGCTGTCCAAGAACTGCGCAATCTTTTCGATTATATATACAATCTAGTTCAACTGTATAGCTCTTAAAGCTGGAAATTTTAAGGAGAAATGTATGCGCGCGCACTTTGAAAAGAGGAAAACGGTTACGTTCGAGCCTTAATGGTCCGGAAAAACACTTACAGACGAGGCTCAGACAAGCGTACGGTGATCGTTTTCTGAGGGGGAAGCGCGTACGGTGGGAGACGGAAGAGGAGGGTATTCATAAAAACCAGCGCGTTGCGATGCCGCGTGGTCTATCCCAGGGCACGCACACTCGCCGTAACTCCTCTCCGGTTTCTATCATTCCAGGACAAATATTTGGACGCGTGACTCTCTGCCACGTTGCTTCGCGCCTTTTATCGCTCCCTTTTCTGTTTTTCTGATGCGGGGATCTATTTACGTATGCATCTAGACTGTAGTGACAGCTCGGCCCAAACACTGTTCGCACCAGGATTCCTTGTTCTCTACTGCCCGTATTCATTTCGAACGGTCAATATGTCTGTACTGCTCGCAACTGATTATTGATTGATTGCTTGATTGCTTGATTAATTCATTCATTGATTGATTGATTGACTGACTGATTGATTGATTGATTGAATGTATAATTGATTGATTGATTGATTGATGTCTTAGTGGTATTTACTGTCATATAGTTCCTATCCCCCTTTACACCCTATTTCCTTTTTTATTCATGGTCATTATTGTAAGCCAAAAACAACATTTATTTATTTATTTATTTATTTATTTATTTATTTATTTATTTATTTATTTATTTATTTATTTGTGCCCTCAAAATCTAATGGAATTACAGAGGAGTGCTAAACGGGAAATTATATAAAATTTGGTAGTAATGTAACAAGATACAAGAAAATAATACAGTGGCACAATAAAACAACAGACGAGTAATATCAGTATATACAGTGTAGTATGGTAATTATTGCCTGGTACTAACATGAACAAACAACGTAGCTCACTTGTTACTTGCTCAACAGCAAGAACATTACAAGAACATGTTAGAATTTCCAGGCTAAGTATTATTAGTTACTGCCTTGCGAAAAAGTTTATCATTGATTGTGACTTTGTCATTAGGAAGATGTTTACACTGCCGAGATGATCATGGGAAAAAATAATGACTGAAAGTGATAGTATTTCTTGTTTGAATTCTGACTTTGAAGCAATGGTCGATACCGCGCCATAAGCAATGCGGCTGTGAAATGAAATCATTGTGAAGGGATGGGTGATGGTATAACTTATGAACCTAAGTTAAGCGAGCTATTTTTCTCCGTAGTGCTAGGGATGGAAGACATAGGTTCGCTTTCAATGAACATGTGTTCAAAGTGTGGTTACAGTTAAAATAACCAATTTGAACTGAATTATTTTGAACAAGTTGTAGAGAAAGTATCGGGTTTTCATTGCGTGGGTCCCACACTGCTGCAGCATACTCTTATTTGGGGTGCACTAGTGACTGATAAATTAGTAATTTTAAGAATGATGGCGCGTTGGAAACGTTGTGACGTAAATAGCCAAGCGTGCTCTTAGCTTCACTAATATGTACTGATTCTGAAATGACCAGGTTAGATTTGAAGTTATATGAATGCGCAAATATTTGTATGAATTCACAGGATTCAAAGAGGTATTATTCCAATAGTAGAATGGAAGGGTGGATAAATCACTGTGAAGATTCAAAATATTACATTTGTTATTATTTGATTTTATTCGCCAAGTATTACACCAATCACTTATTGAGTTCAAATCTGATTGAAGAGCATTGGAATCGTCAGTACTGATTATTTCATGGTACATCACGCAATCGTCAGCAAGCTAGTGAACGTGAAAAGTCAATGTGGATGATAGGTTGCTAATATGAACTGAAAACAGTAGTGGTCCTGATAGCGATCCCTGAGGCACACCGGAAGAACCTCTGTTAAATGCGAGTGGGAGTAATCAACAGTAACAAATTGATAGCGGTTAAAAGAAAGTGTTCTATTTTAGTATCCATTTCATTTAGTATCGAGTCCATTTTAGCATGTTACTAATGGTTTAAAAGACTTAGCTTGAAAAGAAGTAGTTTATGACAAACCTTGTCACATGCTTTAATAAAATATAAAATTATGCAGTTATTGAGATAAACTGAAAGGTATCTGGCGCAGATACTTTTTCCTACTGCCGTCAACTTGAATTTTATTTGGTCTCCAAGTGAATCGTCACCCCAGTAACGACAAATGTTGGCAAACGAAGGCAGCAACGTTCTTGTCTGTCCCCCTTTGTTTCTTTTCATTGTTTTTCCTTTTGTTTTTATATGGTGGAATTCACAGTAACTACGAGAACCAACTGTCTGATTTGAATGCAATACATTCGCTTAACCACACGTCATATATCACCGTTGCTCCCACTGAATAATTTCCGTGGCTAAGACACTCGGCTGCTGACCCGCAGGCCGCGGGATCAAATACCGGCTGCGGCGGCTGCATTTTCTATGGAGTCGAAAATGCTGTAGTCCCGTGTGCTCGAATTTGGGTGCACGTTAAAGAACCGCAGGTGGTCGAAATCTTCAGAGCCCTCCACCATGGTGCCTCTCATAATCATATGCTGTTTTTGGGAAGGTAAACCCCACAGCGCTCGTGTCTTTCGTGTCCTTCTTGTCTCTGTGTCGTCGTTTTGTTCTCGCGCTATAACTATCGTCATGCCATACCAACTAGCCCAAGCTGCCACACTTCTAACCCACATATCAATCAATTCCACTCAAGCATTGTTAGCATTACTAAGGTCATATTTTTATTTATACATAATGCCGAGAGTTTTTAGCTCATCCGGGGCACTTGGTGTAAGCAACGTCTCCTTTAATTCATTTATTGCCAGTCCAAACGCGTGATCTTCAACGGGAGCCGTCGGTCCGCCCCAGTTCAGAAAGTGGTCGTGCAGCGACGCCACAGGAGGGGTAGGGCCGCTAGCATCACCCGTGCTTCCGAGCGCGTTCCCACGGAAACGCGAGAGACGTATGTGGGTAGTGGTTAGAAGATGAGAAAAGGCACCTAATTTCTGCAACCCGGTCGGGAGCACGGCGCCGTGCCTGGAGAGAGAGAGACGTATGTCCCTCTCCAATATCATACGCCTGTCAGGTTGTTCTTTTGTTCTCCCCCTTGTTTTGTGTGTGTGTGGCTGGAAGCAATGCCGCCGCCAACTCACAGCGCTATTTATCCAGCGCCTTCACCGTGACGCGTTCCCATTGGTTGGCCGCATAGCACCACGAACGACGACACGCTATCTCAAAGCACCGTATCACTTACAGAGCCAGCGTGACCGACAACATCGTGATAACGAGGAATGCAAGACGCCACCCCCCGGATCTGCACTTAACTGAACGAAAATTACTTTATATTAGTTCCGTCGTGAGCCACTGCATGGAGGGCTCTCTTCCCCATAACCGCTAAGCACAGGTGAATGCTGCAGTGATCGGTGAGAGCAGGAAAGGGCCAGTGGAGAGGGTGGTGAACAGCTGAATTGGGTGAATCTGGCTGGCATTGATGAAATAGAGGAGGCGGTGGTGTAAGTATAGGCTTCGTCAACCAGCGCCAATGTAAAATGACTTAATTGGAGCATATGCTCAGAAGCATAAAAGACGACTAAAAAAAGAGGAATAAAGAGTCGTGTCACTCTGCTGCTAGAGAGTAGAATCACGCCACCAAAACAAACGAATGTGTTTGTCCAAAGCACTTTTTTCCCCTCCTCGAAATGAGATTTCACGCTCGCATCAGGATTCGATCCCGCGACCTGCGGGATCCCGGCTACGGCGGCTGCATTTCCGATGGAGGAGGAAATGCTGTAGGCCCGGGGGCTCAGATTTGGGTGCACGTTAAAGAAACCCAGGTGGTCGACAGTTCCGGAGCCTTCCACTACGGCGTCTCTCATAATCTTATGGTTGTTTTGAAACATAAACCCCACGTATCAATCAATATATCCCTGTCTGCCACTGGGGGGAATGCGCTCATTTTTGTGTAGACTTTATGGACCCCTTTAAAGCCTTGCAGCACTTTCCCAGAATGGTGAGAAACACTGACGATCGCGGTAGTCGAGGCTTCTGAAAACGCTCATCCTACACATAATAACGTAGCACATAGCATAGAATTTACCATTATTGTTCAAAGTCAGCTATAAATCATTTTATTTCAACAGAAGATGCAAATTACCACGCCATGTACGCAAATTCACGGCCATGGGCGGATTTGAAAATTGTATGCTTCATAGTTACTGAAGCTGCAGCGGGAGGCCGCCACGTGCCCGTGCTCACGTTACAGTGTACACCATACTCACGTTCACACTGAAAGGAAGTCACGCGGTCTAATAAAAAAAGAAAAGGCGCTCAAGGTCACGGCACGCGTGGGACGTAATTTCTTTTTCTCTCTTGCCTTCCTTTCCAGTTTTAAGCTTGTCGGTATGAGGGAGGAGAGAATGCTATTATTATAGCAATAATATCTGTGGTTTCACTTCCCTAAACCACCATATGATTATGATAGACGCCGTAGTGGAGGGCCCTGGAAAGTTCGACCATTTGGTGTTCTCTAACGTGCAGTGACATTGCACAGCTCATGGGCCTCTACCATTCCACCTCCATCGAAGTGCGACCGCCGCGGCCGGAATCGAACGCGCCACCTTTGGGTCCGTAGCCTCCGTCCCACAGAGGCAGACAAGAGAAAGCAACTAATCTCTCTAACTCGGACTCCGCTCGTACTCGATGGATTCTAAAGCTTTTGGTGGTGGCCGATTCGTAGGGCAATTAGCTACTTTAACGAAGCCATTCGATAGTTGCCTGAAAAAATTTTGCACGACCCCTTCAAGTGTCCGCGTGGTCAGCCATATTTATCTCTCTGTCTTCTTCTACATTTTTTGTCGAGCTTTATTCATTAGCACCAGTGTAGAGTATCAAAATTGGGCTGCACGTGTGTCTGGTTAGCCTCAGCGTATTTTCTTGCTTATCGCTTTCTTGAGGCTCAGTACATTAGAATACCTACCACTGTTCAGAATTACTTTCACAGCTACAAGCATCGGGCATCTTATCGTTAATTAACGTATGCACATTTATATTTACTGCGGCTTAACGTGCGTTAGAAAACTAGTTGGGAACTAGGCTGGTTAGACCAAAGGGCCGGAATAGGTGAGCACGCACAGCCGTTTGCTTTGGGTTCCGCCTCTAACTGTCATATGTACGTGTTTCGGATGAGACCGGCGTAGAGGGGGACGAAGGGGGTTAGCTTTAGGACTGCAACATGTTCAGCGACCACTCATAGCATGCAGCCACGCTACACTGCTCTCCATGTACAGCAAACCACGCGTTACAAGTTATCTATTTTTTCGTTGTCGTGTCTCACTTGTAGCGCTGGCGGTACGTGCAAATGGCCACCGCCTACTGCAGATACGTACGCATTTGTGCAGCAAACGCACAACTTACACTGCTAGAGTGGGGCTGGACTCTCTTCGCTCGGGACACGTTCAGCTTGTTTCTGCGTGCCGTTCACTAGGCAACTGCACTAACGTGCTTCTCTGTTGTTGGTTTTCAATGTGTAATGATCATGCAGCAATCTAATCTGCGCCTTTTTTTTTCGTGTTAATCGACCGCCACTACACTTTCGAGACATGCCCTAGATGGCGCGCAAAGCGATACTCTGGAAAGCATGCCACAGTATACGCGTCTAATTAGAGCAGAGTTGCAAGCTCAGCGGTGGGTGCGTGCTTTCGCGGCATCGCAACAGTCATGTAGGATAGCCGGAGAAACCCGCTGCATCAGGCGGCAGCACGAGCACAGTTGCGCCAATCGCGCTCGGGATGCCTCATGAGCGTTCTTTTTCAATTCCATTATTGCATTGTTGTTGTTGTTGTTGTTGTTGTTGTTGCTGTTGTTGTTGTTGTTGTTTACCGCTGCAATCTCATGACAGGACACGGAATGTGACCCGCTTGTGAAATAGTGTTTGAGACAGCCTTGATGCTGTCCGACTTTTTTGCCCGGCTCGGTAAACACGGGATTTGAGAAGCCCGTGTGCGTATACAAGACCGTGTACGTGAGAGCAGGCGCGGCAGGGACCAGGCTACAGCGGCGTGCGATCGCTCTCAGAAACCGATCACTTATACTGTGATGCGTCATGATGCAACGTTCAGTCTCATGCGCTAGTGAAGATCATTCTCTAGTGCCAGGGCTACCTTCAGATTATGTCATACAGACACAAGACACTAAGGCGAAATGTTTCTGAGATGTCAGATGAAGTACCCTCTATAGCGGTATGTGCCTGACGTCATAGTCTCTGCTTGTATCCCAAAATATGTTAAGTTAAATTCATTCTTCTTTTTAGCTCCATTGTACAATGACCACTGCCCTGACCAAAAGAAATCACTGTTCGGTGAGACACCCCAAAGGCTGACCACTTGTCACCTATCAGAAAGATTGAACAAGGGATGGTCAAGTAGGCTGAATCCCATGAATCCCCTCGGTAAAGAAGGCCTTATTGTTGTACATACATTATGGTACAAAATCATCAAGTTAAAAGATGTAGTACTGAAGAGATATCTTAAACGTGAATTTGTGTTGGCTAGCGCAGATGATACGGCGATTCTTAATAGTATAATCGCCTAGCCGAACACAAGGTGTGTTCTATCCTAAAAATCAATTTCTCCTGCTTAATACCATAGTCATTCACTACTTTTATGGGACTATTATTCACTAAGCTATTGCGAGACTTTGTTACTATTCACAGTGGTATTCACTGCCGCGCGATGAATAATTGCCCCCTTGAATAACGGGGCACGCCTGAACACTTCTAGAAAAATCGGGTGTGGCCACGTTCCGAACAAATGATTAAACAAATACATACTACAGATGAATTCATAATTATAAGTGACTTCTTGTCCTTCATGTACATAAACAACTTGGTTAAGTTACTATGAGCATATCTACGGTGTAACCACTTGGCGTACTTTTGAAATCCTTCAGCGTGGACATAATTTGTGGCATATACCTCATGTATAGTTCAGCTGTGGGGAAAAGGCAAAATGTGTGTCTTCTTGCTTCATCTTAACCCCTCCCACCCCCCCTTACACACACACACCCAATTTTAGCCGAGTAGAAACGACAACATGCATAACAATGGATGAAAAAAATTAAAACGAAGCAATGACGTGCTTACCGCGATCACTCCCTTTGCTCCTTGGCTTTCGGGGAATAAATTAGGTCACTGGAAGTAGAAAGCCCTGAATGCAACATCAGGGGTGGTTGGTCGCCATTATCGTAAGAAGCTTGCGTGGTCATAACTAGAAACCGAAACTTCAGGCATGAAAAAAGACTGTTTTAGGCGCCTATAATAGGCCCTGAAAGCTGCCATTTAAGCATAAATAGGAGTTAAAAACTATCATTTAGGCAGTATACGCACATTTCATAATTGATTCACTAGCATGCTAAGGACAAATATTCAACTACTAACAAACACAGCAGACAAATTTTTTGCTTTGGGAAAGCTAAAAATATTTTTTCTGTGAAAAGAGTTAACAAGAAGCATAATCAGTTGAACAGATTTAGGCGGAAGCTGAGGTAGTTTGACATTGTGGGAAAGACTACGAAAACAGTGACACACCAGCGTCGTCTCAAGGTTTTCGGGCTTTAGTTGTTCTTGCTTTCAGTCAGTATTTGCTTTTATGTGAAAAAGAACGCTCGACGTCCACTGAAGTTAGTGAGGCGTAATTGTGGCTTAGCATGCACTTTCAAAGCTTTAATTGCATCCGTGATATTTAATCAGCACCACTCAAAACTTTAGACACTTGTTTTAGAACATACAACCCGGCATTCCTTGCAATGCAGATTTTAGCTTTGAGGTTATACCCTGTCGGTGACCGGTCTATTGAGGACGGGGCGAACCTTTCCTATACACGTCCGAAAAAACTGTGTATCCTTAAGCTTTGCCTTTAAGCGTTTAACGCGATAGCGATATTCTGTCTCTGGTGCATACTTCAACCACATAGTGCATACTTTTTATTGCATAATGTCACTCAAGAAGTTCAAATTGTGGATTACTATACAGTGTAAGAGATAAAGTTGAAAGTCGCTTGTGTCAGAGAAGCTTTCGCATATGGCTGCATTCTGTGTATAATGTGTGCATGCGAGTTCACAGATGCAAATATAAAATAAAACAAAATGAATCAGTGTGCCCGTGGAATGTCCACAAGATGCATGTTCTTTGCGCAGATTCAGGGGTTATTTAAATAAATTGGCAGTTGTGTAAGCAATGTTGGGAGCTTTATGCCTTTGCGTGCTCGGAGTGCACATCAAACTCAAAATGTTGTTGACCATTACAATGTATTCTTCCCTGCTTCCCACATGGGCCTTTTGCCGAACGACGGAGTAGTGCTGTGATCCACTGGTGCATTGCCTGACAAGGACACTTTAGGGTTTTTTTTTTATTCCACATTGCTCGGCAGACTTCCGACAGCTGCCGTTATGATGAACATAAAGCCAACGAAACCTACGTGTAGGCTGTAGGCGGCAGTGCTAGCCTAGCTTAGTTTCGGCTGATTAGCGTACGTTATAGCTACACTGTACTCTATAGCCTCCCAAACGCAACTGCCTATTCTCTCGAACCTAGCGACGGGGATATTCAACGGGCAGGGGTTACACTAGTGTTAGCCTCTCCTCGCTTTACTATACAGTATACGCTCTAGCCACGCTCACGCAACCGCCATGGCGCAATATGGAAATAATTTAGGGGGGTCCGCTAGCGCTACACTTGCACTATAGCCTCGAGTTGATTGCTGGGATACAAGCCCCTCTCACGTAAAGGCGCCTTTATAGTGGTACGTTTCGCAGCGTTGGCATACGTCACATGCGTCAGAGCGCATCAGTAAAGTCGAGTTATACATTAGTGCGTTGACTTATGATCGGCTTTGGTCGACATGACACAGCGTATTCGCGCGTAGACCCAACGTCGAAACATAATCGTGCCTTACCGGGAGCTAAAAATATGAACTAAAAAAACAACAGCCAGCGCGCTTTGCGCTGAAAAGCTTATATAGGCACGAATAACCTAAAGATAGGCACTTACGGGCACTTAAATGCACATTAAATGTGTGATTAAAATTTTTACAATTCCTTAGTTCTTGTTTATATGTTAAATAGCCTCAAAACGGACTCCAGGAAAGAATAGGCATTTTGCCTAAAGTTCCGGTCTTTAGTCAAAACCTTGCTCTTTAAACAATAACGGCATAGCAGCGGCGTAGCCAGAAATGTTGGGGGGGGGGGGCAGTTAAATTTTATGAATGTTTGTGCGTGCGTTTGCATGTGTTCTATGTTCTATGTTTACCTGCACAAACGTTCTATGTTTACCTGCACAACGTAAAACATCAGCCCATGCGTCGCTTTTATAAAGCGACACTAAATATGCGCGGAACGAATTGATTTGGGAACATCACATTATGTGTCACAAATTAGTAGTTGGAGCTACGGTATCAATGCAAAGGAACAGAAACTCCACCGAGGGTGGTTATTAAACGCGATAATAAAGTTAATTCGCACGCGTGTACAACGGAATCTGCTCGCCCAGAGCACTATCAATCGAAAATCACCGGGAAAGGTCTTCAATCCAGCTTCGACGTAAAAGAAAGTTGATAGTTATATGCCCGATGAATGAACAAGATTATCATTTAAAAACAATTAACAAAACTTCAAACAATACTGAGAGAAGAACATAAAGAAGGGCGCGATTCGCACCGAAGTCGCAAAGCAACGACACTGCATCACGAAATCCACGTGGTAGGGCTATCTAACAACCACCGCCGACAGCGACATGATTTCCTTGAAGCAATAACTGCAAAAAAAGGGGGGGTGAGTAAAACATTAAAAACAGAAATTTGAACTGACGGCCTACGTCATGACCGCTTCCACAACTGCTCGTCAAGCCACCAGAACGGCTTTGAAATGGCGTCTAAAACGACTACAAATTCAGGGCAACGGGCCTCCTCACCGTAGTCATTGATTTACAATGACGGGGCCGTCAATATAGCTGACCAGCCCAGTCACTGTAGTCACAATTACACTATAGTACAAGCTGACGGGCCCCCTCACTTTAACGATAGTATACTGCTCTGACGGGCCCCGCCACTGTAGTCACTGCCAACGTTTTAACGTGTTCTTCCAGGCAGTGTATATGAGCAGGTTGGGCTCTGGCTGCTCGCAGACAGACGCTCCTGAGAATGGCCATGTGTACATGTGTGTTTTTTTTTTAATTCTCATTTCATTTAATGGGCAAACTTCGCGTGCGCTAATTCCTCAGTAGCAAAAAAAAAGAAGAAAAATAACAACTAGGCCGAGATTTTTGGTCAGATCTTGGATTTTCTTGTTCTTGGTCTTGTTGCCCCTCACTTGTAGCTCATAGCCACAGTGGGCGATTGGTCACTAATTAGGTGGTCTTATAAAGTATTATTTGGTTTTAGAGTGAAGGAACTAACAATTTTCGGTGAGCGTGGCACCTGCAGGACAATAATTTTTAGCTCTTCTTTCTCTGCCATTCTATCTCCCCATAACTAGTCATCGCTGACGGCTGGCTCGATTTTATTGAAAGCGCAATTTTGTGACAAAGGTACCGAGACAAAAAGAACAATCGCGTGCGCATTTTTCATGAAATAGGGGGACAAGTATCGGCAGTCGTAGCGTATCTACCAAGGTGACGCGTTGCTATACGATCTGGGCAGCACAGATACGTCACTGAATCGCTGCCTAAATTCTTTCTGTTCTTATTCTGTTATTTTTCAGTCATTCCCAGTGAGCCTGTTTAAACGCGAAGCTTTCTAAATGCATATAAAGGCTACACTCAAGGGTCACTTTTAGTCTTTGGCACACTTTCGTTTCCAAGTCTTGAAATTGCGCTCTTTGATCTTGATAACTGCCTTTAGTTGCTTGATTGACACTTGACCCACTTCATTTCTGAGTAATAAATTTGAAACAGTTAACTTCATATAATCTAAAACTAAATTGCCAGTGCTTTCTCCACTGGACCGAGAACAATACATATTTACTTTGTGTAATAGCGTTGTCTTGTGCAAGATCTACCTCTCCCCTCTTTATTTTTCTCTATTATAGCAAGCATTTAGAGCACCCTGCATAGCACCTGCTGGGGCGGAGTGCGCGCTTTATGGCGAGCGACGTTTTAGCTCGGCGTACAAACTTCTGTATTGACGGGCCCGCAAACCAGCTCTATTGAGTAAGCGAAGATGGAGATAGCGGTGGCAGGTTGGCGATAATAAAATTCCTAAAAGATAACCTGATACGATACTTTGGCATGCGAGATGCAGTAAAAGTAAATTCCGCAGGAGCGCCCGCGATGTTTCATTGGTGCACGCACAGATAACTCTGTTAATTGGGTTAACTAGGTTAACTGCTGTATGCGCAGATGACACATCGCACAAATAGTTACAGGTGGTCGCACCATGCAAGAACGACAACGCGATTTGACTAGGGCCCCATAAAAACTCGGGTGCCTCGCTCTCACTGTTGTAAAGCTGTCTGGTCATGCATCATATATATATATATATATATATATATATATATATATATATATATATATATATATATATATATATATATATATATATATATATATATATATTCATGTTATTCGGCACTATGTACGCTCAGATACTCATATATTCTCTTATTTCGTATTTGCCATTTGCAAAGACATAAAATCGCATTACCCTTTGTCCAAGACACGCCATACACACAGGCACGTTTATGTTACGCACTTCCCTCGGCTTGTAGAAACACTTCATTCAACGCAGCGTCTATGGTGTCAGCGGCTGCGCAGAAATTGCTACAGTTTTCACCGTTTAATGAAAGCCGTCGCTGCAAGGGCGTCGAAGCTGCGGCGAGCCCTGCCACCTTTCAGGCATGCATCTAGACGCACTTTTTGCTGCTCTCCAGTAAGAAGAAAATTCAGGGAGCCGCAAAGGGGCAAGTGTGCCAAGCTGTCGCTTCACTTCATGTATGAACAGCCACAAGGATGCATCGCGTGGGTGCCTCTAGCCAGGGCGTAAGCGTGCGAAACCCGGAGCGAGCGTACTTGGGCGATTGATTGATTGATTTGTGGGGTTTAACGTCCCAAAACCACTATTTGATTATGAGAGACACCGTAGTGGAGGGCTCCGGAAATTTTGACCACCTGGGGTTCTTTAACGTGCACCCAAATCTGAGTACACGGGCCTACAACATTTCCGCCTCCATCGGAAATGCTACTTGGGCGATGTCGGCAACAGCTGAAAAATAGGCGGCATTTTCTTGACTCTGACACCTCATTGAGCACGCGTATGCCCTAGCATCTGGCTACGTTGATGTTTGTTGCTGCGACTGCGCAAGCGCCGCCGACGTAATGCGCACATACCGTTAGGATTCTTGAACCTTATCCTCGTCACCGCCACCTTGGCGTATACCGCACCTTAAATGGGCTCCTTCAAAGGAGTATCGAATTCCGTCGCTTGATAGCTGCCACGAACTTCGCGGTTCAATAAAGTATACCGAGCCTCCGCGCAGAAGAGTGAAAGAAAATGCTCAGCTTCTTTGCAAAGCAAGCGAGAGGAAAAAATAAAACAGGAGATATATATACTGCAAATTTTCGAGGCCCACCTTGCGCCAACACCTTTGCTATACGAGAGGCAAACCCGCACGTGCGTTGTTTCCTGCTTGGTAGGCAGCAGACCCGCACATGAGGCGCAGCGTGTTTCGCAACAAAATTCCATGCAGTTGAGGAGACTTCCAGGCAGTGCATTCACCCGAGTCTCTTCTTTGCCACACTCGATGCTGCGGAATAAGTAAAACGAATAAATCAGTAAACAAAGACAAGACCCTTCGTGGTAACGGGAGGGGGAACGGAGCTTGTGTGCGCCCGTGGATTGCCGCGGATAGCAGCATAATCCACAATTGATTCAATTTAACTCGGCAGTGAAAAAGACGCGTTCACCGCGATACACTGAGACGTCCGAGTTCGCAGTGGCATTTGTAATGAGCTTAAGTGAAGCATATGCGTGAGCAAAGAGTGGAAAGGAGAGCGGCTGCCCCCCCCCCCCGTCCCCTATCATCGAAAGGGGGGGGGGAGAAAGTCTGCTCCGCATACGTATACACAGAGTGACCTGTCCTGTCAATGTTTGAAGTGCGGGCAAAGTTATGGCCAAAGAGGATTTTGACAATGTTGACTGAGCACTAGGGGCGTAACGAGAAAATTTTTTGGAGAGGTGGGCACCTTCTTGACTTTCGGGGAGGAGGAGAGGAGGACTCTCTCTTGAAAAGGTCCTATTTCGTTCTTTATGCCATAGTGAAAAATATTTGGGGGGGGGGGGGGGGGCACGGGCCCGGTGTATTACTCCGCGGCTGCGCCACTGCTGAGGATCACGTTGATGTTGGACTGATATTGCATTCGAAGAGGCATACTTATTTCCGATACTTTGGCCCCTGAAAGCCGGGCACCGAATACCGGCTGTTTTGAGAAGCACGTCATCGCTTCGTTTTTAATTTTGCATCCATTGCAAAGCTTGCTTCCTTTCGAACAGGACCATGCGTGGGCCGAGCGTGTGCGCCACGACTGACAATGCCTCCCCCTCCCTCCCCCAATGGGAACCCAGAGGTTAAATCACTTGCGTGTGCGTTGTTACCACTGCCGTAAACCCGCCAGTGGTGTACGACTGGCAAGTAGACGACAACTAAGTTATTCTGATTAGAAAAAAAAAACTACCATAAGTCGGCAAATGCCACAAAAATTGAGAAGTTATAGAAAAACAATGTTTGTCACAAATATATAAAACGCAATCTCTCTCGTGTTTTTTAGTAAGGTTGGTATATCTTCTGATAACATATGAACGAAGATCTAAATAACAGGCATATCTAGTCATACAGTCGCAATGTCTATGGTTCGACGTGTCAAAAGCACGGCATCGATACGATGAACGCCGTAGTCGAAGGCTCCGGAAATTCGGACTATATGCAATATTCTTCAACTTGCGCTGATATCGCACAGCACAATAGCCTCTAGCGTTTTGCATCCATCGAAGTGCGACTGCCGCGGCCGGGACCAAACCCTCGCCTTTCCGGCCATACAAACGCTGATCTGAGCTGCGCGAAATTTGTGTGGCAATAACAAGGAGGATTGAAAAAATTGCTGGAGTGGAAGCTCCTGCGATGGCTTGCCAGCAGAAGTGAAGCCACCTATATTGCCACTGCCAAGATGGCGGAAACATGCTCTTTTCTGATAGTGCCCACTTAAAGATCAAGTGGCTCTGATACGTTATGTAAATGCTACGTTAGTTCTATATTAAAAGATAGTTGTTCCCGACAAAATAACACACAGAAACAAGTATAAATGGCTGAATCTTCAAAAAAGTTCGCCCCCAATTAGAGGCTCACTACGGAAAACTAGTAACTTTAAGACGCACTTGGAGCACTATGTGGGCCGAAAAAGTTCCCACATTAAACTCGTTGGGCGTGCTAGGAAAACGCTTCGTTTTTAATCGCTGAACGGCGATACTTTATCATGCTCCTAGTAAGATGGCCGCTACAGCCGCCATCTTGCCAGAGGAACGGCTTCACTTCTGCGCAGCCATTTCCACTCCAGCAATTTTTTTTAATTCTCCTTGGGCGATAAGCACGAATACATCTGTCTCTGAAATGAAGGTTTCGTATCACATGTGGCTTTGTGCGGCTGAAATGTGTGTGCAGGTCACACGAGCAGTTGCGAGAATTCCACATCGTTTTAGCATAGGCACATTAAATCGACAATATATTGCAGAGAAGGCAACTCGACTAATCCCTGTTCACAGAGAGGGTACACTCCGTGTTGAATGAATGTCGCGTGGCTTGCGTCGTCGTTCCAGAGCGCGGGTATAAAGTGTCTTTTTTTACGCAATACAGATTTTTTTCTTTGCAAAAACTAATCATTAGACGCTTGCCATCTTCTCAGACAATTTCTAGGTCCAGGCGAAAGAATTAGCTACTAAATAGATCACTCAAAAACAATTATTTAACAAAACGTTTCAATTACTTTTTTTACTATCGAATTTATGGTGCTAGTTTATATGGGGAAGTTGTTTTATGTCCCAAACTATGGCCATCCAGTTTCTAAAAGTTAAAAATATCGCGCCTGGTTTGAAATATCCATTGGACCGCGGTGCGGGAGAAACCGAAACTAAGGGCCCCGGGTGCGCCACGCTGGAACCCTACTTTACGTAAATCGATTCATGGAGTGCCGCGCGACAAATGATTTCTCATGCTACCTGACCATGCTAATCAGTGGTCCTTCGCGCGTGACGTGCCAGTTGTAGCGTCTCCCGCTTACGCAAGAGGGTGACGCAAATGGCGTCAGCACGACGCGCAAAGCGCGAATACACGAACGCACGCGAAACTGAGGCATATTAGTCTCGCGGATCGCTGTGATTCGCGGTACAAATCAAAAAGAAAAAAAACACTTGCATTGCGCTCTAGCGTGAGGCAGCACAGGGACAGCCCTGTCAAGGGAACATATGTCAAGGGAATATATGTCGAGGGAATATATGTCAAGGTAACAGGCCACAATCTGGAGGCCAATCCAAACAGATTCTTTTCCCAGCCCTCATCGACTGTCTAAAATTTATCCAAAAGAAATTACACCAAACTGCCGGCATTGCTGCTGCGTGAAAGCTACCCAAATTAACAATCTTTGGGAACACGAGGGTAACCCCCGACCAAGAATAACACTGCCCGCTTCCTCCATCGAGGCGTGGGAGTCGCTCGTGTCGTAAACTGTCTACCGTCTTCAGGCAGAAGTGGTTAACTGACCCGAAACGATAGTGGCAAGCATTTGGCCACCACTGTTCGAACCACCGGCAAATTAAGTTTACCGACCTCGCTAGGCTGTCAATGAAGTTGTTTGTCTCTCTCTGGCGCATCAAGTTTTGGTTTCTGCCGCATCACGGTACAGAAATGTGGCCATACATGTCTGACATGACGCGTGATATTGTCGATATTCAAAAAATTCAGCAGATCCCACGTACCTGAGAATCAACGTTATGCGAAGCATGCGGAGGAAAGGTGATCGTGTTGCGATTTTTTATTGAGTGACACGTCATTAAATTGCGCTAAATGTATGTACAAATGTTGCAAGCACAAACATATGTTGAAGAGTTGCAGATGTTGAAGAGTTGCAGATGTTGAAGAGTTGCAGAAGCGCTGATGCTCGCGAAGATGCTGGACTGGATACTGCTACACAAATCAACTTCAGTGCATAGCACCTGACAACAATTGACGTTAACCCTACGTGACGGCTGTATCAAAGGAGTACATATGTAATGTTTATAAAATTGGGTTGGCAGCACTGCAACGACTATTGACGTTTCACGAAGATTGGCGTCTATTTGAAAGGTAGTTCCGAGACCTGGCGTAGCTATATATGGTAGAATGATTGACTGCCACGCAGAATGCTTAGGTTAAATTCCTGCTGGGACCCTTTAATTTATTATTTACATTCGTCGGTGGGTCAACGGTGCCTATGTCAGGCTTTTCTTAACACTGGAATTTTTCTATGCCTCCATTGGGTCCACGCCACTGATGTCGGGTATTGTTAACGCTCACGCGTTAAAATTGCCCATGTGTGTTCTCATCGTTCCTGGGTTAGATACTAAGTGTCAATCACCTATGGCACATTCCCGCATACCAGCGGCACATACCCGCCCATGTGTATGTGCCACTGCCTGGCGGGAAGTGTTTGACGACGTACGCGACGGGATTGTGACATTACTCATGTCTTAATCAACGCGTCATATTCGTCAAACCATCTTACCCTCCCATGCTAATTTTGGTTCACGCGAAGTTAAGGGGCTGACCACGAGAGCGCCCAAACGTAAGCGGCTAGATAGATAGATAGATAGATAGATAGATAGATAGATAGATAGATAGATAGATAGATAGATAGATAGATAGATAGATAGATAGATAGATAGATAGATAGATAGATAGATAGATAGATAGATAGATAGATAGATAGATAGATAGATAGACAGACAGACAGACAGACAGACAGACAGACAGACAGACAGACAGACAGACAGACAGACAGACAGACAGACAGACAGACAGACAGACAGACAGACAGACAGACAGACAGACAGACAGACAGACTCATAGTCGCTGAAGTTCGCTAAGAAATGCTTCGCATTTAAAACTCCGTGGGCCGTAATTTGTGACGTAAAACAACTTCCCCATATAAACCATCACCATACAATTGATAATGGAAAGGTAATTTAAATTATTTTGTTATTATCATTTCTGAATGATATCATTAGTGGTAAATTGTTTCCGCGTTGACCCGAAATTGTCTGCAAAGACGGCAACTGCCTATCTATTATTGTTTTTTAAGGAAAATTTGTATTGCTTAAAAAAAAAAGCTTGTATAAGAGTAGGCCCTGTGCTAGTGCGCGAACGATTATACTGTCAAGGGCGTGTTGACAGTCCGTTGTGCGCAGTTTGTGGCTCCTGCGAAACACTTGAGCATCTCCCGCATTCGCTACGCACTAGTTTTTACTGATTAATGAATTTAAATTCCTGGGACTTAAGTACGCGAGCCTAGACGATTACCTCTTTCCGAGGGGTTGTGTTTCATGACGTGACTAGGCTGATCGAGCTCTGACTTTTACTAACCAAATGGACCTGGTTATCCGTTTACGGACGCTCGTTTTATTATTTCTAGTTTACTTACGCTTGTCTAAGTCTTCGTCACTTCTTCCTTTACTTCCCTCTCTTCTTTCCTATTTCTCTCCTCCCATGTTCCTTCTCTCTAACTGCTTGCTCCTGCCGAAAGAGTAAGTAGGCGTTGTGCCCCTCCAGGTGGCAGCTGCCAATTCGCTCTCTTCCTCTTTCACCTGTGCCCTTGTGTATCCATGTATCCAAATCAAGTAAACAAATAATGGTGGCGGAAATCATAAAACAAATCGCAAAAATGGTTATCGAACATTGACATACCTGGTTCGTGTGTAATAAATCTAAATGGAAGACCATGTTTGCATGTCGCTTCCGTGTTCATATCTTGACGCGCTGGTTATTATACAAACATAAGGGAATAACAAGCGTGAAGTGAATGACAAGCCTGCTTAAAATCAACCCATTGCTTCACTCCTCAAGAGGTATGAAATAAAAGGGTTTCACTTTTTTTTAAATGCAGATAGGTTGGGAAAAAATTCGGAGCAGATGATGCTTTGTTACTTGCTAGCCCGTGTCACAGACTCTCGTTTGTCTTGTACTCGTCCATGACTTACCTTTGCCGGGTCTGTCTCTGCCCTCATAAAGACCATGCCTATTGTCGAAGCCTTGGCTCCAGCTGCAGTCTCGTATCTACGACTTCTCACCAGCTTGATAGTGACGACCCTAGGGCATGAATGCAGGTGTGCACTGCCCCACCGGTGCGCAGACTTCAAAGTGATACGTGTTTAGCTGCAGAGAAGCTCAAGAGTGTGACAATTTCGCAGAGGCAGCAGCAATGTGTACTCGTGAAAATGAAGTACTCGTACAAAATTTGCCGTATAAGAAAATGTTTGTCTGAAAATGAGCAATGTACAGTAATGCATGGTCATATAGTAAAGTGATAAATAAAAGCATTCGTGAAGGCCGCGCAAATGTGCATCTAGAGATGGTCAGCACAACAGTGAAGCCAAATCGAAGCACCGTGTTTCGACAAGGCTCTCAGCAATGCGTGCCACAATATTAAGATGCCATTGTGAGCGGAATTTTCACGAAAGAGCTTTACTCGCATTCCATTCGACGAAGCATCGCAGAATCAACGTATACTTCGTGACACACAGTTTTGTTTTGTTTTTTCATCTTTCTATCTCGTTACTTCTCAACTAGCATGCATTTGGCAAGGTCTTGCTTTCAGTGGCTTAGCCAGAGAGGGGAAGTTTAGCCCCCTTCATTTGAAACTTTTTTCAACTTTGCTCGGGTAATTATACAAGCACGCACCGAAACGCACGCATAATATCCCCCACCATCTACGGTCCTGGCAAAGGCCCTCTTGATTCACTTGCACAAAAAATAATTCGAAGCAAGTCACATTTGCTTTTCACTTCCACACACCTGTACTTCTCTTCAAAATATCGCTCAGAAGTCTCGCATTTCTCATCCTTACATAACGCCATATGTTGCAATATTTGTCAGCCAGCAACACGATGCTTCCCACATCTGGGATTGTCGATAGTTGAATGAAAACCTGTTGCATAAAACGCCTCTGTCAAGCGAAATCTCCGGAATGTCTTCCGTCATTCTGAAGCTTGGAGTGGTATGCACTTCGTCTTGCACTCACAACAATATTTAGCTGAACTTAAATATTCTTTTTTCCGCCTGTGGTAAGATTAGAAAAAGCTTGTACCGCGATAGATACGAAGAAGAATGGCCAGTCATGGAGAAATATGTGCTCCATCAATCATCGTGCTCATTTTGTATCGTCCATGGGTATCTGGTGCATGCAGTGCACAATATCCCGCTAGCTTGTGGGGGGAAAAAACATACTTGACAGACTGGTGCTTGCCTTAACAAGATGCTACTCCAACACAACACAATTAAAGACACTCCTATTTCACATTTGCGGTTTTGGGACGTAAAACCCCCGCAATATTTCTTCACATTTGGCATTGCACTGTCGCCCATGAGGTTGTAAACTGATCCCGGCCACGGCGGTTAAATTTCCGATGGAGGCGGAAATATTGTAGGCTCGTGTGCTCAGATTTGGGTGCACGTTAAAGAACCCCAGGTGGTCGAAATTTCCGGAGCCCTCCACTACGGCGTCTCTCATAATCTTATGGTGGTTTTGGGACGTTAAACCCACATATCAATCGAGGTTGTAAACTGCTGTATCCTAGCACGCGTGTCATTTTCAGGCATGTTGATTAAGATGATCACGTTAAGTCATAAAAGCCTTTCACGTTAAGAAAAACTATAATCTTTGTATTTCCACCCCTATCTATCCATCTTCATGATTGCGAATTTAGCCAGCTCGGAAAAAGTGACAATTGTCTCAATGTGATTATGCGCGCGCACTAGGACTGCATGTATTTATTTCGTTCTCTGAATAACGGCCACTTTCTCTTGCATACATGTGGAAGAGTAATGGTGTTTTTGCTGCTTTCAAGTCTGCTGAAAGTAATGGTAATAATGCTGATCGCTCACATAATCACCCTATTTCTCTTCTATGTCATTCGTGAACGATTTTTGTGCTCGCTATTCACAGCATAATCTCTTTTTGGAGAGATAGATTCTTGAGTAGAAATAAACCAGAACTTCTCTCTAGATCGTCACTCAACTATCAGAAACTTCGTAATGAATACATTCGATTAAAGGCTTTAATAAACTTATCGTTAATTGATCCAGTCGTTAGTATAATAATTGGTTTTAATGGGATGTTTATTCGATTAATCAACATTTTTTGAAGGGTGCATCAAAAGGGGTACTCATTACTTGAGAAGCAATGTTTGTGTAAGAAAAGAAGCTTCAGCGAATCGGCATGTGTTCATCTTGGTTAATACAGCGCACTTGAGAGGAGGATGAAAAATAAAAAACATACTGGCCTCGAAGCCAGCTGGACAGGACAGTCGCACCTGTCAGCGCCTGTCCTGTGTTTCATATTCTCCTTCGTCGTCTCGTGTGTGCTGCGTCAACCAAGATGAATGCATTATTTGTTCATCCATCAGAAGCGCTAAAGTTCACATGTGCACCTTCGCGCCTTCGTGAAATTTTGCACTATTACCCAGTGGACACAGCTCAACCGTTATCTATGGATGATGTCAGAGAATGAAGGATCTGTGGCCATTATCCATGGACAATTCGGCAGCAGACCATGTTTTTTCGAAGCCTGCCTATTAAGCGCACCGAAATCGGAGGCGTTATCCATGACCACACTGGTTGAAATTCTTCTTCTTGATGGTGATGACCTCATGTAAAGGACGGATGAGGTCTTCTTCTTCTTCTTCTTCTGCTTTATTAATATTATTATTATTATTATTATTATTATTATTATTATTATTATTATTATTATTATTATTATTATTATTATTATTATTATTAATATTATGTGTCTTGCATACACAAGTACAAAAGGACCGAGAAAAGAGGGAGAGAAGACGCATCGGAAACATGCAGTTGGCCGAGGATTAGATTATCCCGCGAAAGGCAAAGAAGAGACGAGGAAGAAGAGAGCGTATGATGACCCCACTGGAGCCAGTCAAGAAAGCTCGAAGTTTTAATTACTCAATTCCGTTGTCATGCCCCCCACCCTAAACCTGTATCTACACATACCTGGTCCGACAATATCACCCCTCTGGGCATTCTGAGGAGAAATGGAATCGTTAGAACATTATTTTTTGTATTGTCGCCGATACAATATACTTAGAAGAAGGCTTCTAGTTATCCCATTTCTGAAAATAGGCGTTAGATTGACGGCGGAAACTGCACTAAGCTTCGGTGCCTCAATTTTGGGACATTCCCTCAGGGATGCTTTCAATGCCGTTTGCGATTATATTCAGGCATCCAAACGTATACCTTTGTGATCTTCAATCAAATAATTATTATTTATTACCAAAAATATTTCTAAATGGTGAGGTGAAGTAAACGCAGCTGAGTGGTAATCACAACACCTGTAATCTCAAAATTTCCCAACTTTAGTTTTTCTTTTTTTTTCTTTTTTGTTTGCTCTCTATTTATGTGGTTTTCATTACATTAGTCATATCATAATAAAAATTAATTACACATAGTTATAATGCTCACAGTAAATATGCACTACGCTTTCTTGGCCAATCCCCCTGAGTGGGTGTGAGCCATGAGTCCAGGGAGACAAACAAACAAACAATAAGGTCATCATCATCATCATCAGACGCTCGCACTGCACGTATGTTCACCCAGTGCTTGTATTCGGGTGCATACGCTGGAGCTCCTGCTTACATAAGCTTCATCCTCCTGTCATCCTCGAGAGACAAGCTTTGAGATTTAGTTTAGGTCTTCCACGATTTGTGGTCACCTACAGGTCTTGTATATGGAAGCTATAAAAAATAGAGCATCTTCTCTTGCGACTCGTTTTAAATTGTTAGCAGTACAGTCATTGTGAAGTCTGCATGAACTCCCCCTTAGGCGTTCAGAAACAGTTTTTATTTCGCTTCCTGAATTGATTTTCGGAGCATAGTGGCCAAGATTTCATACACCTCAAATTTGAGGTGTGCAAAGCCGTCTTAACAAAATCAACCTTCACATTAATGATCTGTGTATAATCAGTAATAGCAACAACTCCATTAAAATGATTTTGGTGACATTTTTCCAAACTATTGAAACCTAATGGTGCTCCGCTTATAATACGCTATCGGCAATTACCTGCAATATACGCCGACAAAGAAAGTCAAAGCGACGGAATCTTCCCAAACCAAAAAAAATGGAACAAACATTTTCTTTCCTACTCAACATTGGTCGTTTTCTCTTCGCTTTCCAAAATTTGTCACCATCTTAATAGCAGAATTTAAACAATCATTCTAGCTCTGCGTAAAATATAGCAGTTTCATTAAGCTCAGCAATAATTTCGACGGATTTGCTATCCGTACGTTCCGCATGGTAAAATGAACGGCAGTTGCGCTGGTGTAGTTCGCATATTTCCCTTCGTCGTTTTCTATCCTTGTCTTTTCTGTTCTATCCTTGTTTTTCCGCTTTCGTAGTTACCTCGTCGTTGCTTTAACTCGGCGCTGCGCGCACATCTTCAATCGTGCGTGCAACAACATAATAATAATAATGATGATGATGATGATGATGATGACGATGGTGGTGGTGGTGGTGGTGGTGGTGATGATGTTTTATGTCCCCAAAACCCCGATATCATTTTGAAGAATTCCCTGTGGAGAGCTGCGGAAACTTCGACCACCTGGAGTTCTTGAACATGCACCCTAATATAGCTACACGGTTCTCAGACATTTTGAGTTCAATTGAAAAAGCAGCGGGAGCGGCCAGGGTTCGGTCCCGCGACCTTCGGGTTTGCTGTAAAGCACTGCAGTCACTATAGACCACCATGGTGCACGAACTGTGAGTATTCGGGCTCCACTGCTAGGCATTAGAACATATAGTATTTCGCAGCTGTCCCTCTTTTGCGCCACAGCAGAAGATGGGGGGGGGGGGGGGGGCGGGTGATCTGAGATGGCTGACGTGAGAGTGCTAGCGTTAGCTGACGGCAACATTTCTCCAGGGTCCGATAGACTATTATCGTAATGCGCAAGCGTGCTTCCTTGCGCTGAATACTCACTGAACTAATGGTGGCACCTGTTGTGCTCCATGTAAAGACGACGTCCTAGGTGCACGTGCTGGGGTTTATCTATTATGCGTGTTTATGTCAGTAAAGTGGCTGACTCTACATTTTCAGCGTCATAGTGCAAGCAACCTGCGCTTAAACACGCCGTTTGCGGATGTGACTAACTGGTATTAACTGGACTATTGGCAATCGCAGGAATGCAAGATTTATTGTATATATATATATATATATATATATATATATATATATATATATATATATATATATATATATATATATATATATATATATATATATATATATATATATATATATATATCTTAAAGGAACAAAGTGTATACCTAAGGGCTCGTTTTTTCGTGTTTTCGCACAATATAATGAGATCTAACAGACAATTGTTTGTAGCAATATGTAGCAACTGAAGCCAAATTAAAAAAAAAACAACCAATACTCCTGTGCTAGTAAAATTAAGAAAAAACTATTTGCGATTTGAAACAGGGTAGTTTGAGTGTAAAGCGAGCATGCTACTCCACAACCACTTCGGTGGAGCTGCGCGCAGTTCTTAAAACGACGACACATTGCAGACTACCGATCTCTGCGCCACAGTCATTTGCACAAGTGAATCGACCCTGTTTGGGCTTCCCTTTTAATGCATTGGTGCTGCGGCCGTTCCTGGCACTCCCCTTGTTCTAGTACACTCTACAACAGCGAAGGTTTCGAGGAGTGCAATGGATAAATCAGCCAGTGCTAAACAGCTTCTTTGCTGGGGCTATGCGTAGTACGTACCTTGTTTGCACATGAATGCTGATGCACGCATGTTGTTCACTGCTGTACATGATAAAACGTTACTTAGGTGGCCTTTATTTCATGTAAACATCGATTGACTTGCAATGAAACAATTTATTGCCGCATGTTTTTGTGATCAGCGTTGTCGTTGCACTCGGCCTGTACGCGGCACCAATCACTTACTGAAGCAAGTATTCAAGATGCTTGTGAGCCTCTAGTAGGTAGTTTACTGCATTGTACTATGTGAAAACGAGAGAAATTAAGGCAGGGAGCTGCTCCAACGAGTGCGGGACAGCCATGACGCTGAAGCAGACGACGACGGTGTCGTCTGCTACGCTAACGGCCAGCCGCCATATCAAAACGCCCTGGTGCCTTGCAACTTATTTCGTTTTATACGGAGTTATAAATATATACAAACAATATATTTAAATATAATTTGTTCAAAAAGCTACCTAAGTGCAGAAAATAATAAAAACTTCCTCAAGTGTCAGTAAAGTAATAATTTTCTAATCTTTGTGCAACTGCCACCAGAATTCAGACAACGCTGTCATCGCGTCCAATTTTGTCCTCTCTTTATGACCTTGTTAACGCAAGAAATTCAACTCATATGTTTAGTACTCATATATGTGCTTTAGGATAAATCTATAGCATTGCAGTTCAGTATTTCAAATGAACACGCGCTGTGCATTTGCATTAACCGCTAGTATGCGTCGCATCTGTGGGGTGGCGCGTCGGCTGCCAGTCGATGTAAACACTATGGCCGATGTAAGTCATATGATGTTCAGCCCCCAGTGCATGTTTTCAATAAGGCCGATAATTTGAGGGCCAGTGGTGCGTGACATTAAGTGTGCATACAGTGACATGCAGCCGGGTTGTGTGGGCCCAACGTACTAACTTCAAAAGCTCCTTTTTGTTTTTATCATTCATTAATTCCTGCGTCGTCTTGTCGCTGCCGCGATACATCCGCCCACCAAATGTCACGAGTGTATTTTTACCCGGAACCTTACGACTTTTCTGTCACGTTACAGGAATTGAAGAAGCACCTTATCCAACTCATATCCAGGTAGGCAAACTTACGTGTCGTTTTTATTTACGTGTTCATGCATCTGTATTGTAAATGACTGTGTAAACATCTGAGTTGTGTTCTTCGCGCTGAAAAATGCAGTTCTGTTCTTCGCGCTGAAAAATGGCGGGACGGATTTTATAGAGTACGTGCTACGTGCTGTATGAACCCTTATTCTTGCTCTACTTATTCAGAAATATCTAGGTTTTGCTATTTGGTGTCGAATTGCGACACTGAAGTTCAATTATTTCTTTGAGCCAGCCTTTCCGCAACAAATTTCGGCAATAATGCATGCAATCTTTCATGTATTGTCACTTCCATCGCACAGTTTTTGCAGGATGTAACGTTTGGAATAAGAAAACAATGTTTGTTCCCGTCGTGGTGAAGACATGTCGAGTGGGCGAAACTTGAGCCTTTTGTCCGTATTTTTCAGTGCATGAACAAGTAGGTCTTTTCATTTTTCTCATATTTAGGGTCCAAGGGCTCCAGGCTATTGTATTCACAGACCGAGACGGTGTGCCTCTAATCAAAGGTAATGCCTGAAGTCTGCAACACCCCCAGGTATCTACAAGGATTGGTAAACTGAACTTTTAAATTTTTGTTGCAGGGACTCGTTTTCTTTTTTGATGGGTAGATGCAGCTTTTCGGTTGTAAGTGCAACCACACAACAGTGGATGTTGAGTGTATTTCACTGTGTTGTTATAGGAACAATCACAATCTGAAGTTAGCCCCACTCATGTTTCTGTAGAGCATGCTAACAGGCGGCCTTGCTCTATGGGGCTGAATCTTGCAGCTGTTGTTCTTTAATGAGGTGTGCCTGGCAGCATGCACCGCCTAATAGACATTCAGAGCAGTACACATCGCTTTAAATCATAAATTAGGGTGGTGAGGGCCCTTATTTTGCTGGCTCTGCGCATTATCCGAGGTTATCACTTTGTCATGTGACTGCAGGTTTTGGAACAGCTGCAAAGTGCGCATTGTTTGTTCTGAAAGAGAAGAGCATGCATTATCATTCCAGACACTTCCTTCTCTAACATCAAGATGCAGCAAGCTTCTTGAGGCCAATTCCCCGCCGTGGTGGTCTAGTGGCTAAGGTACTCAGCTGCTGAACTGCAGGTCGCGGGATTCAACCCCGGCTGTGGCGGCTGCATTTTCGTTGGAGGCGAAAATGCTATAGGCCCATGTGCTAGATTTGGGTGCACGTTAAAGAACCCCAGGGGGTCGAAATTTCCGGAGCCCTCCACTATGGCATTTCTCATTCTCATATGGTGGTTTTGGCACGTTAAACCCCACATATCAATCATACTTGAGGCCAAGTACAAATTCATTTAAACAAGAGCACTGAGCATTACCACTTGTCCATAGCAGGCGTACATGTTTATTGGGCTGTGCATGTTCTTGGGCAGACTACGTTGGGCTGTGCACCTGCAACAAGGTGTCACCCCCGAAGCAAATCCATTCGCCTGATCGTGCGCTCACACAGACATGGACAGGGCTGAACACTTTTGTTGGATTGTGGTGGAGGGGGAGGGGGGGTTCATGCTAACATATTCTTGTTTCGAAGATAAAATGTAAAAAGCTTTGTTCTGAATGCACTCCTATACACGCTTGCTGAAGAGAGTACAAGTACAGATAAAAGTCATTGCAGAGTGCTTTGCTAAAATAAATGAGTCATGATCTTTGTATTTGCATGCACAACAATTGTAAGAAAGTCCTTGGAATGCCCATAGGGTCTTACGTGTATAAATTATCAATTGGGGTGAATTATGTGTACATATAATATAACCAATGGGGCCAATAGTTTTGAATAATGACGTCATGCATGCATCTTCTCGATGTACTCTTGTTGCAGCATGACAGCTGTAATGCCATCAATGCTGCATATTCACCGCTGCATAATGTTGGTGTATGTACCAAAATATCAGCAGAAACCTTATGCAATGTGCCTATAATGTTCACAAAATGGCACCCTTAGTGTCATCTGTGAAAGCCATCTATACAGCAATGGCTCTGAAGTGTACCTTCTCCCTCTTTCCATGTCACATGTAGGTAAACATTCCATTCATGTAATGTCATTAAACTATGTTGTGGACGACAAGTAATAACCATGCCGCACGAACACAGAAAATTAATGCGCATGAGCTTCCTAATGCCTTAAGATGTAGTGTTATCTGCGCGGTACTGCATGTGTAAATGAAATTGTATTTGCTTTGATGCCATTTGTCATCTAATGCCTTTACTAGAACTCATTCGACTGAGAAATGTGCTCTGTCAATGCCAAAGCTTACTCAGTGCACTGCACAGAAGACAGTTAAAATAGCATCCATTGAGACAATAATATTTTTACAAGACTTCTGACAGAAAACAGGTTATTTTCTTGTTGGATCATATGAAAATTTAATTGGGAATTGCAAAGATTTTCAACTTGACAGGCGCCATATCGGATTCAACATGCAATGGCCGAACTTGCTTCGATCTGTTGAAATGCTGTAAGAGAGAATCAACTCAAGCTAATCACAATATAATAGCTTACTGTTATGTTTCACTATTCCTGAAATCAGATTAGCATTGTTAAAATACATTTTTATATTCCACTATTTCCCTAAAAGTGTGCATTCCTAAAATTACCATTATCTGCATCATGAGTTCAGGTGCCATTTCAGTTTGACATGTGGCAGCTCGACTGCAAAAAACATCATTTAGGAACTTAATGCCTTAATATCATTTCTTGTGCCCGTGTGGCATGGGTATAACTTTGCAGCTAGCCAGTGCAACCAGCTGGCTTTGTTGTGCAAAATGCCCAAGCTGCACTTCAAAGTGCTCATGTTCATAATGTTTAGTTGGTTGCAGCATGATGGTAGATATACAGAGGGGTCTTAGCCAGGGCTTCTGATACATAATTATAGAAATGAGGCTGATTGCAAGTTCTTTAGCTTGTTCCGGAGTTTAGTTCTTCTATATCAAAGTAGGGTGATACAGTTGTAATGTCTGTCTGCTATGATATATGTAGATTACACGTGTTAGGGGATATTTGAAGAAATATAAATTTTGCAGGTTTTATAATTGGAAAGGAAAGTAAGCTCGCTCTAAAAATTGTTTTTTTTTTTTAACATTTGGCTTTATGACGTTCAATGACTGATCACCTGACCATTGTGTCAGCTGACCATCATGATAAAATTAAAAAAACAAAACAGAAATATAGTTTACTAGGTAAAAGCATTGGAGAGAAAGCCATTTATCACCTGTACTATCATTCCAAGTTACATTGAAGCGAAAGGTGCACGCAGATTTCAGATTGAGAGAATGCATATATATATATATGCTGCAAAATTTCTTGGTCATGTTCTGCTACAATGTGATGAATGTAAGCAATAGGCTCCACTGAGATGTCAGGTTTCACTGTCAGCGGCGTTACTACCTTGAAGCGATATCTTCTGTGAGATTTTATATTTGACTTATTCGATACTCACACCTGGCTGATTCCAGTGATAATGTGCTAGGACTGATGCTCACGACTGCTGCCTAGGCATAAAGAGGCTTTGACTAACACTAAGAAAATGCACTAAGAAAAACCAAACTTGGCAGCAAAAGCTATTGCCTTGTTTAAAAAGTCGTTGGTCATATAATTTAATCGTTATTTACTCTACTCTAACGCTCTTTCATGAGAATCGCTAGAGCGCTGCCATTGTTAGAGAAAACATAATTATTTGGGTGTACTAGTTGAATGTACTGAATCAAAATTAGTACACACCTCAATAATTTTAAATGAAACTTCTAAAACTTTTTTTCTAGCAGACCCAAACATTGACTGTACTATGTAACAGATTGCACAATAAGATTAAAAACTGCAGTATTGTTAATGCAAAATTAATGGGGAAACTGCAATGCCTTACTTTATATCTATATATACCCTGGCATTGTAGCACTAGCATTGACTGCACTAAACCTGTGTTGTGCATAATTTACAATGCATAATTGGATGTGCAGCTGCAACAGACGGAGCACCTGAGCATGCCTTGAGGCCCAGCTTTCTGGCAACAGTGGGCATGGCCATGTCCCAAGGCAACAAGCTTGGCCTAGGCAGATGCAACAAGATGATTTCCTCTTATGGCAACTATCAGGTATGTTACATCCCCAGTCACTCTACATTTTATTTGCACCACACTCAAGGCTGGCTTCACCCTACAGTTGAAGGGGAAGCTGAAAAGTTTGTTACACATTTGAACCTTGCATCAGCGAAATTGCATGAGAACTAAAAAAAATTTGCTTAAGTGAAGATTTTGTGGTTGCTCAGCGAGAGGCTATTCAAAATGAAGCTTTGCTGTTGGTGTTCTGGTGGCTATTTTAGCGAACATTGCTTTAACTAAAGGCAAGTACATAAGTTGCTGTGGTGTGTTGAAATATCATTCCAGAAATTTTCTAGTGCTTGTTTTGGGCCAAGCAAATGCTTATTTTGAAACATATCATTAGCACAATTCAAACTGCATGCCAATTGGAACAACTTTGCGACATCCAATTCATCACTTACCTTTTACTGCCTCATAGCCAGTGCTGTGGGGGCAGGGCAGCACAGCCCGGCAAAAACAGAACTTGCATCATTCTCAGGAGTAACGCAACTGAAACGAACATGTTTCCAGGGGTGGAAGTGCTGTGCCAATTGCGCCATTCTGCGCAAACCTGACCTGTTGCGCAAGGCTGCGCATAAATGTCAGTTGTCAGTTTCCGTGATAATTGCTGATTGGAAGTGTGAACTGAAATATTAAGCCAATTGTTGTTGTCGATCGAGCAACACTGGCTACACAAAGGACATGATTAAAGTGTACTAGAAAGGTTGAGTGGCGCGGTCCCCTAACGGCAGCTATGCTTTCAAACGACGCTCCGCACACGGACAATCGATGCGAGGGCGCTGCAGTCGAGGTGGTTTGAGAAGTGCCGAGGCACATGCGGTCAGATGCATGGTAATTGTGGTAGCAACTGAGCGGAAGGCTTCGCTGCTCATTGTTTTTTGTGTTCGCCCTGCCCCTGCCCTTATGGCGAAGAACAGTCATCGGCACTGCTATGCTCCAGGCTGCTGCACCGGATATTCAGGTGTCAAAGTGACGTGGAAAGTGTCCTTGTTCGGCGTCTCGAAAAACGATGACCATAAGAAGCTCTGGGAGATGAACTTGCATCGCAGCGACAAGCCAATAATTGGATGACCAATGTGCTATTTGTGAGCTGCCTTTCAAAGACAGATATATTCTAGGGGACAACATCGATGTTGAGAACGGGGAAGAAGTCCAAATACCACGTGGGAGTCCAGGCGCTCACGTGTGATGCAGTACCAACAATACTTTCAAATGCGCCAACGTACTTGACCAAGAAAATGCCTGCCGAACACTCACGTCTCAAACGGGTAGCGCCTGCACTGTTGCAGAGTGAAAGGCGTAAGGAAAAGACATGACAGCCCATGCAGAACAATAACAGCGTTACAAGCATTTTATTGTAACAGCGTTCTAAAATTTACAGTTTAAAAATCATAGATAGGTAACGTGGGTTGTATACACACCATTCAATAATGTTGTCCACGTTCACTAGCCAGCATTACCATCCTCGCAAGCACAATCGCTACATATCAGCTTACTGCTTCTGATGTTGGCAATACCTACGTAGCTGCTAGCATTGTTACGCAAATATAAGCAGCTGGTTACATATATCATGCGACTGTTGAACATATGCATGTGCGTACAGCACTTGTACATTTCTTTAACGCAATTTCGTAACATTTCGCTTAATGAAAAAGCTACACCAGTCACCTTCAATCGGCATGCTTCACATAATATTGATTCTCATGGTATGTGGGATCTGCCGAAATTTTTTTATTGCTTGATTCAGCTCCACACCTACAAATCGGTGTTTGTTGTGTCTACAGTCCTTTCTGCTTTCTGCATGATATACTTTGTAGTGATATTACCTTGTAATATATTTGTTGTGATAATTCATTTCTCTATTTGCTGTTGTACAAGGGCTGCTTTCAAATGTAGATTGTCACAACAAGCTCAGAATTATACATGTTGCACATGTCTGTTTATGTATCTGCATCCACCATAGCAATCATTTGAATGAGTCGACGTCATGCATGTGTGTATTAAAAAGTAGAAGAAATCGAAGTATGTTATTTGGTGACATTAGCACATAAGTCTGATAAAATAGCAAAAACGGAATTCTTATTTAGCTTTTGAAGGAGGTTATAATGTGTGGTAAAAGCGGGGTGAGAAAAGTTAAGGACGTATGTCATAAGCTGTGACGTCGTCGGGACTTGGCGTTTCACTGTTGCGCACGTACATTACTGTAAGCAGCATATTGCAATTGTATTTGGACTAAAGTAGCTAAAGTTAGCCAAGAGATGAAAATGGAAACGTTGATTTGATTGATGTGTGGGGTTTAACGTCCCAAAAGCACCATATGATTATGGGAGACGCCATAGTGGAGGGCTCCGGAAACTTAGACCACCTGGGGTTCTTTAACGTGCACCCAAATCTGAGCACACGGGCCTACATTTCCGCCCCCATCGTAAATGCAGCCGCCGCAGCCGGGATTCAATTCCGCGACCTGCGGGTCATCAGCCGAGCACCTTAGCCACTAGACCACCGCGGCGGGGCGAAAATGGAAACGTAATGGGCTTTAAGTTTCCAAGCTTTTGTTTATCAGGGGGACCCGGCGAACACAGCGGTCGGTGCATTGAGTGTAGATAACGTGCCTGTTTTGGTTAGAGTTTGTCCCATTCGTAAGGTCAACATATACTTGCACTTCAAAGATGCAGCCAATGTGCAAGCTTGTGTAGGTGACTACAGAGGTTGAACGAATTTAGAATAACCGCTTTAACGACACCGTAGCAAGTGCTACAGCCAAGCAGCTCTCGCGAGAACAGTTTTGTCCCATCCGGCTGCACAAACTTGTGCTGCGATGCAAGAGCGCTCTTCCTTTAGAAGGGCCAGAGTAGGGGCTAGTTTGTTGTACAGTTGAATATCATCTATTCGAACACGCTTAATTCGAACTTTTTGTCAAGTCGAACTCACGATGAGGTCCTGTCAAAGCTATGTGTATTCCAATGGGCGAAAACGCCCGGTAATTCGAATGCGCAAGCACTTGTGACGGGTAATTCGAATATACTGTGCTCCGAAAATGCTCTCAGCACCCCGCCCAATCCCACGGCGGCAACTGCGACACCTCACCGCTGCCTGCAAAGGAAATGAAAAAGAAAGAAAAGGCTGCGGTGGAATGTTTGCTCTCTCTCAAATGCCAATCTGCAACGCGCCCATGTGACGCTTCTCCTTTTTCCGCCCCTGCCACGTAATGACCCTTTTCTCCTTCCAACGCCGTGCGCAAAGAGAGAGAGGACAAAAGAAAGCTGTCGCTAGCTAGAATGAATGTGTGGTTGAAGGAAAGGCAAAACGCACTATCTTCTGCAGCCCTTGCCCCTTGCGGGAGCACCACTTTGCGCCTTGGGGGGGGGGAGGGTCTTTTGCGCATTGTGCCACTCTTCCCCGTTTTGTGTTCCTGCCACGTAACCCTTCTCCTTTCAACAATGCGCGCGAAGAGGAAGAAAAAAATGCCGCCGTAGAGTGTTGGTTTCATCTCAAAATGCCGATCTGCTCATCTCCGGGTGGAGATGCTCCTCCTTTCTCGTCACGTGCTGGCCATGTTTCCAGGACTGACGTACGGATGATGATAGGTTGATGAGTTACGTGAGACTCTGGGACAAAGCGCTTCGTGCCGCGTCTCCTTCCTATCTGACAACGGAGAATGCTAAAGCCGAAGTAGAAATGCTTTGCAAGCTGCGAGCGAAATTGATTGACTCGCTGCAAGGCAAATGTGTGCAGACGCGCAACCTCTATTACTTCAAATAATTACGGATGTCCTGTGATTTGTGAATAAATGTAAGTTTTCTGAAACTTCCCCCTTGTGTGTTAGCTCAATGCACATGCGCCACTGCACGGAAAGCCCTCCGTTTATTTAGTTTTCATCAATTCGAACAAATTTTCGGGCCCCTTCGAGTTCGAATTATTGAGATTCAACTGTACATGGTTGACACTCACGACATGCTGGAATTGAACACCAAAAGACACACTGAAGCAACGTAAGACACACACGAGCTCGTGTGTGTCCTACTTGTGCTTCAGTGTGTCTTTTAGTGTTCAATTCTAGCGCGTCGTGAGTGTCAACTCTTCCTTTGTTCATAAGTACTGGCTTTCTCGGACAGTGCCAGTCACTGACGAAATTCTGCAGAAATGCAGCCGATGAGCGCGGCGCCACAGCGAAACTTGTCCTGCTCCTGCAAGCCACTTCGCTCCCAGCGCCCTCTATTCTTTCCGTGTGCCAGGCCTCAGAAGTTGAGTGGCGGCCATGCCAATCAACCTTTCTAGTACACTCTAGGGTGATCACATCCATATCCGGTGCAGTTCGATCACTTTGTAATTTGGTTCATTTGTGGGACTTGCTAGTGCTCATCTCGTCGATGTTACTGCCGTGGTTTCCCCGCAAAAGTGGTGGCAGCAACTTGAGAAACTGTGAATTATCTATCTAGCATAATAAGTGAAACCTCGATAATTTATACTAGCTGAGAATGCGGCATGATCGTGCACGAAACGGCAGTGCGCGTGCGAGTCCAAATTTAAGTCTCTGTGTGCCATTGCCAGCAATAAAGGAATACATTACCACAGCAGATGCTGCCCAAAGTACCCACGGGAAAGTCTTTTCTACCTTTTTTTTTTTTTTTAAAGAAATGATGAGCGTCGCGCAGAAGCACCTGCTCGGCTCGTGGGAGCGCTTATGACGACGAAAACTGGCTGCGATACACGCGGAGTGGTACACTTTGCTTACCGAACATTTTCCCATAGCTTCCGCAGCCAGCGTTGCACCTAATGTGTGAAATGCAGTATAGTGGTCATGAAAACAAGGGATGAGCATTGCCAATCCCTTGTTATCCAAGTTATTTCTCTGTCAGCTGTGTTGTTTAATGCTTGGAACACACACTTTTGTAGGGGGGAAGTCTGGCAAGCTCATTAGTACTGAATGTTAAGTGAAAACCATAGGAAGCTTTATTACCAGAAATAATTTTGATTTTTAATGATGTGTGACCCTAAGAAGCTGCTCCAAAACTAACTTGCGTTTTTTCAAAACACACCTTTTGGTGCTCTGAACTTGCTTCAAAAGTTCCCTTTTACTGTGCCAAAGCTGCTTCAAAACAGCATTATTCCTGCTCTCTGAGCTGCTCCAAAACACTGAAGTCTGCTTCCACCCTTGTGTTTCATTTCATTCAGTCTTGTAATTAACTTTACTCTGTATGTTCTTGGTCATTAAGAACCTATTTCAGGCACGTTAAAGTTGTCTCCGGAGCCCTCCACTACGGCGTCTCTCATAATCAGATGGTGGTTTTGGGACGTTAAACCTCACAAATCAATCGGAACCTATTTCAGAATGTACCACTGGTGGTGTAAATCATGTCATACACTTTCCTTCATTTCTCTATTACTGAGGCTTTTCTGTGCGTAATAGTGACGTTCTAGAGGTTCTCATGCATTGACCTTTCAATGTTGTTTGACTTTAGTGTCCCTTTAGGGCAGTAGAGCTCCTGGCAACAAGTAGTGTGCTTTTGTGTTGTGGATAACTTCCAGGGATAGCCAATGTCTCAAGTGCAATTTGGGAACCAGAGCAGCAGCACTTTAAATGCTCTAACTTATCGACAACAACGCTTCCGGTGCAGAGTTAAACAGTTAAACCAGCTTATAACGAACCTCTATATAACAAATTCCTTGATATAACAAAGTTTTTCTATTCCCCGCTATCGCTAAATAAAAGCGCGTGTATTTGCGACCTCTATGTAACAAACCAACAGTGGGAGACAACCTTGATATAACGAATTTGCCCCTCGGAAAACTTTGGAGTTTTGCTCCGCATTTTGTCATTTTGGTACGAGCATGCATCTTTCGCGGCTGCCCTGTCGCCGACCAAGCGCGAAGCGGCGCAGCGGGCAGCGTTGGCGTGAGGTGGGCAGGCGGGCCTGTACTCCACGAGCCTGCGTTGCCGCCGTACTCGCTGCCGGGTCTGCCCCCCCCCAACTAAAGTAAACAACCAACTTTTGCACTTTAGCAGTGCCACGCTTTTAGGTAGCATCACATACGTGGGGCTGCGCTCCATATGAAGGCCCCTTTACCGAATAGTTTTCCATGATATCCGTGTCTGTGTCCGTGTCGTTCGCTCTTCGTTTTCGATGCGGTGCACGCGTGCACAATTTCACTGCGCGCGCATGGTGTGGCCCCAGACGACGTTCAGCTGTGCTTTCTTTTTTTTTTTATTGCGATAGCAATTATGTATATGCACAGTCTCTGCTGTTTTTTCGCCACCGCCGTCATTCATCGTATATGTATACGTATCAATATATATGAAAAATCGAGAAGAAAAAGCCACCCGCGTTAAGCGCCCAGCCCGTCGTGGTGCGCCGAAGCGCGCTCATCTTTCACGCGTACTGGGGGGGGGGGGGGAGGGGTAGATGCACGGGCAATTATCTTTCGGTGGGGAGAATCGCACGCATTCGACCTTGTTTGTGACCAGAAAGATTGCGTTTAATTGCCGGGTAAACGAAGATCACTTCGCTCACTGGACAGACGCCGTTTGCGAAAATAGTGCGCTTTTTAAACACAGCAAAGTAACAACTGAGGCACTTGTTAGTTCCCACTCATTAGGTTTCGTGCCTCGTTTTTGTTTAAACATCGCGTGATGTGTCGAGCGGTAAACGTTGTCAGTTTGCTGTCGTCCTGTGTATGTTGTTTTCGTACGTATATTTGTGCGTGAGCTGCACACGGTACGTTTTGATCTGCTTGGATTTCGCGTTACATTCTAAGTTGTTACCGCATTCATTGTTTCGTACTTGCGGCGAAACTAACTTTTCTTAAATTTGGGAAACCGTGTCTTCACCACTGAGAGATTGTGAGATTAGGTGCTGATGGAAACTCTCGAGAGACCACGGTTACGGCGGATATTCGGAGCTCTACTCGTGACGCGCTTTCGTTTTGCGCCGCGAGTTGGCAGGCTGGTAGCTTTCGTGATTACCCGATTAGTTCTGGCAATACGGCGGCTCATTCAACGCTATGATCGTGATAGCAAAAAAATTGTAATAATATAAGGAGTAAGGCTGGCAGCCAACTCTCTTGAATTCGATATCGCGGAACTCCTACAAAAAAAAAAGCACTTCTCCGCTGCAGGGAGAAGTGCTCTTTTCACACAGTCCCTTTGCGTTGAAACCGCACTGATACTCGCCAAGATTGCAAGCTCGCTTGTGTTCGCGACCGCCCTTAAAATCTAAGTTCATTATTGCTACTCGAGCGATCCGCGCGTTTTTCATGTTCGTTCAAGACCGGTGGCTTACTTTCTGTTTGGGCATTCAACGGCAGTTCTAACAACACGCGGGAGATGTTGTGCACTTTTCAGGCGATAGGGATGGGCCGACTCATTTGATCTCTGCTTCAACAGCTCTCGCGCGCTTTCACCCGCCCGTGAAAGTTATGATGCGCGGGGGCATATATTATCAATTTGGACTTGTAAAGGAACATGGCGGCGAAAGTGAAAACCCGCCGCGTGTGTCCATATAATTAGTATTGCAATAATAATGCAGCTTTTTACTGTAAAATAAGTGTTTTAGGTTAGCTCTGCCTTCAGTCCCTTTTTTGTTTATTTTCCAAATTTTCGTACCAAACCTGCATATAACGAAATCCTCTTTATAAAGAATTTTTCCAGGAATTTATCAATTTCGTTATATCCAGGTTTAGCTGTAGTATGTAAAACCTCGTTACAGTAATTCTATTGAAAAAGTGACTGACCAAGAATGCGGCTCTATATTTCAAATTTGTCCGGAGAGGCCAAAAATGCATGTGGTGCCTTTTGACTTGCACTGAAACTTTCATTCTTGAAGCATGGGATGCATGTTCCTAGACAACTTTTATTCAGATCACAATATGGCTGTCATTAGTCATGGCCAGGAGAATGACAGCCCGTGCTGCAGCCACAGTCACATACACCACTAGTTCACATTACTAGGACTTATGCAATCATTTTTTCACTGAGCTGCAGTCAAGTGTTCTACCCATGTTTCTCGGTGTCGGCGCATTTTGTTGAGATTGATGGCAAATGTGAGTGTTACATTTCGATTGGGCAGTCAAGAAAAGCATTGCACGTATGCAGTGCAACTGATTCCTAGATTTTATTGTTCTTCTAAACAAAAAGAGGGGCGATTTTTGAAGCAGGCTGCAGTAGTGTTTCACATAATTTAAACTGGGACATTATATATTTTTTTGCCAAGTTTGGGGTATTTATATATTGGGAGCATTTAATGTGCTCACAAATTTCAAAAGGTCAGGGTTGTACTTGCAGTAAAACCCAATTAATTTTAAAAGTGTGAATTTTGTACTTAGAGAAAATAGTCAAGTTAAGGGGGGACGCGGCACTTCGGGACCGAAAATCAGCCAAAAAATCGAGTTTTCGCGGACCTTCTTTTCGCGTTCCCGACATCATTGCGCACCTATTTACAAAATTTCATAGCCGAATACCATCAACTTTTATCGTTATTCAACTTTAAAAAACCGAAAACGGGCGTCCTGCCCTTTAAATTGAGGGCGAATAGCGCAGGTTTCGGCTCTACGATACGCGGGAACTACGCGCTCGATCGGCGCCATTTTGGTCTTGTTTAAAAGAACGCGTTTTCAGCTGTTTTTTTTATTCAGTAAGCAACATTGAGCGTTTCCCCGGCTCGAAAAACGGGGCCTCAAAGACGAAGAGCCGCGCTCACTGCCATTGGCTAAACGGCGCACGTGACTGAATAGGCGCTTTCCGGTTGGCTGGAAGCTCGCGGCTTGCGCCTGCATACGGGATTCGACGCCACTTTGAAAGGGTTACCGCTGTGACGCCTCGAAATCGGCAGAGCACTCTGAAGCTTCTGATCGTATCGCCATGCCTGGAAACGCAAAAAAGTATCGGACCGTGCACGCATTTGGTCGCAGGAAACGCAAAGGTCGTGGGAGAAAGTCTACGAAGTCATCAGAGCCCTTGGTTGACTCCGACGAACGATGTGTCGACGCTCCGCGGCCGTTCAGCGATGGTGCGACCGAGCGCGTTGCCTCCGACGACGATGACGGTGAAGCGAACTCCGGACGACTACGAATCGACGCCAAGGTGGTGACAAACGCCGAAGTTGAAGAAAATCATGCCCGGGAGAAAGCGACGCTCGACCGGCTTTCATCGGCGCCAGCAACTGCACGGAAAATTGACTTTTTCACCGCGAGTTGTAGCGAGGCAACCGCACAGGACTCGGACCACGCTGCTCCTTATCTGCTTATGCATCTAGATATCCTAAACGCGATAATGGGTGCCTTGTGTTGCAAAGCCTGCCACGGACCGGCTACGATCATCAGAGGGGATCGGGACTACGGACTTGCCGTGAAAGTGCTAGTGCAGTGTGAAAGGTGCGGCGAGATCGCGAATGAATGCACTTCGCCCCGCGCGAACGGCGCAAAAACGTGCAATCCGTTTGAAGTAAATCTTCTCGCTTCGAGGGCGATGGTGGCTACCGGCAACGGCCAAACGAAAATGAACGATATTTTCGCAACAATGGGCATCTCACACCGCGGTATGCACCACAAGACGTTTCAGCGGCATTTGAAGAACACGCTGGCACCCGCTGCAACGCGAGCGGCTGAGTCCGCTATGAGCGAATGTGCGGAAAAGGTTAGAACAATTTATGATGACTTGTGCTTCGGCCACCGGGGCAATATTGCCGTTAGCTACGACGGCACGTGGAAGACGCGAGGCCATTCTTCCCACATCGGCGTGGGCACAGTTATCGAATTATTTAGTGGCTACGTGTTGGACTACGTCGTTCTTTCCAACTTTTGCCTAGGCTGCGAGGTGGGCCCAAAGCCTAGTAGTGAGGGCTATCAAGAATGGAAGGCTAACCACAAATGCCAAAAAAATGCGAACAGCAAAGCGGGGCAAATGGAAGTGGAGGCGGCTCTAATTCTATTTCAGAGGTCGCTTGAACGCCATGGCCTGCGCTACACAACTATGCTGTCTGATGGAGACTCTAGGACATTTTGCGCCATACAAGACGCCAAGGTGTATGGTTACATTGACGTGCAGAAGGAAGACTGTATTAATCATGTACAGAAACGGATGGGCACCGCATTGAGAAACCTGGTGCAGAAACAAAAGTGCGATGGGAAAAGAGGCCTTGGTGGGAAAGGCAGGCTCACAGGTGAGCTGATCACCAGGCTGAGCACATATTATGGCCGGGCTCTGAAATCGCATGAAGGTGACGTGGGCGAGATGCAAAAGGCTGTGATGGCCACATACCGCCACGTCACCTCCACTGATGAATGCTCGGACCACAGTCTGTGCCCAGCTGGTGAAACTTCATGGTGTCGGCACAATGCCGCAAAAGCAAAGGGTGAGCCCGACCCCAGGCATGCCTACAATCTACCGAAAGACGTGGCAGAGGCATTACTACCGGTTTATACCCGGCTTTCGGAAAGAGCCCTGCTTCAGAGGTGCGAACGCGGCAAAACGCAGAACTCCAACGAGAGCCTACATTCGGTAATCTGGAGTTTGGCCCCCAAGGAGCACCATGCGTCCCTGTTCGCTGTTGAAGCAGCTGTTGCAGAAGCAGTGCTGCGCTTCAACACGGGCAATTTGAATTTTGCAATGGCAATCTTAGGTGAAATGGACATGAATGCGACAAGTACTGGGGCCAGGAGAGCGAGAGAAAAAGACCACCGTCGCAGCATTGTCTCCAACAAGAAAAGAACAGCCTCATTGGAACTCCGGAAGCTAGTGAAGAGGAGGCATGAGCACAGAATGCATTCAGACTATGCTTCTGGTGCGTTTTGAGGTTGTCTTGTTGCATCTTCTGCAATAAAAATGTGTGCCCACGTTTTTTTCTCGATTTCTCAGAACGACAATTTTCATGTGCTTCCCATTATGCCTGAGCAATATCTCTTGTTCCATCTGGGTTATCATTACGATTTCTTTTTTGTTTCGAAGATAAATGCAGGGGATGTGTCGTAAAGTAAGTTTTATTCTAACAATTTTTGGAGAAAATTCTCTAAATGGATCTTTTGTTTCAAGTGTAGATGGGGAAATTTTTCATGTCATATTCAACATCCCACAACTTTGCTTCGAAATAGCCCAGAACAATGATTTATACTTTATTGCACACTGTGAACATACCGAATTGGTTCTATAGGTTGCACATCAATATCCAAGTTACAGTTAATTAGCTAATTAGACCTTAATTGAAAAAGTCGCAGTTCATTATATCTTTAAAACTAATTGTCACAGCAAAAAAAAGAATTAGATTTTTGAAATCAGCAGTGAAATCTACATAGGCTCTCCAAATTTGACTGAGGTACTCGCAAAAATAAGAGTTTTTGGAAGGTGTAGCATCCCCCCTTAAACTTTCATTTATTTGAAAGCAGCTTAAAATAGTTATGCAACTAAAGGTGCGCAATTATTCACTTTTGAATATTTTTTGAATAAGTTTGCTACTGTGTTCTCACTAAAATTTTACTATTAAAACTTTTTGAACTTCTGGAAAAATTTATAACGATTCATTGTAATAGAAAATTGGTGTGCAGCGTGCTTGGTCATGCATTTTAGGGTGCTGTCACGTGAAACTGCAAGTCTCATCCACTGTTGCTCCAAGCGGTCACTATGCAGTGAGCTTGTCCGGGGGTGTGCATTGCCAATGTGTAAGATACCCATTCACAGTTTTAAGGAGCCTGTGGGTGGTGAGATTCGTTGCTTGTGATTAAGCACATTGCGGATTTTTAACTTTCGCATGTGCGCAAGCTCGGTGTTCATGTTTGCAAAGTTCAGATTTATATCTCACATCGGAGCGGAGCTGTGAAGAGTGAGGCCTAGCCATGAATCCAAGCAGTAAGCTTGGTCGCAGTGTGCATGGCCATATAGTGTCTCATATTTCAAAGCATGTCATATTCAATCAAAAGTATTAAGAGCCGTCCCACCATGGTCTTCTTCGTCAAGAAGTCTGAAGTGCTGATTTACAGAATCTTAACTGCGGGTCCCACAAATCAGTAGCATGGGACTCGTGTCTGCAATGTTTGCGATGGGCACAGCATGCTATCATAATCTGATTATTGAGGTTCTGCTTGCAGGTGCTGAACTAGAGCACAATTATACAGTCGAACCCCGATGCAAAGAAACTGACAGGGTACAGAAAAAATTTAATTGAAGCGAAAATTTTGTTGTAGTCAAATCAAAAAAATATAGCTGATCTGAGGTAGCAAAACAAAGAAATGTTTATTGTTAAAATTCAAAAACTGTCCGCTGCTTTCTATTCTTTTTCATCAGTGTCACGACGGGATTCTCACCCATGCATAGCGAGGCCATGGTGAAAAGCATGCAGAAACAACGCCTAAAACCGCCTTCGTGAACGAACCAAACAGTTGCATTAACACGTTAACACCAGCAGCTGTCCGCGGCCAACGTGTATCCGACAACGCAGAGATGGAGGCAGGGTATCGTGGAGCGGGAACTTCTATGTTGTTCTTATCATCTATCTCTTGCGTCTAGCTGATTTTATTGATAATGCAAACAGCCGCTCTGATTAGTTACCATGCTGGCCTAGCGCGAACATAATGATAAGCATCGGAAAAGGCATCGTTCCGCAGTTGCACCCAGCAGCTGCGTGAAGGAAACCATGAACTGAGCTTCAGCTTCGGATCGTCTTTGGCCCAAAAGCAAGCAGGTGGCTTGCTTTTCTTGCAAGCCATTGGCAAAAGCAAGGCAGTCTCATTGCCATTGCTATCGAGCAACGGCAGTGCCCATGCTTGCTGAACAGCTGCAGTTTTTGGTGGTGCCAATGCATGTTTTAGACTTCGTTGACGCATTTTCAGGCTTTGAAAATGCATTGGAATGCTAAAGATTTGGTTTAGTGCATAGCAATAAGTATCTGAGCCTGGAATGGCATCGTGAAATTTTGTTGAAGCTGGACGACAGAAGAAAAAGTGTTTGCTGTGTTCGCTGTGAAAAAATGTTAGACTCCATGGGGAATTGTGAATTTTTCGTTGTGGAGGAAATTTTGTTGAAGCGGAGTTCGACTGTATACTGATTGTCCACCCGTGCTCACAGAGCGATTATGTCACTAAGTAGTGTCGACGGCTGTGACGTTATAACGTGCAAGTAGCAGACGATGTTCTCACAAAAAAAGGATTGGACCAATGGCGAAGCAATCTGGAGCAACTACTGTATTTACTCGAATATAGGTCGACCTTTTTTTCCCCGAAAATGTTCACAACCAGCTATTGACCTATATTCGTGATCAAACCAACCAAAAGTGCTGAGCTTATGACGTTCAGCTGCTGTGCCCACTGTTCTTCAAGCAGTTCCTGCTGCATGCGCATGTTATATACCATAAAATCTTAAATTAAGACATCCCTCCTCCTTTTATACTACCTAAGTAATTGAGAAAAAAGTTGTTTATGCAATAGCGACGTACCGCCCCTGCGAAATGCAGCCGCTCTGCTGGTTTACGATGAAACCCATGATTTCCCTAGGTATGGGTCACGAAGTCCCTAGTCCGCTAGCCGTGCTTCTGGTACTGCCTTCTGGCGCGCAGCTGCACTGGCACTGGCCTGAGGCCTCGCTGTCGCCGCCGAGCACTTCGTTCATATGTACGATCAGCGTGACGGGGTGACTGTTCGCATTTGCTTTAGGCCCTGCGCCATGCTCCCTACCGAGCTGCAGAAATTAGGCGCCTTCTAACCACCACCACCATTTGGTTGTGCGTGGTTGTGTCGATGTCACGTCGGCAGAGCTACACAGGTGACTTAAGGGCCAAGTGATACTTTTTACCGAGGACTCGAGCGATTGTGCCGTGCAGGGGGAGTTTATTGATTAGGGGTTGGCGAAAGCAACGGGATCGTTTGTTTGCATGCAAATGTTGGCGTCGTGCCTTTCGCGGCCTAGCGGCAGTCGTGGCAGCAAGGGCGACGTCGTTTGCGAAGTCGCGGATGCTTGCGAAGAAGCCAACGACATCATCTTGCTCATCTGACACGATGACGGCCCCGGCAGCGATGAGGGCACTGAGCTATGTAAATAATGGCGTGCTATGTTTCAATTTCACTGTTTCTAAACTAAAAGAAAAAATTGTCGACCCACATTTGAATATATATTTTTTTCTTGTTGAAGATGGCCCAACTACACGACGCTATACTTCCAGGAATGTTCAAGGCGGAGTTCTTAGCCTGATGCTATACAATCTTGCACTAATTGGCCTTGCTGAATACTTGCCAAGTACCATTAAAATCTCAATATGCGCAGACATATGTGTCTAAACTTCGGCAGTCACACGTCCTCAGATACGTTCCCGGCTTCAAAGAGCAGCAACTATGATTGCCGACTACTTGTTAAAACAAGGTTTCAGCATATCACCACAAAAATGCACGCTGGTGGCCTTCACTCGCAAAGCAATGAGCCCTCATGTCATCTCAATCTGCAGGCGACCCATTTCTTATGCCAGAACCCACCGGTTTCTGCACATCATTATTGATAGGGACCTCTGTTAGAGTCGGCATGCGGCCTATATGAAGAAGCGCCTGACCGCTGTTTCCCAATTATTCAAGTTCCTGGCAGGAAAGACGTGGGGAATGTCAGTAGACGCAATGATGGTACTCTACAGAGCCCTGTTTCTCGGTTTCGCGAGATATAGCTTGCCCGTGCTTAACAACACCTGCAAGACCAATGTTCATGTTCTACAGGCAGTATAAGCCCAAGCACTGAGAGTGTACCTTGGTCGGCCCTGATGTACGTCAACAGAGCCAACAATTGCAATTGCTGGCGACTATCCGATACAAACTCACATTTCTGTAGAAGTCGCACATGCTCCCTGTCATCACCTTGCACTGTTTCTTTCAGAGAGGCGCGAAGCATTGTTCGCTAAAATGATTGTGAAATACGAGAAACTTCCCTCGGGCTTCACTCCTGCATCAAAACCATCGATACCCCCTTGGTGTCTTATTTGACCCGCAGTGCAATTTAGTGTACCAGGGATCCGGAGGAAATCCGAGCTTTCATCGCCCATGCTGAAACAACTCTCTTCTTCTTTTGCACGAGAAATATTCAGACAATGTACATATATCGATGGCTCCACAAACCGCCAGTGTTCGTCAGGTGCAGTAGTTGTCCCAGCAAGAGGTGTTATCATCAGCTTTAGGACTGACCACTCCACGGCATCTACAGCAGTGGAACTAGCTGCTTTGCGCGCTGCACTTTGTGTGGTCAATCAGAAATCACCGCAAAAATGGTCGAATTTCAGCGACTCAAGGGCTGCCCTACAATCTGTGCTCTCAGCACTGCGTCGTGGGCCGTACGAACAGCTCGTTTTCGAAATTCGATGCCTTCTCCACACTTCACACGAGAAAGGGCATCATGTGACGTTTCAGTGGCTGCCAAGTCATTGCGGCGTCATAGGGAACGAACATGCCGATACTGCCGCGCGGGCAGCTCTTGAAGGAACACGAGAAGAAGCCATACCACTTTCGTGGACCGATGCTGCCAGTAATCTTCGAGGACTTGCGCGTGAAATCACATTTTCACTATGGTGCCCACCAAGCAACGAGACGAATCGTCAACACCACCTGTCCTCTTTGATGGCTCTCCGCATGTCCACTGGGCTCGACCGAAGAGAAGCCATCCTTCATAGCTTATGGCTAGGAGTGGCATTTACAAAATCTTATTCCTTTGTCATAGGAATGGCCAACAATGCTCTCTGCGATGCCTGTCGTTGCGAAGAGACGCTACACCACATCCTGTGCGACTGTCCGTTGTACGACACCCAGAGACAGTCACTGGCGTCCGATCTTGCGTGCATCGACAACAGCCAAATGTCTGTGGACACTATTCTGTCAAGTGCCCGAGAGAAGACATTACAACAGAAGGCGACAAAAGCTTTGTTGAAATTTCTACGCGACACGGACTTGAACAAGCGGCTGTAAGAGCAATGTCACACACCGCAAAAGACAAGACTGAACTATGACTGAGTGTGCGCGCGTGTGCTGCCGAATGTGCTGTTTCTCTTCTCTCTCTGCTCTCTATCTTTCATCTCCCCCATCCCCCTCCCATGTGCAGGGTAGTAAACCAGCTGCCTATAGGCTGGTTAACCTTCCTGCCGTTCTTTTTCTCCTATTTTCCTTCCTTTCCTTCCTTTTTCTGTCCTAGAACACTATAAGTAGGGGTAGACCTCTATAATCATGCCCGACCTATTTTCGAGTCAATATGGTAATTAGATGTGGCTATTTGATGACCTCAAAACAAACTTTAAACATTTGGTTTTTTTTACGCCTATTTCTGAATTGAGCACTTAGCTGAAATGAGAAACACTAAGGCTGAGAAATGCTCTTTGTGACAGCGGTGCTTGGTTGCCCCATTGGAAAGCTGTAATATATATTTTTTTAATATGATTCAAAATATTCTTAGGAACCATCTGCAACTTTTTATCTGTTATGTTAGTTGGGAGTATTCGAAAAATATTCTCGAAGTATTCTAAAATTACTTGGTTCAGTGTACACGCAAACCTAATTTTTCGACTGTCTCACACTCAAAAGACAGTAGGATTGGGCGTGTTGGTATAACATGATAAAGAGTGCTTACCAGCGCAAACGACAGGGCAGGAGGGGACAGAAGAGATGAGACAGAGTGCTGAACTGCCAACAATTTATTTTTTGCGAAGGTCTTCGCTTTTAAGCAGTTACCAGTTGCAATAGTCATGCGCGAAACACAATGACAATGCATAAGTACGTCGCACCGACAAGCAAAGGAACAACTTTTCCTTATCAGTGAGCGCGACAAAAGGGGTGCTAACACTAGCATCTTTAAATGAGCAAATTTTTTCTGCCTCTATGATCTCTCGTGTGGTGTGATCCCTGCATCTTGCAACAATAGTACATTCTTAAAATATTGGCCGGCAGCGCTCGGTATCGGCGCTCTGTCTCGTCTCTTCTCCTGTCCCCTCCTGCCCTGTCGTTTGCGCTGGTAAGCAATCTTTGTCACATTCAGCTTTGCTACTTGCACAGATTTTGTAGAGATGAGTAAACATGTACTCTATAAAGAGGCAACATAAGACTTTAGTATCGGGTTGCGCACAGTGTATGGCTTAATTCCTGGAACTAACATACCTAGAGATGTATGTGTTGCAAATATACCCATCACAAGCAATACTGCCGCCATTTGAGCTGTTGCCTGTGCCTCCATTCTTGTTTTAAATGTGATTCTTTAGCTTTTTTAATATTGTACGGCTCTTATACCTAGCTGCCTGGTGATTTCATGTACTTGGTACTAGACAGCAACATTAGTCATGGGCTCCTGAATAAATTAGTAATGCATGGCTAGTGTGGCGTACGAAGGGGCACTGCAGTTGCATTATTCTACCGCACTTAACGTGCTTGTGCTATACACTTCATTTGAGACCTATAGAGGGTGTTTTGAAAAGCCACGCGTAACGCCACTTGTGGTGCGGCGGGCGCGCAATGTTGAGTCTTGACAGACAGCAGGGCTTCATTGCTTTGATAGCTATAGTGGCACAAGCTCCTGCGACCGGTATGTCAGTGCTTCAAGCAGTATTTAAAGATATCATTGAAGGGCATTCTTCCGTGATGCCATCATCATGGAAGAATGCACCACGGAAGAGTGTGTCACGGAAAACCTGCACGAAAGTGGCCACGTTTTCAACGTTAGTGAGTGCCTTGCTGCCTGTTGTCAGTATTTATGGCTAAATGCGTGCGTCATGTGTGTGTAATGCAAGATGCTTAACTCATAACTGTTGCGGTAAGCTGTCATTCTTTCACACTTAGAATATTATTGGTGCATGCCCACTACCTGCATACTTGCGAAATACTCGCTGCATTTGCACTCGAGCTTCATTATAACAAAGTTGTATCTCTCACAATAATAATTTCGTTGCATCCAAAAATTCATTAAAAAAGTATATTCCTAACCCTATATCAATTGCAAGACTATTCTTCATTCATTTTGTTATAACCTATATTTTGTTATATCTGGATTTATTATATCGAGGTTTGAGTGTAAATTATCCATGGCTCCACAGCCGCTTGCCGTGGAAATCGGGAGGAGGGGGGGGGGGGGGAGTGGCCTGGCACTGGGCTTGTTTGTTGCGGCTCCATGCAACGGCGATTTTCAGCGATAGAATCCTGTGAAGTGCTTTGCTCGAAAATGTCGTGGCATCATCATCGCTAATCATGATCATGGTCTTTACCTCGCCGCTGTTGAGACTGGCCTCTGCGGCTCTCAAGATCCGGGATAAGGATGCAGAGACAGGAGGAAGGAAAACTTTGTAGAGGATTTATTTACACTGTGTGCATGGCGAGCTCTCTGGCCCAAAGCTCTACGTCTAAAAAGCTCCCTGAGCAGCCCGCGAGGACTGATGTTTCTCCAGATCCCCAGATGATTCCCCAGATCCTTAGATTGGGGATGGGTCCATACTACACTGTCCAATAACAGGTCTCGCAGCACTCGTGAGGGTCATTATGCAGGCACTGTCCCCAACATACACACATACACAACCCAATCATGTGTATGGTCCCGGCAATGTTTTCTCATCTGGCGAATCTTGCTTCCAGCAAGTGGGATAATGAGTATGTCGTCCTTCTGCTCAGGCCAACCACCCATGCTGTCGAATGGCAGGTGCTGGCCAGGTGCCTCCAATGGCATGTGCCTGGACATCTGGCACTGATATGAGCGTAGGCGGCCTATTAGTCAGGCACGCACAGTCTGGTGGTCTGATGTCCGTCTTTGTTGGAAACTCAGCATTGTGGCTTTTTCTGGGGCACGGAGATGCCACGTGTCGCATTTTCGCGCCTGCCCTAATGACAGCAGTGCCCCGTTGAGTAATTAAATTGCAACCATGCAACATGGAAAACAGCAGGGCGTCGTGCTGCTCCTTATTTCCACAAAGTGAGGCGGCCGCCTTTCTTCTGTCACAGGGGACGTGGCAAAGGGTGGCTCGCCAAACACAATAGATCGTCCACCAGTGAAAAACTCGACCTGAGGGTCACCTGCTAAACAGGTCCCGAAGCGTCGTTGTTTGGTGGCGTCCTCCAGGCCACTACCGATGACGTAATACAGCATTCTTTAATCATCCAAGAGCCTTTTCTTTCTGGGATTGCTGAGAAATACACACAACCATTGGCACGGATGAGCGTCTTGCCCGCACTGAGACACATCGAGTCTGAAAAATGTTATAACAACCTTTCTTCAACATTATAACTAGAGCACAAAACAGCAATCGAAGTGTTTCTCTGAGCTCTCTCTGAAACTCCCAATTACAACACGAGAATAAGCTTCTTTCAAGAGATGTGCCCTCGTGGCATACTTGTGTGCCAGTGCCAGTACTCCACTGTAATTCGACCAAGCCTCATACTCATAAAATAAAGCATTTTACTTTCCCCTATCTTTTAGTCCCCCAAAGTTAGTTGTCAATTTCCTTTGAGCAGATGAAAGAATAACTGTCCTACTGCACCTGCATCAGGAACATCCACATTACACGTCCGCGACCGCAAGTTATAGTGCTCCTGCGTGGATGAACTACTAATTAACTTCTCCTTGTGGTTGCCATGCTCATAAAATATACCCGTAAACTTGTGAACTAACATTCTTACTCACGTCCGCACCGGACACATGCGGACAAAGCAAAACAATTTTAAAAAAACTTCCGCATGAACCCTGAAAAAACTTGAAAGAAATAGTCTTCTCTGCGTTTCTGCAACATCAGTTTCAAACGTTGCTCTTTCTCGACAAACACTCCTATGCGTGTTGTTATACAACTGTACAACACTTGCTTTTAAAAACAAAACATGCAAAGCTTAAGAAATGAACAAAACTAGCAATTGTTACCTAAATGTTATATAGTAGCCGAAATACTTATAATAACATGGTACAAAACTAAAACAGTCAAAACAAAAAATCAAAACAGAACAACTAAATCTACTAATGAGTTTTTTTCAAACACTTACTGCTGTCACTCAATTTTGAGACGAACATGTGGCGGTCGCGCCCTGTGTGCCTTTCTTGGTGAATGGGGAGTGAACAATGGCAAAACCCATTCGCTTCGCCTTTGAAGCTCACCAAGCCCCTCGCTGGCGATCATTCTTCACCTCGTTCTGTTGCTTCTTGCGAGCCGCCGACTTTGCACTCCTGAGCCCCATCAAACTTGCCGTGGATAGGATGACGGGGGGCCGACCGTCCCGTTCCTTTTGTCTGCATTTTCGCCCGACGTGCACTTCTTTTTCTTTTTGTCCGGCGGCTCGGACTCGTGCAACACCACTTCGGCGAGGATGACAAACGCCTCGTTCGGCTTACTGTGTTTGAATGCTTATTGCCTTCCTTCAAGCGGGTTTCTCTTTGTTGCACTCCTGCTTTTATGACGCCGCTTCTCCCTATGTCTCTTCTTGGGGCCCATTTCTGACCCTTCCACTCGCCTCTCTTGCTCGCCAGCACTGGCTGGTTTTGTTAGCTGTCTTGCCCGTGCAGTCCAAATGAATTTTGCGCAAATCATCTTCTCCCCCACTCTCTAGACTACGGGACAGCTTAACGAGTCTCTTAACACTGCAGCTGTTTTCTTCCGAAGAAACTAGCTCTCATTCTAGGAAACTGCCCACAACTGCTTTGTACTCACCGATCTCTACTTTTGCTCCTTTTCCTGAATTCATTCCGGTGTTCCGGCCTAGCAGGTCAAAATCCTCGTGGACATTGTATGCAGGATCCACTGTACCGATACCCTCATGCGGACCAAGCTCACATGCTTGGGAGCTGTCCACAACTACTCTACCGTGCGCTACGTTCGTACTCTACTGGCCTAACCCTGGTGTTCTCGCCTAGCGGGTCGAAATCTTTTTAGACTCCGCAGGCAAGATCTGACATTGGGACACTCTCACTTTGTGTCTGTGCGAGGTGGTCTAAAACTATCTTAGCTGTTTTACTAGAATTGTTCTGGCACAGCACGTCGCCGCACAGTACTCTGGCCTTCATCAACCTCTCCTATTAGCGCAGCTTATTTCGCAGCTGTCAAACTCAGTTCATTCGTGAACCTGCTGCTACCTACACATCTGCTAGCCTTTGCGAGATTGAATTGCATCGCACACAACCGTTCCTCGTGCTTCATGTGTGCTACCTCTACAATTTGACCACTCTGCTGTTTTGTATCTAACCTGCAATCTAGTCTTTCAATCTGCTCGTTGAACTCTTGCATCATCTTCCTATGTTTTTCTTTTCCATGCGCCCTCTGTACTTCCTCTTCCTGTTTTCATCTTCTTTCTTTCTCTATCCAATCCTGTTCAATCAAGTACATGTTCTCGAAGTACTCGATGTCTTCGCTGTTACTTTTGCTTTCGAGAATTACTTCACGGAGTTGAGATGCAGGCATACCATCGTCAAATTCTAAATCAAAATCCGAACACAAGTTCAGCAGGTTATCTCTGGTCAGTCTCATAAGGTCTATGGCGACTGCTCTGCTCTCACTCAGCTGTGATGAATCACAAACTCACCAGTTTCAATTCTCGTTCGGAAAAAATTGAAGCCTGGCAAATCCGACTGCGCAAACCAAAGGCTTAACCACACAAGTAGTCCCACATGGCCAACTTCCTTCTCTACCTTTTTCTTTTTCACTCCTGTGCTTTCTCCAACATCCCAGAACTCTCCCGCAACTTGCCCTTTTAACTCCTGCAAAACTTACTTACGTTTCTACTGAACGAAATTTCAGGAGCCCTCCACTACGGCATCTTTCATAATAATGTGGTGGTTTTGGGGCGTTAAACCCCACATATTAATCAAATCAACATTACTACTGAAATACCTAAGCTTTTCTGCTCAATCTTCTTGCTCAGATATTGATAAAGTGCTGCTCTGTGCTAAAATGAAAACCAGAGTGGCTGGGCAGTTGTTGGTCTTATCTATTTTCTAATGGGTATAGGCTAAATGACTCGGTATATCTCAAGTACAAAGCCAGGCACTCACCCCATTACGTGTGGTCATGGTACGATGCATTGATCCCACTGAATTCCAGGGCTAGGGCTTTTGGCGTACCTTCGGTCCATGTCACTGAGTCTCACCCCAACACTGCCATCCAGTTGTTGCGACTGGCCTCTGCGGCATTGGAGGTCCGGGATGAGGGTGCCGAGCCAGGAGGAAGGATACTTTGTAGAGGATTTATTTACATTATGTACATGGCGAGCTCTCTGGCCCAAAGCTCTACATTTAAAAAGCTCTCCATCTAAAAAGCTCTCTGAGCAGCCCGCGAGGGCTCATTTTAAACAGTCTCATTTCCCCAGAGATCTCTAGATTGGGGAATAGATCAACACTGCATCGTCAAATAACAGGCCCCACAGCACTCACGAGGGTCATTATGCTGGCACTGTCCCCAGCATACACACGTACACAACCCAAGCACGTGTGGTCCTGGCGATGTTGTCTCATCTGGCGAATCTTGCTTCCAGCAAACGTAGTGATTATGTCATCTCACCGCTCCGGCCAACCACACAGGCTGTCGAATGGCAGTTGTGCCTAGACATCTGGCGCGGATTGGAGCGTCGGCGGCCTATCAGTCAGACGCACAGCGTGGTGGTCCAACGTTTGCCTTTGTCGGAAACTCTGCATTGTGGCTTTTCCTGGGGCATGAAGATGCTGGCTTTTACTGGGGCACGAAGATACGACGTGTTGCATTTTCGTGCCGGCCCCAACGACAGCAATGCTCCGTCGAGTAACTGCAACCATGCACCGCCCGTTACATGAAAAACAGCAGGACGTCTTCGCGCTGCTCTTTTATCTCCACAAAGTGAGGTGGGCGCGTTTCTTCCGTTCCGGCGGCCGCAGCAAAGGGTGGCTCGCGGAACGCAACATTGCTCACGCAGCTCATGCTAAGAGCTTCAGGCACATGCGAGAAAGAGAACGCGCTACGAAAGTGGCGACGGCGTGGTCAGTTCGGCCACTGCTGAGTCTCTAATTCACTGCAACATCTTGCATTGTTCATGTTACTTTCTGAAACAAACACTGGCATGCAGATCCATCACTACAGCATTCACAAAGCTTCGTTTTTTACTCTGTGGCTCGGCTAGTCTACTCCCTGCATCATTTCTTCCAAACATGCAAATTGCTTGTCAATCAAAGAAAGACTTCTAGATGAACCACTCTGAAAGATAGGGTTCAATTTATCACTTCCAGAGGTTATTTCCTTTGGGGCTGCAGCACTAGGTTTTAGCCACATAAGTATTTGCAATGTCATGTGCGATTTACTATACGCGAGACGAATTGAATGCCGAGGTTATCTAAATCAAGCTTATGCACACGGAACGCTGTGGGATGTTGCATGTCCGGTATTTGGAGATGCAGTGTTCTTGGTCTGGTGACGCAGCCCGAACACTGCTTTGTTGCATTAGGCTGATCATGTGTGGCTAAGCAAGCAGCATATCTTGCTAATAAAGACTAAACGTACCTGATGCTTTAGTGCCAGAGTGAGATGAAACTAATCAATGGCTGTTTGTTAACTGCGGTCAGCGCAGTGAGCGTGTAGCAAGAGCAAGTCCGGATCGAAGCAGACGATCGCTTCTGGATGGGTGCTGCCATATTGATTTATAAATGCAGTTATCGACAGTAACGAACACAAATAAATAAATGCATACAAAATACTGCATTTACTCGCATAATTTGAGCACTTTTTTTCGTGATTTTGGGGCTCCGAGAAGGGGGGGCACAAATTACGCGGGGATTTTGCGAATGCATGTGACATAATGTGCAATGGTCTTAACGTGTGCAGTATATACACTAAAAATAATAAATTGATGCACAAAGAAAGTGTACTTGTCAATGAAACAGAATTAGAATGTACTTTAACTAGTAAGATGCAGTCACGCGCAGTCTAGTCAATATCGCTGATCGAAAGTTCAGATTGAGAATAATCGTCGCGATTGCTGTCACCGCCCTCCCAAAGCGCATCGTTCTCGGTTCTGTCGAGCCTTTTCGAATGCCCCGTTTTCTTGAAGCTTTTGGACAATGCTTGGAGAAACTAGGTCCCACAACACGGCAATACCAAAGGACTCAAGGGTTCACATATAATTGAAAAGGCCTTGTTCAACGGCAGAAAACTTGTATTAGCTAGCATGCATGCCGTTTTCTCCTGTACCGATCTCGACGATTGTTCCACATGAAAGTTCATGCTTAAACGCTTGGTGCCCGCACCATTCTAGTTTTCTTCAGCAAACTTCACAACAGCGAGCTCGAATTTTGCAGTATATATGTATATAGTTACCGTTGGCCATCTCGAAAGAACTGTAAAAAGGCGACGAATCGATGGCAAAACCCAAATTTCGGAAATCAACCAAGCATGCATTGCAGTGCGGACACAGAGAACGAGGGGAAAAGTTGGCGCGATAGGCGCTAGCAGGCCTCCGATGCAGAAAGTTGTCCATGCCGTGATGCGAGCGTATGTTATCATGGTAGCGATCATAGGAATAGGGGAGGGAGGCAAACGCTTGAGCAGTTCCGGCGGGTGCAGTGTTCTAGGGACCCTATTTCGAAAGTCCTCAGAAGAAGGGGCTTTGCACTTGCTGCCCGTTTGATTGCATTAGCCTACTCAGCGAATCGGGCACCCGTTCAAGGTGTCCAAAGGTCCAAAGTCTTTTTGTGGGTGGGCCAGTGAGCTGGCTCAGCTGGGTGGGGGAGCGTAAAATATGCGAGTAAATTTTTTTTTCGTAAAGCGGGCTAAATATTAGGGGTGCAGAATTTATGTGAGGGTGCAAAATAAATACGGTAAATGGGACGAAGAATAACCATATCGTGTCAATGTGGCGAAACACACAAAAGAAACGCCACCAACCCTGTCAATTTCAAGGCTCTTGTATGTGGGACTACATTTCGCTGCGCTAGGGTGTGGCTTTCTTACACCCCGTAGCTTTGGTTTTGCTGAACCACAGTGGTGTAACAGGTTATAGTGATTAATTGTAGGCGGTAACTCTGACATCATTGGGATCATTTTGTGATTGTACTTCTCGTGGCAAGTCTTCTCGTGCATTTAGCTTAATTTCTCGCTAACTATGGCACTGCTCTTGATAATATTGTCATTTTATACGTAGTCATTCATTGAGCTTTCACTCTGGCATAAATTATTTGCCATTAGTGTACCTTGAATGACTTTTTGGGGGACATTATTGACTTCCATCTTTGCCTGCTGCATTTTGCATTCAGCAGGTAAAGTGGCACTGAACACTTCCTTTACCATGGCACTCAATCCTTGCTGCCATGGTGCAGCTTGGCATCGTTGGCATTTGGTTTGGCACAATAAATTTTTGCCTTAATGATCTTTAGTGTTTTTAAGGTGTATGGTGGCTTCAGCAGTACAGTTGGGCAGCTGGTCTGATATAGGTAAACTCAAACCTTGTTATAAAATAACCTGTATAATGAAGTAAATTAAAATAGTTTTGCAATATAGTTACAAATAAACCTTCATAATGAGTTTCCGGATATAACGAACTTATTGTAAGGTGGAACTTTGTTATAATGAGGTATAAGTGTTTTTTCGACACGTCAATCTGAAATGCTGTACCACTTCTTTCACTGCCATTTTCCGGTTGTCCCGAAACACGCCCAGCACAACCTTTCCTGATCATGGCACAGCCCAAGTTTTTTTGGCTGCAATAAATTCAGATGCTTTGAGTGTGTGTTCTTGACATTGTAATGATGACAAAGTGAAGCTTGGACCGGGGCACATATTGGTCTAAGAAAGAAGAGAACAAGGCAAAATAAAACAACCAGCCTCAGTTACAGGCGTTGTCTATTTCTCCATCTAGTACGTGGCAGTGGCGCAGTCGTCTAAAACGAAGCCCTAGGGTAATGCGCCTTGCGGAGCCGCCAGTTAGGCCACGTCGTGCACACTTCCTCGAGCATGCATGGAATTCACAAGCTTGTCGTCGGAAGCCCAGTGTAGGGACGGTGTCCAGGCCTCCTCGGCACCAGTTTACCTGCCGGCACTACAAGCACCGTCTGGGGAAGGCGTCCAGGCCTCAGTGGCTCGACGTCCTTATACCAGAACCACTCCCGTTGATTGTGTTCTTCCCACTTCCACGGTCTAGGACATTGCCACTGCGCTGATTGCTGCGACGATTACTTATTCCGCAGTCGCCACCAAAGGCTCCCTGGGTTGCTTATCTGACAAAGCAGCGCAGATCATCCGCGCCCCCACAGGTCTGTCCCACCAACTGGGCAGCTTGGCGTCTTGTATCCCCTGTACCACCTCCCTGAATGCTGGGGCCTCCACATTTTCTGCAGAGCCTGACTCAAGATTCTTGTGTTTTTTGCGCAAGGACCACACAGGTGTCACGCAAGTGGCATCCTTGCTATCAAAGGAACTAGCTCGTTTCAGTGCGGGAACTTCCGCATCCTGCCGAACCACATTACTATCGGCTGCTGCATGGGAATTACAGGAGTGCCGCGGTTTCCAGGACGACATGTTCCTTCGGGTCAGCACCATCAACTTACTCGTAAACCGTCATGGCTGGACAGACCAACAGAAATGGAAGGGCCATCGACTACCTTCGCGTTGCAGCAAAAGTATGGCATGCCTACAAAGGCATCGTGCAATAAACCTGGCCTGAATGGTGTGCTAAACTGACAAGTATTTTCCGTTCTCTTTAGATCTACCCTGTCATCTTTGGTCCACTCTCTACCATGAATGGGAACTGCGATGAAAAAATCACTTTGGTGATATAGTTGTGCCATCGAGTCCTTGTGCGGAGAGCATTGTTAAAAGCCTCACTCACGGCAGACACCAACACCGGCCGCCATAAGGGTTCCCCGCTGCACAGCTTCTGTTACGCACTGTCACCATCGGCAGGACCATCAATACAGACCACGACCACCTTCAAGCAAGAGCAGTTGGTAGCGTGCCCTCCGAGCCCAGCAGCTTGGGCAAACATGCAGTCACCAACTCTTCTCGTGACTGACACGTACTCCTTTCATGAAGGACCGGAAGAGCAGGAGTCCATGGCATTCATGAATGTGTTCACCGGCACCGCTGACAATTTCAGCGCGTCTTGATGTTCTATTATATACTCTGAAGAAGCCTGTGCCCAAACCAGGGCTATATTCTCCTTTACAGGGGCACATTCAGGTACCAGCTCTTCTCGTGCTTCACACACTTACAGTGAAGGCACAGAAGAGTGCAAGCCATCTATCTCTTTCCTTGGTGATAAAGATCATGAGGGGCACTGTCTCTGTGCTGAAGATGACCACAGCAGCCACCCCAATGAAGGCTTTGAGTGTCCTGTGGCAGACACGATCGGTCACAAGCTGTGTTCTCTACCACAGATGGGAGCAGCTACAAGGCTACTCCCCACGCTAGACCTGCCACTCAGAAGCCACAACAGTTGCCGAGGCCGCCTCCAAGCTCGCCAGTGCTTGAGCACATGGAGGGGCCAGATGTTCTCGTGCCTGACATACTCCTCATGCAGACAAAATAAAAGCCAAAGATTTTGGGGCATGTGCGGGTGTCCTCTATGTTGAGCCTAATGGCAGTGGATGCTCGTTACTCAAAAAATCTGTACGTTCCACCTAACTTGACCTGTGGGAGAGTGTCGATGAGAGTTTGCCCATCAGCTGCAAAGTGGAGAGGATGCATGGGGTGACGGAGCAGATGCTCTCCGTGGGGTCACGACACGTCAGTGCAATTACCTACCATTCATTGCGAGTCTCCTACGACACCCGGCAGAGGTGCGACAAGAGAGGCGACAGCGGCGGCTACGACCTACCCTCAACAGCCAGTGCCGACTGCCAGAAACATCCGCCCTCCAGCATATACCGACACAGCTGATCCGATATCTGCAAAGACCTCCAAGAAACAGTCAATTTCGCCTACCAGAGACATTTCCGCAGATAGACCTTACGTCTCAGTCGTGGCCGAGTGTATTGATGACTAAGCGGTGCTCAGGTAAGGGCACATACTCGTCCAGACGAAGAAGAGAACGAGGCAGAATAGAACAGCCAGCCTCTGTTACAGGTGGTGTTTCTATTTCTCCGTCTAATACGTGACATGTCTATCTGAAATTCTGTGCCATTCTTTGCACCGCGATTTTCTGGTTGTCCCAGAACACACTCAGCACAACCTTTCCTTATCATGGCACAGCCCAAGGTAAGGAATGTTAGCCTTTCATCTTGGCTCGCTCAAAATTGGTTGAGCAGAGCATTGCTAACTTCTGCCTTGCCAACCCCTTAAAGAAGTCTTGTTCCCATATAGTCCACCACAGCTTTGCTCTACAAGTGGAGCATCTGACAAAAGCTGGTTACCCCGCACATGTTCTCGTCTTGGTGGCGGAAAAGCTGGTCACTGTCGTGAAGAGAGCCAACAAACCGGAAAAGGGCAACAGGGTCAGAAAGAGCTGGCCTGTCATACTACCTTATGTGCACGTCTCGCACAGGCTAAAAAACATTGCTTGCTCAGTTAGCCAAAGCTCTGGTGGTTTTTCTGGACCGGAAAAATTGCAGAGATTTTGCAAGCGGGTTATTGCACCTCGCACGAACTGTTGCCCCTGCTCTGTTGCGCACAGGTCACGATACGTCCCATGCGCAGTGGGAGTCGTCTACTTTATTCCACTGATGTGTGGGAATGTCTGTCGGCCAAACTCGCAGGTGCATAAATAACAGCCTCCGAGAGCTTCGAAGTAACGTGCGCAACCTGGTACAAGGGCACGTTGGCATCCATTGCCGAGATTTTGGTTGCACCCCCATCTTCGATCGGTGCTCTATATTGGCGAGGCATAGTAATCACCTTACCCGCGAAATTATTGAAGCTGAAAAAATACTTACCAGGCGATAACTGCCTAAGCACCTCATCTGTTGCTTTATCACAGTTAGAACATGATTATCTGGCTAGGCTTTGAGGCAATCAAGGACCCGTCACACGTGTTTTGATACTGATGCATTGATTAGGCTTGTTTTTTATTTTCCTGTTCTGTGTCGTCCTTTTCGACGCATATATATTTTGCCACTCTGCAAAATAAAGTTAGTTGAAAGTCGGCGCTCTTTCTGTGTACCCTGTTCCTTTTTTTTCCTATGTTTGCGAGCTGAAAAAACTTGTAAATATGCGCTTGCAGCTGCATATAATTGTGAAACGCAAAACCTTGTAGAGGTAGAGCCACAGTAACTGCACAATATAGGTGCACATTGTGCAGTTGTAAAGTCGCATGCGACCCCGACCACTCCAGCAGCAATCATGTTTTGTAGAACATCGCTTGCATGAGAACTGTCCAAAGTGCATAGGAACGTTGGAAAGCTGGGGCAAAAGCTTCGCCAGCATGGCGATTGCATTATAAATTCCCCAGTCGCACACTTACAGCATGAACATGCAACTGATAAAAATGAGAGAACTCGTGCATAAAGAAAGGTAAAGAGTGATAATGAACTACAGAAGTAAATGTGGTGTGCTGATTCAACCATGCGACCTCGCCTTCATTGCTGGTTGGCTGCGTTGCTGTGCGGCTGCCATGGAATGTCTAAACAAGCAACATGGTGGCAATGATTTTGTCTGGCACGTGCAACCACTTCCATCACCATGCTGATATTGCAACCAGAGATTGCGGCATTCACAGGTGCAGTGTGTTGACATTTTTTCAGTTTGTGTGAAGCAAAGGTGTTTGAGTGTGTTCTTAGTGTACTGATTTAGCACAAACTGATAATGTGCATGTTGCACCATTAGTTCTTGTTTTTAAGTGTTGCGAGATACACTTACTCGTTCGAAACAACAGGTTTCAGGTTATGCAGTGACTGACATAGGGAAAGACTGGACAGGATCAGCTTTTCTCGACACGTGTTCATGTCTGTACCAGGATCTGCTACTAAGTGAAAACTAATAGTTTCTCTGAAGTGCTGTACTGGCACGAGGGGCTACTAGTCACCTGGCTAGTTGCGTGCAGCATGTTCGCCTGCTTGGCTCGCATGTTCACTAATGGGCCACTTGCTGTATCGTATATGCACTTTTGCCAGGGAAGTCTTCTTCGGGCCCGCTTCATGTCCACTCTGCTCGCTAATGACTGTGTGCAGATGTGGTAGCTAGCTCGTTGGGTTAACGCGGCGATGACAGGCTTCCTGGTAGTGGATCGCGGCACAATTTGGTTGTCGTCTAATAAAAAAAAATTGCACTATCTCCTGCTGAAGGATACCATGTGTAGATGGGAAGTAGGGGCCTCTAACGCTTAAACTGACCGTGGCATTGACGCTGGGGCTAATTGCAGCATTGCGCAGGAGAGACACCTGGGGAGGCTCAAAGCAGGCGGTGATAGACCGGTGTTTCCTACTGGAACATGTCAACCGCTGCTAATGGGCAATGAGACAGACTACAATTGGACGGAGACCTGCCGTCCACACACACATTGCGAATTTTTATTGTTCAACAAGGCACGGCAGAAGTGTCACACCAGCACTACCTTGGAGGTCAAGATCCAGTGCCTATATATGCGGGGTGGCTAGGGAACGATTGGGGAATGCGAGCAGTTTTTTTTTTTTTTCAATGTGCTGCTTGCATTGGAGCAATATTTTTTTGCAGACTAGTTGGTTCATGCTTGAAAAGTTTACTTGCTGCGCAAACTGAAGGAAAAGGGGAAGGGAATTGCGCTCTTTCCTGTCTCCCTTCTCGTTTTTCTTCAGCTTGTGCTGCAAGTAGTCTTTAAGCCTGTATTGGCATTGCGAGGCAAGAGAGAGGGGAGCATAAGAGAGGAGTGAGGGGAGGGGACGTGAATTCACAGCGGAGTGCGGATGCCACCAGATGAAGCTTGCTCGTGAGATGCTTTGCATCTGAAACATCAAGGCAGATTTGCATTAGCGGGGCCAAGCCTGAAAAAAGTGTGAACATTGACTGCCTTCTTTGATTGATTGATTGATTGGCCCTTTTAACCCGGCGCAACCCATCATGGTGGATCGGCCATGAAATGAGCAGTGCCTTGTATATAAAATAATTTGTTTATATTGTCATAAGTCTTAGCAATAGATAGCTTGGAAATACTAACTTATTAGTTTAATTCATGATAAAAAAATAGTAATATAAACAAGGACTAGCCTTTCTGAAAAATATGCTTGAATTTGATCATCTTGGCATTCATATCTTGTCTCGCGTAGGAAATGCATATTGCCTCGCAAATGCTCCTGTGGCTAAAACCCAGTACGTTAACCCCAAAGAAAAGAACTACCGAAAATTATAAGTTTAATCCCATCCTTCGAAGTGGTTCATTCCTTTAGGTATTTCTTTAGGTTTCTCTTTTTGCTTCCTTTCTTCTCTCTTCTCAGTCTTGTCTATCTTTTTTTCTGTTTATTTCTATTTATTTATTTCTGTCTGTGTCCTTCTCAGTCTCATTCTTTCTCTCTCCCTTTCTGCCTTTATCTTCATTTTACTCTTACTCATCCTTTCACTCATGCTTTCTCGGTCATGTGTTCCTCTCCTTTCTTCCTTTCCCTCCTGGTCACCCTCGCATCTTTTCCGAACTTCTTGCTGTACATACCATACAAGGATATGCTATGCTCGCCTAGTGTGCCTAAATGGCAGAATGGTTACGCTGCTCGGTTTCATACACGGATACTTGTGTTCTAATCCTGCCTTGCCAACAAATTTTTTTTCCCTCACTGTGGTTGTTTAGTAGTTGCGACACTTAAATGCTGACTCGCAGGTTATGGGATTGAATCCTGGCTGCAGCAGCCGCATTTTCGGTGGAGGAGAAAATGCTTGAGGCCCATGCTGAGAGCGAAGCAGAGAAGAGTGCACAAGGTTTCATGATCATTTCTATTTATTGGTTATGGATCAATGCTAGGCTTGAACAGCTCCACTGTTAAAAGCATTCAGTATGGTTACAACAGTTCTATGCTTTCTGTACCACGTGTGTTTAGTGGGATAGTGTCAATGCAGTGAGGTTTCTCGGCGCTCATGTCACGTGCAAACGAGCTGCTTTTGTTTCCTTAAAGCAGTGCGTGCTTGTACCCAGCCTTGCACAATGTGTTAGTGATAGGGGGCCCAACATTTTCAGGTAGTCTCCTATTAAAAGCAGACAGTAGGCCTAAAGTAGCCCTACGCCACATGATTGGCTGGGCAGATAGCTGAAGGTACTACTTATGGTGACTAGGTTGTTGGCAATAAGTCGTACCAACTCCTTAGTGTCTGCCACGCTGGCGTTTTCCTGATGCTTACTGCAAAGGCATCATCGCAAACACGTGGCTGTCGGAACCATTGATTGGCGGCTCTCCACACTTCTCGAAAATATGCAAAACCTTTTGCAGTGCATTGTGATATATTTCTTGAGATTAGTCGCGATGGGATTTAGTCAAGGATTCGCTGCAACTGTTTCTGTTGGTACGTTTCACGCGGGTGCATATTAAGGGGGGACGCGGCACTTCGGGACCGAAAATCAGCCAAAAAATCGAGTTTTCGCGGACCTTCTTTTCGCGTTCCCGACATCATTGCGCACCTATTTACAAAATTTCATAGCCGAATACCATCAACTTTTATCGTTATTCAACTTTAAAAAACCGAAAACGGGCGTCCTGCCCTTTAAATTGAGGGCGAATAGCGCAGGTTTCGGCTCTACGATACGCGGGAACTACGCGCTCGATCGGCGCCATTTTGGTCTTGTTTGAAAGAACGCGTTTTCAGCTGTTTTTTTTTATTCAGTAAGCAACATTGAGCGTTTCCCCGGCTCGAAAAACGGGGCCTCAAAGACGAAGAGCCGCGCTCACTGCCATTGGCTAAACGGCGCACGTGACTGAAATGGCGCTTTCCGGTTGGCTGGAAGCTCGCGGCTTGCGCCTGCATACGCGACCCGACGCCATTTTGAAAGGGTTACCGCTGTGACGCCTCGAAATCGGCAGAGCACTCTGAAGCTTCTGATCGTATCGCCATGCCTGGAAACGCAAAAAAGTATCGGACCGTGCACGCATTTGGTCGCAGGAAACGCAAAGGTCGTGGGAGGAAGTCTACGAAGTCATCAGAGCCCTTGGTTGCCTCCGACGACGATGACGGTGAAGCGAACTCCGGACGACTACGAATCGACGCCAAGGTGGTGACAAACGCCGAAGTTGAAGAAAATCATGCCCGGGAGAAAGCGACGCTCGACCGGCTTTCATCGGCGCCAGCAACTGCACGGAAAATTGACTTTTTCACCGCGAGTTGTAGCGAGGCAACCGCACAGGACTCGGACCACGCTGCTCCTTATCTGCTTATGCATCTAGATATCCTAAACGCGATAATGGGTGCCTTGTGTTGCAAAGCCTGCCACGGACCGGCTACGATCGTCAGAGGGGATCGGGACTACGGACTTGCCGTGAAAGTGCTAGTGCAGTGTGAAAGGTGCGGCGAGATCGCGAATGAATGGACTTCGCCCCGCGTAAACGGCACAAAAACGTGCAATCCGTTTGAAGTAAATCTTCTCGCTTCGAGGCGATGGTGGCTACCGGCAACGGCCAAACGAAAATGAACGATATTTTCGCAACAATGGGCATCTCACACCGCGGTATGCACCACAAGACGTTTCAGCGGCATTTGAAGAACACGCTGGCACCCGCTGCAACGCGAGCGGCTGAGTCCGCTATGAGCAAATGTGCGGAAAAGGTTAGAACAATTTATGATGACTTGTGCTTCAGCCACCGGGGCAATATTGCCGTTAGCTACGACGGCACGTGGAAGACGCGAGGCCATTCTTCCCACATCGGCGTGGGCACAGTTATCGAATTATTTAGTGGCTACGTGTTGGACTACGTCGTTCTTTCCAACTTTTGCCTAGGCTGCGAGGTGGGCCCAAAGCCTAGTAGTGAGGGCTATCAAGAATGGAAGGCTAACCACAAATGCCAAAAAAATACGAACAGCAAAGCGGGGCAAATGGAAGTGGAGGCGGCTCTAATTCTATTTCAGAGGTCGCTTGAATGCCATGGCCTGCGCTACATAACTATGCTGTCTGATGGAAACTCTAGGACATTCTGCGCCATACAAGACGCCAAGGTGTATGGTTACATTGACGTGCAGAAGGAAGACTGTATTAATCATGTACAGAAACGGATGGGCACCGCATTGAGAAACCTGGTGCAGAAACAAAAGTGCGATGGGAAAAGAGGCCTTGGTGGGAAAGGCAGGCTCACAGGTGAGCTGATCACCAGGCTGAGCACATATTATGGCCGGGCTCTGAAATCGCATGAAGGTGACGTGGGCGAGATGCAAAAGGCTGTGATGGCCACATACCGCCACGTCACCTCCACTGATGAATGCTCGGACCACAGTCTGTGCCCAGCTGGTGAAACTTCATGGTGTCGGCACAATGCCGCAAAAGCAAAGGGTGAGCCCGACCCCAGGCATGCCTACAATCTACCGAAAGACGTGACAGAGGCATTATTACCGGTTTATACCGGCTTTCCGAAAGAGCCCTGCTTCAGAGGTGCGAACGCGGCGAAACGCAGAACTCCAACGAGAGCCTACATTCGGTAATCTGGAGTTTGGCCCCCAAGGAGCACCATGCGTCCCTGTTCGCTGTTGAAGCAGCTGTTGCAGAAGCAGTGCTGCGCTTCAACACGGGCAATTTGAATTCTGCAACGGCAATCTTAGGTGAAATGGACATGAATGCGACAAGTACTGGTGCCAGGAGAGCGAGAGAAAAAGACCACCGTCGCAGCATTGTCTCCAACAAGAAAAGAACAGCCTCATTGGAACTCCGGAAGCTAGTGAAGAGGAGGCATGAGCACAGAATGCATTCAGACTATGCTTCTGGTGCGTTTTGAGGTTGTCTTGTTGCATCTTCTGCAATAAAAATGTGTGCCCAAGTTTTTTCTCGATTTCTCAAAACGACAATTTTCATGTGCTTCCCATTATGCCGGAGCAATATCTCTTGTTCCATCTGGGTTATCATTACGATTTCTTTTTTGTTTCGAAGATAAATGCAGGGGATGTGTCGTAAAGTAAGTTTTATTGTAACAATTTTTGGAGAAAATTCTCTAAATGGATCTTTTGTTTCAAGTGTAGATGGGGAAATTTTTCATGTCATATTCAACATCCCACAACTTTGCTTCGAAATAGCCCAGAACAATGATTTATACTTTATTGCACACTGTGAACATACCGAATTGGTTCTATAGGTTGCACATCGACATCCAAGTTACAGTTAATTAGCTAATTAGGCCTTAATTGAAAAAGTCGCAGTTCATTATATCTTTAAAACTAATTGTCACAGCAAAAAAAGAATTAGATTTTTGAAATCAGCAGTAAAATATACATAGGCTCTCCAAATTTGACTGAGGTACTCGCAAAAATAAAAGAGTTTTTGGAAGGTGTAGCATCCCCCCTTAATAAGGTTTCAATGTATGTACTATTTGTGCGACCAATTCGAAACAGATCTAATGGGTTCCCTTCAAGTTTTAACAGTGACATTTCATTTTACTATACTCTGCTATATTTCCTTGATTTCTAAAATGCATTGCAGTAGTTTTGTCATATTTATGCTTACATTATCAGTGTTTTAAACATGCCAGCAGCTTGGTTATGGTCTTTAGAATCGTGAGACCCTTATATTTTTCCACTTCCCTGAAGATGTCACTGGAGTATATCTGCTGTCTCTGTCTGCTGCATTAGTTTAACAAGAAGTTTGTTGTGACAGGCATAATATAAAAACTTGTTTGTTTTGTTGAATGGCTCTTAACTGCAATAGCAATTCAAAGTTGCTTCTATAAATCAGGGGCAGTATTCTGTAAGTTATGGGAACGCTGACAGTGGCGGAGCCAGCGTATAGAAGGTAACGAGAATTAGCTGGCATTTTTTGCGGCTTGCATTTAGCTTCCGCTGTTTATCAGTTGCAGCCAAGCCTTTCATCAGCCAAGATATGTTGCTCAGTGTCTCCATGTCGTTCCTTAGAGGTTCTGGGTAGCGACTGGCCCTGACCCCCTACAAAGTTCATCAGTTGGACGTTGAATGTGCAACAAATGAATAGACTCAAGATTTGCTGTATACTGTTTGCTTCAGTTCACTAGCTCTTGAGCGCTGAAATGAACAGCCCATCTAGTGGCCTCTTGCAGAATACATACAGCCCAAATACCATAAACGATTGAGGAGAAAGTACAACTGCTGAAAGCATAGCGATCTCATGAAAGTGTTGACTGAAACGAGCCAGTGCCATGCTATAGAGCCTAGCATAGCAATGCTAAGTTCAAGCTTAGAGGGCATACTCTTGTTCAAGCGTTGCATGCTAAGCTATTCTGTTAAGCTCTAGATAGCTCTTGCAGTTTATCCACTTGTGTGCCAAGAGAAATGCCCGCAAGACATGCTCCTGCCACACATTTGTTACATGGGACACGGCAGTGAAACGCATGGAATAATTTTTTTAGAACTCTATCATTGTCATGGATTATGAGAACTCTATCATCAAGTTGTAAAGTGCTTTCTTGAAAAATCGGGGAGGCTATTGGTGAGCCTGTTCAGGGGTCTGACATAGAAACATGTCATCGGGTGCCTACCCGAAATCCGGACCGCAGTAACATTATAGTTCAGTTTAAGTCTCGGGCGAAACGAGACCTTGTACTAAAAAAAGGAAAGAAGATGCGCATCCGCAACAATGACATCGGAGTGTCAGACTCTGCGCAGATCTACATAAATGAGCATCTCTGTCCTGCTCTGAAGCGTCTTCTAGGCATGGCAGTAAAGCGCAGGCATGAAAAGCACTGGAAGTCTGTTTGGTGTTTCAGTGGTAAAATTTTTGCGCGGAAGTCTGATGATTCAGATGCCATACAGATATCTCGCGAAGCTGATCTTGAAAAAATAAACTAGTAGAAGTATCACGTCCTGTACAGTTACAAAAGAAAAAAAAAAAAAAAAAGATCGAAATGAACTACCATAACCTTGCTCTACCACAAAATATCTCGCTACATTGTCGATTGCAGAAAACCACTTTACATCTGAATGCACGTTCCGCAGTTGGGAAAAAAGATGACATCACTTGCTTTATCAACCAGTTCTCGTTTAAGTTTGACATAATCATGATGACTGAGACATGGTACTACGATGGCTGTGATATGCTTCGTCTGGACGGTTACTCGCGCTTTTTTATTAATCGTCCGAATCGCCGAGGAGGGGGCGTTTGCATCTTTGTTGACGCTTATCGGACCCATGAACTTGTTTCCGATTTTTCTGTGATTACGGATGACTTTGAATTTTTAACACTTAAAACTGACTCAGAAATTGTTGCTGCTATTTACCGTCCCCCAAATGGTAACATCGTGAATTTTCTTAATTTTTTTGAGTCTTTCTTAGAATATATCAACTCAAACAAATATCGGTTTGTGTGCGGTGGTGATTTTAATATAAACCTTTTGGAAGACACTCAAAGCACGTGCGAGTTCATATCGTGCCTTCACTCATCTGGATTTACAAATCTAATATCAACGCCAACTCGTATCACAGTAACCAGTTCATCACTGTTAGACATGATGATTACGAATGCTGACACACTTGTTTCTAACGCCGGTACTATTTCATCAGACATAAGTGACCACTGTCCAGTGTTCATGCAATACAGTTCCTCAAAAACAGAAAAGAGGCGTCAACATCAGACTGTACAAGTACAAAATATCACTGATGGGTCACTGCAGGCTTTCAAGCGTGCTGTTAGCATGCATGACTGGTCTTTCGTTTATATGATTAGAGATGTTCATGAAGCGTACTTAAAATTTATAGAATCTTTTACAAATATCTACCTCACTCATTTTCCTTTTAAAACGTTTAAACCGTCAAAGAAAATAAGAAAACCTTGGGTCACATTTGCTATTAGGCGTTTGATAAACCGAAAAAATAAGCTTTTCCATGCATTCTTGAAATCGCGAGAGGAAGAATTACTACAGCAGTATAAAGCTTTCAGAAATAAACTAAACAGCGCTCTTCGAAAGGCGAAGATAGCGTATTATGAAAAGTTGTTTTCTGGTATCTGTACAAGGTACCCTGATGCAGCTTGGAAAGCAATAAACAGTGTTTTAGGACGCCACAAGGCAGACTTCATGCCACGTGAAATTACGTTAAATAATCGTGTACTAACTGGTGCACTACTTGCCGATTCTTTCAATAAATATTTCACTTCTGGTATACCGCCAGTTAAGAATACCCTGCAAATGACTAGCTCAATTATTAGAAATGCTGAAAGCATATTTCTCAACCCGGCAGACGAACCAGAAGTATTCAGAACATTTATGAGTCTTAAGAATAGCAGTGCATTAGATATTGACAATCTTCAGATCGGTCCCATAAAATTTGTTTTAGAGCATTTAGCCCCTGTACTTGTGTACATATTTAATTTAGCAGTAGAGTCCGGGGAATTTCCCCGTGAAATGAAGCGCTCTCGTGTGTCTGTTCTGTTTAAAGGTGGCGACAAAAACTTGCTGGGAAATTATCGCCCAATATCGATTATTCCGGTGTTTGCTAAGGGTTTCGAAAAAATGCTACATTCCAGATTATCCAACTTTTTCACTAGAAGTGACATTATAAGCGACGCTCAGTTTGGTTTCCGTAAAGGAAGGTCTACGGAGTTAGCTTTGTTAAGGCTAAAAGAAATTATTTTAGAGAACATCGAAAACAGGCTATTTACATTAGGTTTGTTCATTGATTTCACCAAGGCTTTCGATTCCATTGACCATAGCACGCTACTTCTTAAGTTAGAAATCTATGGTGTTCGAGGCACTCCCCTGGCTTTAATAAAATCATATTTAGCAGAACGATCACAATGTGTGTGTTTAGGTAACCATCACTCATCTTCATTGCCTGTCAGTAGAGGTGTCCCGCAAGGAAGTGTATTAGGGCCCCTTCTTTTCAATGTTTTTATAAATGATATTGTTAATATCAACAAGTCGGTAAAATTTATAATATATGCTGATGATGCCACGGTCTTGTTTTCCGGCGCAGATACAGATAGGTTGATAGAAAGTTGTAATCGTTTCTTTTGCAATATTACATCATGGTCACTATCAAATAAACTTAAAATTAACCCTAAGAAAACGAAGGTTATAATATTTAGAGCTAGAAATAAATTTCTGAACGTTAAACAAGATATTATTTGTGCAGACCAAAAAATAGATATTGTAGAAGAACATAAAATTCTCGGTGTAACATTTTCATCTCATCTAAGTTGGGACTCTCACGTAAGTCATTTATGCAAGAAACTTTCTTTTACAGCGGGAGCTCTGTCGCGTTGTCGAGAAATTCTCCCTACACAAATAAAAGTCAGCATATATCAAGCACTGTTTCAATCACATATAAGTTACTGCAGTCTGGTTTGGCTTACTACAACTCAACGCAACATCAACAGAATATTGGTTTTGCAGAAGAAAGCTGTCCGTCACATTGCCAACACTGGTTATTTATCACCGACATCGACATATTTTCGCAAGTACAGTATAATTAAAATCCAATATATGTACGAGTTCCGCATCCTACGATCATTTTACATATGTTCTTCTTCATTTAAACAATTTATCGAGTTAACTGCTGCACTGCAACGCAACAGTCATGCTATCAATACTCGTAATGTAGGAGGATGGCTCATACCGCGCTTTCGCACTGACTATAAACTGCAGTCATTGAAATATAACCTCCCATGCATTCTTAAAAAGCATAATCATTTACATAAACCTGCGCTAAATACATTACGTGAAATATTTCTGAATTACTAATGTATTTCAATTATTTGTTAATGTTTGTACTACATTTCACTGTATATTGTTGTATATGATTAGCTATCATGCTTTTCTATTATTATATTGTGTTGATATTAGTGTTTCGTGTAGTTTACTGCCAGAATTACAGGTGTACTATTGCTTGTACTATTACAGGTGTACTATTGACTGTGTTCCTTGTACTTGTAGTATTAAAATTTCTTTTCTGTAAATAAATTTTGGTATTCTGTTGGTCTTGTTCGTTGTTAGAGATGTGTTTTTAGTCAAAAAATCATTCCCTGTTACGCTTACACAGATATTGTTATATGCTTTGTTTTTGCAAATATTTTTGTACAATGTGTGATATATCTTGTAATTTGGTGCAAATATTTTTACCGGTCACTTGTTGCCATGTCATTGGTCTTCTGGGCCCTAGTCAAGCTGTTTCATTACAGCTTTTAGCCCAGGAGACCATCCAGAATGTAATGTTTTCGTTTTATTCTGGAAAATAAAGAGAGAGAAAGAAAGAAAGAAAGAAAGTAATGGATCATGAGAACTCATCATTAAGTCATGGATCATTGGTTTTGCAGTAGAAGAGGAAATGAATCGCCCAGATCTAAGTTTTGGAGGTCTCGCTAAAACCCGAATGCCTTTACAGCCCTGTGATGTCGTGGATTTCAATGTATTTTTTGTATTTTCACCACGCTCGCTCAGTAAATGTTCTCAAAGCTTGTCACGTTTCTGGCTGTTTTGGAACACAGTGTGATCAATTTTCGCTCTGTGAAGAATTGCATAGGCCCTAGATGGTTTCATTGAAATCTTTCCCGGTGTGCTGGTGTGTGAACTTGTTGCAGCAAAAGTGATACATTGAAGGGTATTTCAGTGAGGCAGATGACACTTTTCTTTTTAGTGTCCCTGCGGGTGCAAACGATAAAGCTGACAAGCAGCAAGATGTGCACATTGTTCAAAGAACTAATCTACAAGATGACAATCGGACTCTAAAGCTGTATGAGCATGCTTACTTGACTACTTTTGCAGGTACACTCCATGAAATGGCACTGAATAAATGTGTCGAGAAACACTGACAGCAGAGTACTATGCAGAATAAGCACCTGTGGTCATGAGCAGTAGTGGTGTGCACTTTTTCTTTTTGGTAGCATGCTTCCTCTACCAATGTTGCAGCAACTACACTGACTGCTGCAGCTTGAGAACTTTTTTTCCTGATAGCACAAATGCTGAACAAGCATACTGGAAGACTCCTCCTCTAGTTCGTGGACTTATTTTTTCTTTAAATTGAAGATGGAGGAGTGAGGCAAACTTGCCTGCCTGGGTAGCTTAGCATGCAAAGTTTAGCACTGCTAAGCTCAAGAATACATGTTATATTGTTGGCCTCGTCTGCATATCAGAGATAAAAATACCCATGTGTTTGTCAATTTTGGTAAACATTAAATATCACTATGTATTCCCAGGTGGTCAGTATCAATCTATAGTTCCCCACTTTTTTTGTGGATTTGTGGGGTTTTAACGTCCCAAAACCACTGTATGATTATGAGAGATGCCGTAGTGGAGGGCTCTGGAAATTTCGACCACCTGGGGCTCTTTAACGTGCACCCAAATCTGGGTACACGGGCCTACAACATTTCCGCCTCCATCGGAAATGCAGTCACCGCAGCCGAGATTTGATCCTGCGACCTGCGGGTCAGCAGCCGAGTACTTTAGCCACTAGACCACCGCGGCGGGGCCATAGTTCCGCACTACTGCATGCCTCATATTATTGTGAGTTTGGAGTGTAAAACACCAGACATTGACATAAGTTGGCTCTCAGCAGAAACAACTATTTGGGTGGTAGTAAGAACAATTGTTTCTTGCTTTTGCTGTGCAGGTGGTGAGCTTCAACAGGCATCCCGTGACCATCACACTTGTTGCGAGCAGTTCAGCTAATACTGGTGGGTTGATGCCATTGGTCAATTTTGTTGTAGTCAAGTTCTAACAACATAATCTAGCTTCACTGTGAACATTGCTTGCTCTGGAGATTTGCAAGTCCTTGTCTGTTTTTCTTTTCACTTTTGAGTTTTACACAGTGGCTATCACATCTATTCATGACTGCTCCAGGAAGAAATACTCTTATCGCACAATCTCTTCCCATTGAGAGCGCACCATGTAGAACAGTTTACGAGCCATGCTCTGATGCTTGCCTGGTAGCGTGCGCCAGCTATTGCAACTGCGCACCTAGAATCAAAGTTCACAGCTGCTGCTCTAGCTACTCCCCCCCTTCTTCCTCGCATCTTTTCATGATTGTTCAAGATGGGCGGTGTGTTTCATCTCTGCTTGAGCATTCGACGGCTGGTCTAACATGCGGTGGGATACTATCGCGTGCACCCTCCAAGCTACTGAAATCGGCCACCCACATCTAATCTCTACTTGAGCAGTGCTCATCATCCCAGCTTGTGTATAGATCGTACAATACACAGGGAATGTTACAAACTGGTAGTTTAACGTAAAAGCCTGCATATAGTCTGGGGTGTAATTTGGAGATAGCAAATGATAAAAAAAAGTTTCCATTCAAATATTGCTCGAGTAAAACGGAAAAATGCATTTATTCACACACTTTATTCATCGTCGTCGTTGGATGCACTCTCTACCGAAGCCCCCTTCTCGGAAATGTTCTCCCACAACACATCATCCTCAGTGCCATCACGAGCATTCGAAATGGAGCACTTTTTAAACGTGCGGCAAATGTGCGCCTCGGGAATGCAGGCCCAAGCCTCTACTATCCACGAGCGCAGCATCGCTGGCGAGGCCCGTTTCAGCCGTCCGGCAGAAGTCACTTCTTGTTCTCCGGACCTCATCCACTCCGTGTACAGGCACTTGACATGGTCCTTAAATGGCTTATCAAGGCACACATCAAGAGACTGCAGCTGCGATGACGACGAGCTCGGTGCAGGAGTCGCGCAGCAGTTGCTTTACGGAGTCGGTTAGGTGACACCGAAACCCATCTAGCACAAGCATTGAACGGAGCTCTAGCAGTGCTCCGGGCCGTTAACACCACAGAGACTTTATCTGTGAAGCACTAGCGATTTGTCCATCCGCCCCTTATCCTGACAGCGGACGACATTTTTTGGGAATTTCTCCCCTTTCGGCAACGCCTTTCATTTGAACACCACTAGGGTGGTAGCTTGTGACTGTCTGCAGTGAAGGGCAACATTACAGTCTCCTTCGTTTTTTCGTTCTCAGTCGATCACATGATAACTTGCCTGGAGCTTTTCTGATGCACACTCAGTGCCGAGAGCATATTCAGGTAGACCAGCATTTGGTCCCCATTGCTGATCTGGCCCAGCTGAAAGGGGACAGCCTTTTGCAATGCAATTACATACTTTTGAAACTTCACAAGGTCCTCTTCGTAGCTCTTTGGTAGCTTCTGCGAGATCGATGTACGCCGACATAGGGAGAACCCAGTGCGACGCATGAAGAGAGACGCCCAGTGCTTGCTCGTTCTGAATTGCTACGGCTAAGTGCCTTTCTCTCGAGCGATCTCCCTTGCCTTCACTTGTAGCAGCTTGGTGTTCAGCTCGCTGCTCCCGCACAGTCTGCGAGTTCTCGTTTCATGTCAGGAAACTATTTTTTGGTTCGCGGGAACTTTTTTGCTGGTCGCTGCAAACAGAGTGCATCTATCTGTTTCTACTCCGCTTGTTGACTCCGAACAGCCGCTCTGCGACACAGTTGCCAATGGTTTCGGCAGCAGCAATAACTTCCGTTTTAAAAGCAGCCGAGTACTGACTACGCGGTGCTGACATGACATAAAAGTGCAGGAGCAAAATTGTGGCCGTCGTTATGGGCGCAAAGTTGAAACAGAAGCCACTGACTACTGTTGAAGGGTGTGTCTGCAAGACCAGCGCCTGCTACAGTCGAACCCGGGTATATTGAACTCGCCAAAAAACTTTTATTAGTTCAATATATGGCATAATTTGATATAGGCCTGGTATAGGTTTTGACACAAATGCACATAACAAACTAGAAGAAAACTACTTTATTAATATGGTGGCTTACTTGCGTGTCCTACTGTAGAACAAAATAGTCCCAGATTTTTTCTGTGTCAAGGACTTCGCTGCCTGTGACAGCACGCACGCCTCCACGTTGTCCAACGAGTCGGAGCAGCTGAGGCTGCAACCTTCTAGCGCCGGACCAACGCAATTGCACTAATCAGTTCGGAGGATGTAGGCAATGGGCCGTCGTCGATTTCCACATTGCTGTCGCTTTGGCTCGTGGTCGGCATGACGTCTGCAATGTAATCCTCATCCTGTAATTCGCCCATGATGGCGACATCGTCCGCACTGACGAACTCGTCGAATGTCGATCCGTCGATAGCACCCGGGAACTCTGCCAGCTCATTCCAAACTTCGGCGTAAACACCTGCGGTGTCTTCAGAGCTGTCAGAATTTGGGGTTTCATCACCAGGCATGCGGAAGCCGGCATGCCTAAAGCAGTTCTGGATCGTCTCCTTGACATCTGCCCACGATCTACTCAACATAGAAATAGCTCCGAGCAAGTCGATCTTAAGCTCCCTGCCGACACGAAGGTTCTGCAGCAGCCTCTCCACCATCCACCAGGCGCTTCAGATAGCCTGCTTTCATTGCGCGTATAACGCCTTGATCCAGTGGTTGCAGTACAGACGTAGTGTTCTGGGGCAAAAAACGCAGCTCGATGTTGCTGAAGGTCGTACTGCAGTGGTGCGATCAACAATTGTCCACGAGCAGGCACACCTTGAGATTTTCGCTTACCAAATCATTCCACGACAATAGCCATCTGCTGAAAAGCTTCCCGGTCATCCACGCTTTTGAGTTTGCTCGGTAGGTTACTGGAAGCGACAGTGCATTTCGAAAATGCTGCGCTGCCGTGCTTTTCCCGATAACCAGAGGTCGAAGCTTTTTCGATCCGTCTAAATTAGCTGCCAACAGCACGGACACACGAGCTTTGTTTGCCTTGCCGTCGCTTGTCTTGTCGCCACAACACTCAAGTGTCTTATTTGGCAACATTTGCCAAAATAGAGCGGTTTCATCCGTATTGAAGATATCTTGGGCTCTATATCTTGCTGCGATATCTCGCCAGTTTTCCTCAAGCCGTTTTTCTACGCTGTCCAGGTCCGCCACTCTGCTTTCACCTGTAACAGCTTTGCCAACGATGTCGTGCCGTTCTTTGAACCGCTGAAGCCAGCTGGAAATGCCTTGTAAATCATTCCTGCCAAGCAGAAAAGCAAGGTCGTTGGCTTTCTGCTCGATCATAGGGCCAAACACCGGGATGTTTCGCGACCGAACGTCCACAAATCACTTGTAAATGGCCGCTTGAACATCTTCGTACACAGCAGCGCACACACATCGGGTGCCACGGGCACCTGGCCTTTTGTCCGACTTGGCCCTGATGTCTGCCTTGTTCTTCAGGATAGTACTCAAGGTGCTCCTTGGAATTTTGTATGCGGCGGCGACGTCGGACTTTTTTTCACCGCGCTCTACCCGATTGATGATTTCGAGTTTCGCGGCGAACAGCAAATTTTGCCTCTTTGCGCAAGCCATGATGACAGCGGGCCAATACAGTTCACAGAGCACCAACAGGCAACACCACAGACCACGCTGAATCGGCAGCAGCGGGCACACAAGTATAAAGAAAAAATGGCGCTCACTTCTACCACCTTCGCGCCTCGGAAAAAGCACGACGGCCTCTGATTGGCTGTAAGCGCTGCGAGCGGGCCAGGATCATTTTTTGGAGGGGGGTGTTCGCCCGCGCACAACCGGGTCTAACCAACTTTTTCTAGGGTGGCGCCGGCAGTTTTTCCCGCCACCACGAGGGAAAGCCAACTTGCTGGGGCACTTTTGAGGCACATGGAGTTTGGTATATCAGTTGTCGTTGCTATTTTCGTTCGATAAAACAGTAACTTTTGCTATATATTCTCAATGTAAACTTCCCGTGTGTAGGAATTGTTCAATATACGGGATAATTTGATATAAACGAGTTCGATATAGTCAGGCTCGACTGTACTGCCACTAAGACTACACCTAATGCAGAAGCGCACTAACACCTGATATTGATGATAGCACTGCGCTAAGCTGAAACGAAAACTGAATTTTGGCCGAAATTTTTTTGGACCTGCATATAGTACAGGGCTGAAATAGTAACGAGTGCTGAACAAAGCGTGCATCTGAATTCTAACAGCGACGACAATACCGGGTGCCCTTCAGACGCGGGCGAAGCCAGTGTAAAAGAAGAAAACGGGCATCAAAGGACTCCTCGGGGGTGTCGCCTCCCCCCCTCGAAAGCGCCGCTATGCCAACCAACCTCCTGCACGTGTTGTCTGTGCCCATTGTTTTGAGTATATATTGCTGTGTTGTGTACCCATTGTTTTGAGTACCTTGTGATTGGTGATGTATTGAATTGGATTACTGAGGGCATAGTTATGTGTTTTTGTTTCTGCCCTATTTGAAAATACTTTTTTGTTTTGTTATCAACTCTCGGCTCTGCCTGGTTCTTTGGAACACAGCCGGCATCTGCTGGAGCGCCAAAGGTACCAATACTAAAGTGTCTCGTGATTCAGGGTTGCGATTTTGTGGGGCAATTCAGTGCCTCCATCCCATGCCGTGACTGCTAGAGCATCGCTTGCAAAAATATTATCGTCTCTTCAATGCGACAGTCTTCTTGCCGCATCTGTGCACGGTCTGAAGCTGAGTGGGGGTAAGCGCCTCTCATAGTGTGTACTCCGAGTAGGCGAATTGCTGCACGCAACTAGCCAGTAGATGATCAATCGGCTGCGTATCGGAGACTTCGCAGTAGTTTCAAAATGCTCCTTGGTGTCTGCCACCGTGCGCCTTGGTGTCCGCCACCACACGCCAGAATGTCAATCGTTTCTGAACTTTGTCGAAAAAGAAGAAATTGCTTTGTGGAGGCACTAAAAGCACTATTTGTAGCAGTGCTGTATTATTCCTTTTTTCTAGTGGTGATAGCGCACATAAAGAGATGCAAATTGGTACTTGTTTGTCAATTCAGTGTGTGCGTGCACATGCACACGTCTGTCTGTGTTGCTATGAGCTTCATGCTCCAGCCAGCTTGTTGGGGCAATATTCTTCACTATATTGTCACCGCTTCTGCATTGTGTGCATAATCCTACCTTTGTTGATTTTTTGTGCTTATTTTGTGCACTTGGTTCCTCTGTATAAATGATTGTGTAAATTGGGGAGCATTAACTTGAATTAAAGCTACATTTTTTTTTCGCTTTGTGTGTATCATGAAAAGTCTGCGTGGGCTCCAAACATAGGGGTAGCTACCCCAAAAGCAGATTTTGGTTGCTCCAATGGCTGCTCCAAAATGCTGGAAGGCATTCCCACCGCTGCACTTATTGTTCACAGAACTTGACACATATACTAGATGCCCCGTAGGGGTGTCTGCTCAAGCAGGCCTTTGATACGTAGCAAGACCACGGACCCGAGCTAAAGGAGGGGGAGGGGGGTTCGACTCCCTCCCGTGCCTAGCCGTCTGTGGCTGAGCCGTGTCCAGTGAAAGGGGGGATCTTGGGGGTTGACCGATGCCGGGTGATTGGACCTTTAAGGCCCCCCGGCGGAGGCAGCTCACCCCTTTGGACTCGGCTTTACGTAGATGGCACCCCTGGGCTGAACCATCCAGGGGAAATCGACAGTCAAGTTTTTCTGTCTATCTCCTCTACATCTTCGTCTCCATCTCTCACTTTTATCTGTCCAGTGATCTTCTCTTTTCTGTTTACTTCCAAATTTCCTGGCATCGATAGTTAACTCTACCCAAGGTTAGCCCAACCTCAAGTAGCTATATTTTGTTATTGCGGCAATGCATGGCTGGCCTCTCCAAGTGTTTACTATTGAACCTTGTAACCCTTCTTGGGCTCGGTGGTAGGTGGTCACCATGGACGCCGAACTTAGACAATCTGTATGGCCAACTTTTTTCCCCCACTCTCATTGCCGCCCGAAAATGTGGTGCACCGAAGAACCCTTCCTATTTCCAAAGCTAAAGCATTTCTTCCCCAAGTTTCATGTCATTTATAGCCAGAAAGAAAACAAAACAGTGCGAGCAATCTAATCTTTTGTCTTTAAAACGCTCACTGAAGCAGTCGACTTAGGTTATCATGTAACCAATTTGGGAAGCGACGACCTCCTTTTAGGGGTTCGCAACAAACTCCAATGCGACAACTTATCTATACTGATAGCGTTTAGAAATGTCCCAGTTTCCGTAGGCCCACACAGATCCATGAACACAGTTCGCGGTGTAATCTTTGACGACCTTCTTGAATTATTAGAGTGATTTATTGGAAGGCTGGCAAGACAACAAAAAATGCAAATGAAACATATAATTATGACCTTTGGTACCAGTGACTTACCAGATTCAATTGAAACCTGCTACTGTAAGCTTCGTGTTAGGCTCTACATATCAAATCCTCGTAGGTGTTTCAAATGTCAGTTCTTTGGACGTGGGTAGCAAAGCTGCAGAGGGCACGCTACTTGCACAAATTGTAGCTCGAATAAACACTTAGCAGAAACTTGTACTACAGAAGCCCGCTGTGCGAACTGCGCAGAAGGTCATCTTGCCTACTCCCAATCGTGCCCATCCTGGAAAAAAGAAAAACATATCCTTGACCTGAAAGTGAAATTCAATCTATCTTCTCAAGAGACGTGCAAGCACTTTTCGTCATAACCAGTACTCTCTTGTCCTTTAAAGGTGTGACGCTCTAGGACGCCGCACCACATCTTTCCACACCCGGGAGTGTCACACAGAGTGTGACTGTGATCGCGCCATCTGCGCCTAAGGAAGATAGCCTGTGCTGCTCTGCCGCCTGGCAAACCAGTTCTACAGACTTCAGAGTCTCCCGCGCCACAGCTTTCCACACCTGCGAGTGTCACACGAAGTGTGACCGCGATCGCACCAACTGCGCCTAAGGAAAATAGCCTGTGCTGCTCTGCCGCCTGGCAAAACAGGCGCTACAGACTTTAGAGTCTTTCGAACCCTAAAATACTGCAAGTGCAGTTAGGTCCAAAACTTATGTGAACGTGCCTGCTGATCAGGCACCATCCGCCACCTCGCAGAGGTGATGAATTCAAGTCCCTCTCCTCTGGCGTCTCAGACGCTAAAGGATACGTGAAACTCTTTGGAGTGTGCCCAAAAAGACAAACGTCGAATTACAGGGCCTCCAAAAGGCCCTGTAAACTAAAGCACGGCCACCTAGATCGGTGCGAGCGGCGGTGTTCCTCTGGCAGTCTTATTCGGATGGAAGCGCAATTGCAAAAGGGGGCGTGACCGCTCCATTCGCTGCATGGTGGTGCGCACCTACTACCCCTCCTTTCCTTTGCTGTTTATGCCGGATGATTTGCGGAGCTTCAAGATGTCTCTATAGAAACTGCGGACTGCAGGTTAGCTGTGCACTTTATCTTTCCTCGCCCCCAATCGCCTCAAATAAAATAGAATTGATGGCGGCTGGTCCTATATTCTTTTTTTTTTTTTCGTGCCCCAGCTCCTGTCGTGCTGATAGTGACCGAATCGAACACATCAGTCAGCCAGTTTTCAAAAAAACTTTGGCACCCTCCTGTGCAGCACATGAGTAGAAAGTACACAGGAGAGCGAACTCACCCGATTGATTTATTAAAACATTTTGACTGCTTCCAAAAGAGGGAAAGGATTCGGATAGCTGAGCTGCATCGTGGAGTTTGGCAGAGATACCTTGGGGTACTGAGGCCTTCAGTGTGCAAGCTTACCTGCTTTACTCGCAGATTTTTTTCAGCAATGAAGGAGAAGGTATGAGAGCGGATTTTGCTGCAAATCTGCTTCTACGGGAAGCAGTCTGGTTTAGCGCGCGTCTCGTAACTCTGTGGAAAGTGATGGCTGAGCAAAACCAGTGTTGATTTACATACAGACACAGACGCCACATAGTGTTTGAGGTACATGCAGAAAGCAGGTTTTTTTCACGCATTGAAAAATGCGGTGACGCATAGGAACACACACACAAACAAGCCCAAAAACATACACAATGAAAATGCACAAACACATGCACACAGACGAGCACGCTCACATACACACACATTTGCACATGCATGCACGCACGTGCCCACGCACATTTGTATGCACTCACGCACAAAAGAATGCACACACGTGCACTCACCCACACACACAAGCACGCCCAACAGGCAGACTAACGTGCACTCGCACATACACACCCATTTGCACACACTCACGCACGAAAGAACACACACAGCACACATGCACTAGAACCCACACAAAAGCATGCATGCATGCACACACACATAGGCATGCGCTCGTGCACGGAAGAGCACACGCCCCGCCGCGGTGGTCTAGTGGCTAAGGTACTCGGCTGCTGACCCGCAGGTCACGGGTTCGAATCGCGGCTGCGGCGGCTGCATTTCCAATGGAGGCGAAAATGTTGTAGGCCCGTGTGCTCAGATTTGGGTGCTCGTTAAAGAACCCCAGGTGGTCGACATTTCCGGAGCCCTCCACTACGGCGTCTCTCATAATCATATGGTGGTTTTGGTACGTTAATACCCACATACCGTATTTACTCGATTCTACCGTGCCCTCGATTGTAACGCGCACCCGATTTTCACCGCGAAAAAAAAAACACGTAAGACATCGATTGCAACACGCACCCATTTTTCTCGCTGGCCCGCACGATCACACCACTCGAAAAAACAACTCCTTTTGGGAGCGTCTTCCATTTAAATATGAGGTACGGGCGAAGCTTGTGCCCATCTGACGTGTAACAGAGCGTTGCCGTCACTGTAGTTTTACCGTGGACCGATGTCAGCACGCGAACTTGCTTTGCCTCCTTCTTCTCGACGGTTGTGGTGCCAGGCATGTCGAAGTAAAGAGGCGTCTGATCGGCATTCCCGATTTGCCCAAGCAGATAGCCGTTGTTGCGCCGCAAGTTTAGAACGAACCTCTGAAAACTGTGAAGCTTTTCATCGTACTCCTCCGCAAAACTTTTCCCATATGCATGTTCCCCTTTGAAGGGAAAAGCCTTTCCTCTTCATAAAGTTAGTTAGCCAGCACTTGCTCGCTACTGGCTCTGCATTACACCTTTTTCTAAGACTAATTGCATAGCCCGCACTTGGAGCAGTTCTGTCGTCACGGGCCGCTGTGCCGCTCGCTGCTCAAGCACATACTCGCTGAGCAGCTCTTTATTTGCGGAAACCGACCCTGCTGTGGTCCACTGAAGCCTTTGCGTGAAGCTTTGCTGTCGACAATCTTCTGCTTTTGTTTCTGCCGGTCCCGCACGCACGTTTCGGGAACTCCGAACGACCGCGATGTGGCCCGATTTCCGTCCGTTTCTGCACACACAATGACTTTTCTTTTAAAAGCGGCATCGTGATGCACTGGAGTTTTTGGAGTCGGCCCTTCCACGGCGTCGATGCTAATGCACTACTAGATGACGAACTCCTCAGCACACGTACGAAGTGCCGCACAAGGGAAACACATAGGCAGAAATGGCCGACGCACATAGGGGGCGGCCATCTTGGATTTGTCGTTGGCAATAGATTGACCGTAATTTTTTTGTTCGTACTCGATTCTAACGCGCATGCGATTTATGAACTCTCCTAACTGGAAAAAAGGTGCGCGTTAGATTCGAGTAATTACGGTATCAATCTAATCAAGAACACACGTACAATCGCCTCCCCAATCGCTAGCACGAAGCCCTCACTTCTCGGTGGTGACCTACACTTTACCATAAGGAAAGCCGAATCGCAAACACCATCTTCATTGCATCTACCTCAAATTTTTGCTCGCGGCCAATGTAGCTTTTCTGCTCACATACACACTGATGACATAATTTCTACGAAACAAGCTGTTTAAGAAGATTGCGATTTAAAACCACAAGCTTCACCTAAGCAAAAGAAAGTTATTTGGTCATGGGGTGACCGATCTCTGGTGCCCTATAATTCTCAGGGCTCTTATCTAAGCACTGGCCACATGTAGGTTTTGCATGTAGGCGAATATGAACGTGAAAATGATGGGCAAAACCTACATGCGGACAGTGCTTAGATAAGAGCGTCGCACTCACATAACTGTCATGCTGTGGGAACTTAGAAATTCTAAGTGTCGTGCTCCCAACAAAATTTCGCTGATCATCGTGCCGGTGAAAACGACTAGCATTATCAGTACTGCGGTTTAGTTTTCCAGCAATGTGATGCTGTGACGACAGAACTGGACTACATAACATAGCTATCTATGCAGGGTCAACGACAAAATGCATTCCTGTTAAGAGAACAAGGCTGTCTAAATTGACGCGCACTAATCCAGGTGACAGTGAGAAAAACGATCGCTAAAACTAAGTGAAAAGCACGGCAAATCATGTAATCGGCTTAGTACATGTGTTATGAAAGCAAAATTCGCGAACAAGCTGCGCCACACGAATTCGCCTTACGCTGCGTGGCTGTGTCTCGATCATAGCATGCTACAGAGAACATTACTCACTGTGTCAAGCATGATTATGAATACATATTAGTGTACCTTGATTCTAGTCACCACGTGAATGACTTCTAATGTGCCTTTCTCCAAGCATGTCGACTGTGCAGCGGCGTCAGCGCGTCTGCAGAGTAGTGAAAAAGAAGTGCGTCGCAGTGCGCATTGACACTTCTCCAATTACATTTTTAACAGGGCACCCGCTGAATGGAACAGCCTCAGAAATGCTGCCACGCACGCCTGATCTATGCGGCCGTGGCTGAAGTAACATTTTTTGTACACACAGCACCACACAACTTTAATATGATGCGTAGAATAAATACAGTGTAACATCAGAGGACTGCTGAGAAACCTTGACGATATCCAAGAACTTGTACACAATCATACACCAAAAGGGCTGTGTGTGCAAGAAACACTTACAATAAAAACACACCTACTTCCTATGCAATTACATTGTTTTTTCAAAGGACCAAGATGACGCAGTCGAGTCATCCAATAGTGTTGCCATAACAGTTAATCAAGGAACAGCCTGTACAGATTTACCTCTTCAGACATCCCTGCAGGCAGTAGCTGTCCGAGCTGTCTTCTTTAAGAAACTGGTAACAATTTACAGTATTTACACACCTCTGGAGACACCATCAGTTGAATAAACACGAATTTCAGTCACTATTTGTTGAACTTTCAAAACCGTATCTCATCCTAGGGGACTTTGATGCACATAGTAGCCTATGGTGTGACTCGCTGCGATGCGCGAGGCCACCTAATTGAACTGTTACTTTTGTTTCTGGTGTGTGTCTTCTAAATCAAAGACCCAACATACTATAGCCTCGCTAACAATACCTACTCATTGATAGACCTCGGCATTGTCTCTCCATCGCTCCTGCCTTCGCTCACATGGAAAGTCATAAATAATCCTTACGGAAGTCACCATTTTCTATTAATTTTGAGTACACCAACATCATCAGTGTCCTGCACACGTTTCCAAATGGCTCATAGAAAAAGCCGATTGGGACCAGTTTTGTGAGATTACTAGCTTAAGTTGGACTGACATATTCAGTCATAGATGCATCGTTACAGTTCTTTACTGCTTTTCTGATTGAAGCTGCAGCTAAGTGTATTCCGCAAGCACCTGGGCTACCCATAAAATGATGCGTGCCCTGGTGGACCAGTGAGTGTCTCAATGCACATAATCAACAAAACAAAGCATGGAGGCTGCTTCGAGACTCTCTGACCACCGAGAATCTTGTCAATTTTAAAAACCAAGTCTCAAGGCATGGACAGGCTAGAAGGGAGAGCTGGCTGAAGTTTCTATCCTGCATCAACTCGTATACACGCGAGGCAAGAATCTGGAGCATGGTCAGTAGGGTAGTAGAACAAGAAACACATTCACTTCCTCTAGTACACACGAGGCAAGTGTTTGGAAGACTAACATTGTGGTTTCTTTGTTTCGCACAAGGTGCAGGTTCGGTTTGAGAGGTCCGAGAAGCGACCTCAGGACACCTCCCAGAGGAAGAGTCCGTTTGACGCAAACATTTAATGACTATAGCTTGAGAACACTTAACCCAAATATAACTCGTCCTACTCCCCAGATACAGTTACAAAAAAATCTACATGCTATAAGTTAGTCGCTCATAATCAAGTCCTACCACTCAGTCCCTGCATAGAGCTGGTCACAGAGTTGCAAAGAAGCGGGGTCTCACCCACGTCGTTGAGTGAAAGCCTTGCATGAAGCACGGGGGTTGATGCTGTTATTGTCGTAGTTTTCATCGGGGCTGGGCAGCCACACGAGCCGCAAAAGAAGCAGCCTTCCTAGGCTTCCGACGAGCGCTGCACCAGCTGACGATGCATTTCACGCACTGGCTTCGAGGTAGAGTCCCGGCCGGACAGCCTCGCCTGAGCTCGAGCCCGAAGATTAACAGCTCGGACCTGTCCACGTGCACGGGAACGTCAGCGCAGCCTGGTAGTCCGGAGCTTCTCAGGTCACCGGACGATGGAGGTAGCAGCGTTGGCTCGGGTCGGATACCCGCGTGCCCTGATACGTGGCTCGTCTTCCTCTGGCCACCGCTGCGACTCCTCTTTTTGTTCTGTCTTGCGTGTGCTTCAAACAATCGCTGCGTTGAACTGGCGCTTCAGTCGTTTATCGTTTGTTGGTTCACATTCGTGCCAGCTTCGTCCTCGTTGTCGAGTGTCAACTTGAGTCACACGGGCACTTCAAATTCCGCTCAATCAACCCATATCAAGTTCCGCGCACTCCAACCACTTTCGATTCCGTGCACTGCATCACAGACCAAGCAAACTCCCTCGGTGCATGCTTCGAACAGGTCTCCAGCTCATCCTATTGCAGTCCAGCGTTCCAACGCTACAAAGCAATAGAAAAAATAGAATTTAAATCCACAAACAATAGCGCATGCTGTGAACCTTTCATCTTAACTGAGTTACAAGCATCACTAAACTGCTGTAACAGAACTGCCCGAGGCTCCGACTGTATGATATACGAAATGCTTAAACGTCTGCCCCCTGAAGCCCAAAAAGCCCTGCTTTCTTTGTATAATGCCGTTTAGTTTTCCGGTGAGTTGCGTTCCGCCTGGGAAAAAGCCATCATTATTCTGATTCTTGAATAAACAAGGTAAGGACTCATCTTCAGCATGAAGCTACAGGCCCATAGCATTGACGAGTTGCCTTTGCAAGTTTTTTAAAAATGGTAAACAGATGACTGATGCACTTCCTCGTTAAAAATAGCCTGCTTGACCTATACCAGTGCTGGTGTCGAGAGGTTAAATTCATTACTGACCGTATTGAGGCACAAGTTCTTGATGTTTTCATTCATGAACAATTCTTTCTTTTTGTGTTCCTCAATATGGAGAAGGCCTCTGGCTCTGCGTGGGGCTTTGGCATACTTAGTTTTGCCACATTTAGGTGTGCGGGGTAGAACGTTTGCAATATTAGAAAGCTACCTGTCCAATCGGGCATTCCATGTTCTAGTAGGCTCTGTCTTGTCCCATACATTTGTCTAAGAAACGAGAGTGCTGCAGGGAGGTGTATCGAGCTGCGAGCTTTTTACAGTCAAAATGAACTTCTTGCGTCTCGCCATCCCACACAATGTTTTGCTGCACTTATGTAGATAATGTACAGGTCGGTTTTGAATCATGTAACCTCTCTATGTGAAACGCCAGGTTCAATTGGGTTTGAACAAGGTCTCACAATAGGCAGACGAGATTGGGTTTAAATTGAATGCACAAAAGAGAACTTGCGTCTTATTCTGCAGAAAGAGGGGCCTTCACCCCGATCCTGACATCAACCTGCATGGTCAGCGTCTGTCTCTAAAGACTGAGCATAAGTTTATGGGCATACTATTAGACTCAAAACTGACCTTCATACCACACATTAAGCATATCAAAAGTGCCTAGAAACCATGTATATTCTGAAAGTGTTATCTCGAACTACGTGGGGTAGTGACAAGAATTGCCTTCTCAATATTTACAAAAGCTTCATTCACGCTTGCCTAGACTACGGGGCCGTTCTTTATAAATCTGCGACACCAAGTGCTTTCAAGACGCTGGACCCTGTGCACCATTTGGGCGTTCGCCTTTTTACCGGCGCTTTTCGCACTAGCCCCGTGAAAAGCGTGTATCTGGAATCGAATGAATGGTTGCTCCACCTACAGAGATATTACCTGTCTTTTGTGTACATTCTGAGAGTGAAGGCAGACAAGCAACACTCCTCGTATTTCACAATTAATTATTTGTCTAATTCTAGCTTGTTGCAGAACTGTCCTTTGTTGAGGCAGCCCTACTCACTGCATGTGAGGGGCTTCGTTGAGGAAACAGGTGTGCTACTTCTCGAAAAGTTTGATGGCTCCTGCTGCATATCTGCCGCCATAGCAGTGGTAGCTTATGGACTGTGATGTCTCTTTTGTGGAAGTCACAAAGCACGCATATTTTCTCGAACTGCAAGAGAAATATACATGCCACGAGTTCTTTACCGATGCCTTAAAGTCCAACGCTTCTATGTCATATGCAACAGTAGTCCAGTCCTTTTCGGAGGCCTGCATTCTTCATCCCGATACGAGCACTTTCACAGGGAAGCTTATGTGATACTGGCGGTCAAAACACACATCAAACAGATGAAACTACAAAAGGCTGTAATATACACAGATTCCCAAAGTGTAGTAAAAGCTCTGAAAACTCTTAAACAACACAAAAACTTTGTCTTAGTCTCGCTTTACTCACTTTTGCGCACAGTGTACACATCCAAACAGCATGTCATCTGCTGGGTGCCAGGGCACCATGAGATACAAGAAAACGTTTTGGTGGACAAGCTGGCTGCGCCGCCAATGACACCACTGCCAATGCATCAATACCAATCCCTGCACTTGACTTGAAGCCTTTTCAGAAACGAAAGCGCTGGAGCTATTGGCAGAGCGCATGGGATAGACACACGGACAATAATCTCCATGCTATTGAGCCAAAACTTTGTAATTGCCCACCACTATCAAAATCTCGACACACAAAAGTAATACTTACAAGGCTAAGAACAGAACATACTCACTCTCCACATTCATACCTTTTGTCTGCCAGCGATCCACCATTGTGTGAGAGGTGTGGAGAACCACTTTTGGCTGTCAACATCCTCGTTCAGTGCAATGAGTTAAATGCTCAAAGAAAAAAAGCACATTTACTACCCTGCGGACAGCAGCTTCCACTCCACTTCTGTCATGCTCATCGGTAGGGATCTACTTTTTAAAATTCAATCACTGCTTACGTTTTTAAATGATGTATATAGTTTTCACTCTGTATTCCTAGGTGATCCGTAGCACGACCTTTGTACCACGGTCGCGGCTGCAGTGACGACATCCCCACCATGGTTTTATTATCATGACCTTTCGCCATGCACTCTCTTTGCACATAGTATTTCACTTCACTCTCATGATTTTAATACTTCTATGTTTTTATCCGCGTTAGTGCGAAAAATTTTGAGGTCCCTATACAGCCATGTACCATATAATTGTTCACATCTCTTGTCTACTGAAGTGGCACTCTTTGGCCATCAGTTGGCTCTTGCACTGTAAAGCACCACACATCGTCATCATCATATACTAGATCTTTTTATTAAATGCGGAAGTAGTGCCAGTGGGGCGACACACTGTGCACAAACCGGCAAAGCCAGCGTGACTCGGCCGCATGCTGCAACACGCATCCAATAAGGGACAGCACCACCGTATTTTCACCGGAGGCTGACGTCACCACAGGTGACTATAAGACTCAAGATGCCTGGCTCACTTCACTGATTGTATCTCTAACAGTTCGAGCGCAGCATCTGCATGCTTGCCCTGCATCTGCTACCACGTTAATAAATGATTGTTTTATGTTGGGACCCGTCCTTCACCGGCTCTGAATGCCACACCAGGATTTCAAATAAATTTTAAAGGCGATGCATTGGCTAGCCCGATTCCACTTTATTGATATGTTTTGTCCAGGTATTATGTGGGGTGTAAGATGTGGAAGGAAGGAATGGTCGCTGATGATGACAACCCGCCGCTGCCATCAGTTGTTCAGGTCGAAAGGAGGAACGCAGGAAGATACGGGAAAACATAACAGAGGTTTATGTCATTATTTACACATATTTACAGAAAAGCAAGGGATAGTGGTTTCACAAACCACGAGCGTGGTGGTTGAACGTCACATCGTTCAGAGCCAGGTTCAGAGAGCTCTGTCCAGCACTCTGCTGCTTCGTTTTATGCCCTGTCGGGCTCCTCCTCTCAGAGTCGAACACCAATCACGCACACACAGGTGAGGGAGGCGAGCATGCAAGGTCCACGTGAACACTGCACGGTGGTGGCGCCAGCAGGGCTCGTCCTCGTCGTGTGGGTGCCGCTACTCGAGAGTTTCCATGATCCTGGCAGCATACTTCAAAGGGCCCGCCGATTTTGTTCGCTCAATTAGCGGGGTGATCTGCGGTGGCCGTTGGTCTCCTCCAAGAAGGTGCTGTCTCTGTTGGCCTCTCTCGAACGGCGTCTTGGCGACACGACGTCTTGGTCCTCCGGCTAGCACGTACAATGCCTGACGAGCATAGGCAGTCGGCCGGTCGGCTTGGTGAATGAGGATCAAAAGGGAGCACCGCTCCTCTGTCAGCTCTGGCGCCGGCCACGCCAGCTTTGCCGCCGCCCGATGAGTCGCCGAGTCCATTAGTCACCGCTTCTGCTGGAAGCGACGACAAAAGGTCCGCTTTTGAAGGACGTGAACTCGCCTCTGCCCGCCGCCTGGTCTGGAACAATCACTCAAATACTTGACAGCGTCGGTAAGACTGGGCGCCGAAGGGATTGAGAGATGAATCCCCAGGCCAAACCTAACAGGGGCTACGATAGAGAGGGTAAAACCGTGCTATAGCTGCCAAAGAAGACATTGTGAAAGCTCTCATTTGTCAATCTACTATAAACATCGAACTACCTTTGTAAGGGCACATTTCACTTTCATGTTATATCAATTCCTATGATGAGAGGTTCAACTATGTTTTGTTTTTATGTGTGTTCGTTGTGCAGGCACCGAAAGCCCACGGACATTACCATCAAGTCGCATGCCTTGATGGTGGGAATAACGTAGCTGCCTGTTCGTTTTGCTTTGCAGATGTGCAGCCTTTCAAAGATGTTGATTTGAGAGTGTGGTATTGCTTATAGTGCAGATGATTGTGACTCGAGTGACTTAAGTTGTAAGTGGTCTACGCTGTAATCTGATATCTTTTTTTCTTTTCTATTCTATAGGCATGATATTGAACCTTGAAGAGGAGCTGAACACAGTTTCACAAACTCTGAGGAGCGTTGTGGAGGCTTCTTAAGGCATTATGAATAGGTAAGTTTCTACCAGTGTGAAGTCAAATTTTTTTAAAAATTGGCCCTGTATCTTCATGTTTCACTGCAAATGTCATCACAAGACGATAGTCTTGCATCTGAAGAGAGTGAACAAAATGTTCATTTGCTGTTCTGCGCGACAAAAATCTGTGAATGGTATTCTGGAGGCGCTGCGTCAGAGAGTCTCGATCCATGCAGTGAAGGTGAACGAGCACATCGAGGCACGTTATACACGAGTGCTATCTGGCAGTTATCTTTGAAAGCTAAGGAAGGCGTGCGCGCCTGTCTCAGAGGCGATGAGGTGTGGAACGCAAAGCGATGGGTTGGTTCCAGCACCGTGCCGTCTTAGCAAAGCGTTGGAAACACTTGCCTTCTTGAGCATCGCGCTGCATTGCCAGCGCAATGTTGATACACGCTACGGTCCTTAGAATTACTTCTCTAGTATAAAGACACACATACAAAATATTGACGTGTCATTATGGTGCCTCAAATATGCGCAATAATTGATTTTTAATTGACAATCGCACAAGTGTGAATGCTGAAACTGGAGCAATATTGGGGGGCACTGCGGATGGGGTTGGCCGTTTGGGGTATCGTTACAGTGGACAAACACACAAATGCAGACAGACCAAAATTTTTGTGTCGAAGTACCCCAAGAAAGACGGTTGTATTTAAAAAAATCAAGAGCTTCTTTTCCTATCATCTGAGTATAGTTACGTCCTTTAATTCATAGCAGATGGCATGTTGTCAACAAGAAATATTTTGTGAATACACACGCTAAAGTTTTTGTGAAAGTGGTCCTCATGTCGTGAGATCAAATCCCTGCTGTGGTGGCTGCATTTTCTATAGAGGTAAAAGTGCCTGAGGGCCATGTGCAGTAGACACTCGGTAAACGGAACAGGAAGGGACCAGGAAAATGTGTTTCGTTTAACAGGAGTTCCGTTAACTGAGAGGCTTGGGTGCAGAAGTCGGGTGCGAAACCAATTGTGCTAGAGGCAGCTATTCCGTTTAAGAAGCAGTTTCATTTAACTGATTTACGTTTACTGAGAGTGCACTGTACTTAGATTTAGGTGTAAATTAAAAACACCAAACAGTTGAAATATCCAGAGCCCTCCTCTAAAGCCTCTCTAACAATCATGCTGTGCTTTTGAATGTAAAACCGCAGATATTATTTATTATTTTATTGCCATGAACAACAGAACTTCGGTAATATTAGCCCTCATTGCTCACGTTTTTACTCGTCACAAAATGTTGGCCTCAGTTTTGTATACTAGTGCCAACAACACCAGTTCAGACGGGTTAAGCTGTATGAAGGGTCATTCACCCTGAGCACTTTTTTTTGGTAGTTCTCAGTTTATTTCTCATTTTGAAGCAATTGCATCTTGGCTGTTGATGTTTGAGCTCAAATATTTGGGCATGCCTTTCACATCTATGCAAACTCTCGATAAAAAGAAAGCAAAAAATTGTGATGCTCTTTTACAGGGTGTCTTAAGGGGGCAGCCCCGCAACTTTTCCTACGAGGGCAAAAAACTTTCCCGATTGGTAATCAAGACTTTTCAGAATACACAACCTAAACATATCACAGTATGTGGCCTGGAATTTAAAATTCTCAGTGAGCTAGAAATCATTCACTCTTCTTTCTACGAATGTTGCCATATACCCAAATGACTCCTCCATATATCCAAATGCACAGTCATTGACTGATTTGAGCTTTATGAGTTGCATAGTTACTGCAGCCGCGTGTGCTTGAGATCACACTGAAAGTAAGCCGCACATTCAAAGTAAAAAGGCTGAAGGTCATAATACGTGTCTGTGAAGCAACTTTTTTCCCTCTGTGCCATTCCTCCTCGCTTAGCTTCCAACGTGCTCATTGGGACAAAAGAGAAAAAGGAATTATAGTGTGCAACAATTACTAACTCCACCTTTACCTGACAGATTCTGAAAATTTTTGTGGTGGTTGATACATGAGGCAATACTGTTTTAATGAAGCCATTTGATGATTGCTTGAAAAAGTGCAGCAAGGCACTTACAAAGGGAAAGGTCAGCTAAAAAGGCTGAACAATGAAGCAGTTGGAAAAAGTGGATTTGAAATAAGAAAAAAAAATTATATTACCATGCTTTTTAACAAGTCGCTCCTTTTTGTATTGTGTTTTGCCCTCCCAACAGTCTTTGCAGCAGTTGTACAGCATGCTGAAAGCTGTAAAAAATGCAAATATTCGCCTTTAATTGTGAGACATTGAATACTGCAACCAAACCACTGCTTTCCACACAAGTTCAACGAATGCAATATCAAATCTCATTGTGTGTTACATAAACGCTGTTGTATTGTTGCATAGAAGAGAGGTGGCAGTTGTAACTACAGCAACTTGGTTCTTGGCTTCCATGTTTTTCATTTTGTGCAATTATACGGAAGAAAGTGAGAAAATGTACGTATAGTATTAGAAATATCAGTCCCTGTAATGCACTGCTAAGGGGTAGACGTGCTGCTCCGATTGCGTCTTTTTGCACCAGTCTTTCCCGCTGCGCCAGGCTGTGCATAAACAGGGATTTCCTTCATAATTGCCCATTTATTATTATTTATTTATTTATTCAATACTGTGGGCCTTTTCAGGCCTATAGAGGAGAGGGTGTACACAGCAAATTACACTTCATTTCGCTGAGGTGAAAAGAAATGCAACACAATCTGCAAAAACAACGATATAACAGTATAAAGCAATAAACGAACAATGCACATGTGTTTCACTAAAAAAAAAATACTTAGCATGATAACATCAACGGTAACATTGATACACAGATGCAGGCGGTTAAGCACGTGTAGCAGTGTGTGAGCACATGCGCGATACACTGTTTCAACCTTTATTTCGGCGAAGATAGCACAGGATTTATTGCAATGCCTCTAAATGAATTTCCAACAGCAATGAAAATGATTCAGGTGATTGTGCACTGACGTCATTCGGCAAGTCATTCCACATCTCTATAGCTGCGGGAAAAAAGAATACTTCAACGTGACAGGAACAGACGTATGCATTTGTCGTTGTTAGTTCTACTGGAGTGACGGTGCGGAGCTTTAAGGTAATCATCTTTCATCACCCTTCTTTTGGTGCGGGTTCCAAACTATTGCTGCATATTCCAGGACGGGTCTAATGAACGTCTTGTATGCTGTTAGTTTAACTCGAGAAGAAGCTCCGGTCAGTTTATGCCTTAAAAAACCTAGTTGTTTAGATGCACGTGCAGAACTTTGATTAATGTGGACATCCCACTTTAATGATGTTATTGTGACCCCCAGGTACTTTATGGTATTTACGTGCTTCATGTCTACTCCAGAGAAGGTGTACTGAAAGTGAAGTGGTGTCTTTTTATGGGAAATTGTAATGCACATGGTTTTGTCTGTATTAATTTGCATGCCATGTTTTTCACACCATTGCCCAATATTTTCTAAAAATTTGTCAAGTTTCACCTGGCCTTCTGTTGTGCTAGTGGGAGAGTATATAATGCAGTCATCTGCAAAAAGCCTCATTGTAATACTTCTTTCCATACCAGTGTAGATGTCATTGATGTATATGAGAAAGAGTGTTGGTCCTAGTACGGACCCTCGGGGAACACCAGAGAACACGTCGGCATGGTCGGACTCGACATTATTAAAAGAAACATACTGGGTGCGGTTGGAAAGATAAGCGGCAATCCAATGGACTATTTTTGAGTTAACCCCGAATGATTCAAGTTTTTGTATGAGCAACGAGTGCAGGACGCGGTCGAATGCCTTAGTAAAATCAATAAATATTGCATCTATTTGCAGTCTAGAATTAATAGCTAAAGCAAAGTCATGAGTAATCTCTAAAAGTTGTGTAGTGGTCGAAAGCTTCCTTCTAAAACCGTGTTGGTTCGGGCAAGAATAATATTTTTCTCTATATAGTTCATAAGTGCTTTGTTTATTATATGCTCCATTAGCTTGCAGCATGTACTTGTCAATGATATTGGCCTGTATGTGTTTATCAGTTGTTTGTTCCCACTTTTATGGATACGAATTACTTTTGCACCCAACCAATGATCAGGAAGCACTGCTGTTTCTAATGATAAGGAAAATATCTTGTGCAGAAAAGCGGTTAGCTGAGCGGCATAGCGCTTAAGAAAAGCATTAGAAATTTCATCCAGGCCTTGCGACTTTTTGACATCGAGTTGAAGAAGCAGGTTAAGTATGCCAGACTCTGTTATTGTTAACTCTGGCATGTGATTTTCACTGTTAGACAACAGTAAAAATGAAGGCTGCGTACGCGTGAAAACTAATTAGAAGTAAATGTTGAAAGCATCTGCAATAATCCGTGCATCTTCAACAAGACTACCCGATATTTCCATTTTAGTTACTGTGCTATTTGGCTTTGATAAGTACTTCCAAAATTTACGTGTTTGATTTGTCATAAACTCGGTCAGTGTGCTTGAGAAAAAGTGGTCTCTTGCCATCTTTATTTCGGTTTTTAAGTGGCGTGAAAGCTTATTCAGCGCAGCGGATTTCTTTTTATGTTTGCGGAGTCGTTGTACTTTTCTTTTTAGGTGAATTATGTTTCGCGTAATCCACGGCGTTTGACGCTTAGTTTTCTTTAGCTTAGTAGGTATAAAGGTTGATTCACAATGCGTTATTCCAGATTTTAGTTTGTTCCATAGATCCACGACACCCGATGACGTATTAAAGAAATCGTCTTGTGATGCTTCAAAAAAATCTATAACACTTTCGTCATTCGCTCTGTAGTAATCTTTAACTGATATGCGCGTCGTTGCGTGCGATACGCGGCCGCGTGCGATACGCGGCCGCACATGTCATGAAATGTCGACAGCATGAGCTTGTGATCAGATTCCCTCTTAAATACTTATTTGTGGTGTTAATGAGCCAAACACAAATGCAAGATCAAGCACTGAACATGCCGACCCGTGGATGCGAGTCGGTTCCATCACCAGCTGTGTTAACGAGTAATTAAACATGCCAAAAGTATATCTGAACCTTTAACAGCAGTATTTGAGATGGCAAAAGTGTCCCAGTTTATTCCCGGCGTATTAAAATCAGCTTACTTTTCACTTTTCAGCTCACTTTTCAGCTCAAAATCAGCTCACTTTTCATTTCTGCCACAGAAAGCCACAGCTATGTCTTGGCTGCCGCTCTTTCGTAGGCCGGCTTATTAAAATTGCATTAGCAGAACATGCATGTTATTGGACTGCTTGACCACTGATGCCCACATTAATTTATTAGAGAGCAAAAGTGCTAGGGCCCTAAAGCGGCTTGCTTACGTAAGCTCTTGCGCTTTGTTTCTTCCATAAGTGCTGCTGCGAGTACAAAGGAACACAAAAGTGTGCATATGTAATCTGTTTGGGGCCCCCAGTACTAAAACTCTGTTGCCTTGGTCTGTTTTTGTGTCAGCAATGCGTAGACTGTGTGGTGATTTCTGGATGTCCTGACTAAGCCCCGCTTAAAATTTGTCTGTGCAGTGCCAGAGTATGGCAAATGGCACTCTTGAAATTCTCCTTCCCAGCTGGTATAGTGTATTTTTGTTTCCGGAAGAAAGTATTAATTGCAATTGAAGAGAACCATGTAATGTATCACTTCTTGACTATCTGAGCATATAGAGCCGTAGGTTGGCAAACTCACTGAAGTTTACTTACATGGACCCTTATAACAATTGTTTGGATTTAATGCCCGAAAAGCATGATATAATTTTTTAAGACACTGTAGTGGAGGACTGTGGAAATTTCAAGTGCCTGGGGGCCCCGCCGCGGTGGTCTAGTGGCTAAGGTACTCGGCTGCTGACCCGCAGGGCGCGGGTTCGAATCCCGGCTGCGGCGGCTGCATTTCCGATGGAGGCGGAAATGTTGTAGGCCCGTGTGCTCAGATTTGGGTGCACGTTAAAGAACCCCAGGTGGTCTAAATTTCCGGAGCCCTCCACTACGGCGTCTTTCATAATCATATAGTGGTTTTGGGACGTTAAACCCCACATATCAATCAATCAATCAATCAATCAAGTGCCTGGGGTTCTTTAATGTGCACCTAAGTGCACATTAATGTGACCAGCCTCAATCATTTTAAGAAGTTGTCCAAAGGACCGGAACCAGCCATGCCTTGGGGAGAAGTCGTGATCAGAGGAGCCAGAGCTGATACCATATTTACTCTCATAATCCTCGCACTTTTTCTTGCGGTAAACGGATGCAAAGTTGGGGGTGCGAGAATTACGCGGTGGAAACTTTGCACGAAAACGTATAGAGCGAACAAAAAAACGAAGTGGCCGAAAATCGGGATTCTCGCACCAGCAACTAACAGCAAGCTTTGAGAAGCACTAATTAAAATTTACCTAAACAATAAAAGCAGAAGTTTAACACAAGGCAAGATTTATTTCAGACGCAAAAAGTGCAATCAAATAGTCGAGAATTAAAATACCATACGCAAAGCTTGCGGGCGTAGCGGTAGCATTGGTCGCTCAACAAGAGCTCTCAAAAGATAAGTGTAGGACGTCAGTATTGGGCTGATGGCTATTTAACAGAATCGATCACAGTTTCCTTCTGAAGAAATAAAGTTTACCATCAATCCCAGTCTTAACCACACGGCAGGCCCAACGCGTCTTGGTGGCTTTCAGCTGCCGTCACCAGTGGCGAACACAAAACTCGTTGACTCCAAAGGGCCTACCGGCGGCCCTGTTGCCGTTGTTTAGTGCATGATCAATCACTTTCAATTTGAAAGCAGCCATGTAGCTTCAGTACCGCCCCATAACGTCACAAGATTACCGACACAACATACAAAACACGCCGCAACGCGCACTTGCAGCTTTGGCTTGGCTTAGATTGAATTTTCCTGCAATAATAGTATGCTTGATGCATAAGAGATGGCGCCAGATGACGTGCACTATCATCATCAACGGCTGGAACGAGCAGACGACATTATTGCGGCAATTTTTGGGGGTGCGATAACTTGAGGGAAAAAAAAGTCGTATTTTCGTTGGGCGATGTGGGGGGCTGCGAGAATTATGCGAGTGCAAGGATTACGCAAGTAAATACGGTAACAAGAACGTTTATTTACCTGACTAATGGTAGCAGTATTGTGGGGTGCGTTTCTTTATACCTTCTTGATTTTCCCCAGATTCTTGTTGGGGAAAGCCAGTCCAGGGTAGTACAATTAAGATGTCGTCCTCATCTCCCCTTTCTGGGGGAAGGTCAAGCACTGCCTCATTTCTGACCAAGGAAAGAGGGAAGTGGTGGGCCCTGCTTGTTCTGCTGTGTTGAAGAGGAGAACACAAGACACAACAGAGCAGTAGAAAGGCTGCGGAAGTGCAAATTACGGAGAACTGGCCGTGCAGTCAGGTGCATCGTTTCCTTTACCCCATAGCAGTGCCAGTGCATCTGATGGCTAGCTCTCAACTGGGTCAGAACGCCATAAAGGCACCACAGAGTGTGGGGAAGGTGCCTGATGAGGGATCTGATGTGCTCGGCTAATTGTCCAGTACATCTCGCAGAAGGTTGGACCAAAGCAGTGTACAGGTGATCACTTCTTTCGAGCAGCCTTGATTGGAAACAGCTCACTTCGAGGCCTTATAAAGCTTTCAAACTCGGCCCGATTGTTTGACGAGGGTGCCGACAGCTTTGAAGGTTCAGAACACAACTGTTGCGTTGCCGCTTCAGGTGCACTTAGTTGAATATTGACTTGAAGGAGAGCCAGGCAGACGCTGCCAAATCATTTCGAGAGTCGTCCAAGCAGTGCCGATTCATGAAGGCCGATCATAACCTGAATCGTGCCACGAGTGTGAGCGGGTTCAGTTGAAAAAAATTTTAGTGAGCCTCAGTTTGAGGGAGTCCATTTGAGGAAAATTTTGGCGAGTTGGAGTTCGTGTAATGCTTGAGCGGAAAATGTATTTGAGTGAGTGTGAGTGAGCTCTTTGTTTAGTTTTTGCAAACAGATCATCTTATCTACTCAACTTCACTATTGTTATCATCCCTATTTTGGCTCGTTCGGGATCATGTCTAATCAGACATTCACTGTACCAGCATTCATACACCAGATCAATCTTGATCTCGGGCTTAAGTAAGGGGGGGGGGGGGGGGCTTAATCTCTCATTTCCTGCAAGCTCTTTCGCGAGTAGTTCTTGAATGCACCATCTCAAGTTAGTCGTGTCATTCAATAAAAATGTCCATGAACTGATGATAAATATTTGAAATTATGAGATCAAAGGTGCCATGCAGGAGAGCTATATTGCTCACATTGTCCCCGCAGTGGTCTGATGGTTATGACACTTGACTGCCCACTGAAAGGTCGCGGGATGGAATCCCGGCTGCGGCAGCTGCATTTTCTATGGAGGCGAAAATGTTTGACGCCCGTGGGATTTAGGTGCACATTAAAGAACCTTGGGTGGTCAAAATTTAATGGTATTGTGGTTTTGGGACAGTAAACCCCAAATATTATTTTGTCCACGTTCTGTGATGCAACAGAACGAAACCTTAAGAGTGAGTGTTCAAGAAGTACCAAATATGGTGCCACCCAGGATTGGTCTGACTCTCAGACCTGAGAATAGCTACTGGAAAAGGCAATGCTGGCAATCATTTTGGCAAAGAATGGCACAGAATGGATGGAGACACTGTTTTGTACATTAGAAAGTACACAGAACTGTCCCCCACATTACTTGGATTGGGTCAAAACTTTTTGGTTACCTCGCCAAAATTGCTATTTTTCATATGTCTCGGAAAGATAGTGCTCCAGTTTTAAAAGTACTCCGGCAAGTATTGCAGCATACCAAATTTTGTGCAATGAAGTGCTCTTTCCAAAAAATATGTGTTGTAGAGCAACAAAAATATTTTGTGAGGAATAAAAATGTGAAAGGTGCGTAAATTTTGGTTGCCAGCTGGTAAACAGTGTAATAAAAAACACTATATATTCAAAAATATTCAAAACAAGGAAAATGCAAAATATGCAATTTGAAAACAAATGACCCATGAACAGTATGAAAATAGCTAATGTTGTTCAAAATGTTTCTATTTTCATAGATAAAGAAAACTGGAACAGAGGTGTTTGTGCCATGCAGTGAAGCATTGCTTGGTTTTTCACAAGGAGGTTAAAGTAATATTTGCAGGAGTGGAGGAGGTGCCCCCAGGTGAAGCCGCGTGCCGCCATCTTGCCATAGGCAGAAAGTGCGCCTTCCTCAACTCTAGCCGTTTCCGCCGCACAGATGTCCGAAATGTTTTTCAGCGTTGTGGCAATGCAGACGTTGTAGTGGACACATTGTGCCTTTTTTTATACTACATAAATCAAGCGAAAGGGTGCTTTGGGATAATGTTTCAGTTGCAAAGTCCAGTGGTACACATCCTTGGGCTTGTTCTTACCACTGGAGTGGAGCAAAAATAGGAAAAGTACACAAATTATTCGTTGCTATTAAATAGGCAATTGACTCCTGATACTTTGTTATCGGTTCCTTGTGTTAATTGCAAAGGTACCTTGCTATTACAAGGGTGGCTAAAATCGTTTGGGCAATGCACAGGGACCTGTCTTTTTTTGCATTCGTGTCTTTTATTTTTTGTCGTGCAGCCAGTAAAATCAGTATGTTTGAACTGTGCAGTACTCGTTCCAGCTGCAAAGAAAGTGGCCATGACCGAAGCCCAGGTTACTCCTGCTGTATGTGTTCAACTTGAAGTTGTTGAAAACGTGACACTACACTTGCATCACCTACACGGCAGCTCTTACAAAAAAACAAACAAAAGCTTCATGTTTTCTAAGGGGAGATAAAACAGCTTTATAACAAAATTCTACCACAGAGAAATCGTAGAGCGAACGAAAAAAAGCGAGGCTTTATCTTCAAAGTATGATTAAGGAGATAAAAAATCAAAAGCTCACGTCTGAAGAGGAGGGGGGGTGTTTGTTCACTGCAACCTTTGCCTCATACATACAGCAACTCCTTCGCAGTACACAAAAACGCCAGAAAGTCTCGTATCGGTCAGAGATTCGGGCGTTTACCTTAACCCTGCCTTTCCATTCTCTATCAACTTCTGCGTATGTACACTCGAAGTTAAATAATCGAGCACTGTGAGCAGAGCGCATTATGCAAGAACGTCCCACAGTTTTATGAAAAGACAATTAATAGCAAAAAGCTTTGCCAATGCTGCACAGAGACTTCTTACTGTACGTTGATTGTTGATGACAAATGAGGTAACATGTTGAGATTGTGGAGGATTACCATAGTTAGATATGAGTACTTTGGGTCTGGAATGCATGATAGACTGCATGTGCATATGCTCATTGACCTAATGGCTTTGAATGTCACTAGTGTGTTCATAAATTGATTCATTGGCGGGAGCAGAGAGAGCCTAATTAACCAAATTGTATCGAAAAACTGCAGATATAACTTGATTAAAGTAAAAATTGGGCTATCTGGTCTTGCATGATAAAGTACGAACAGTGTGATTGATATTCTACACGGACACAAAAGAGGAGACACAGACAAGCGCTGTACGTGCCTTCTCTTGTGTCCCCGTGTAGAATATCGCGCTGATCGTACTTCATCATGCAGATAGAAGCTGTAGAAATGTAGTCAACTGCAAGATAAATGGCCTTAATTAAAGCACATCTATGCAAAACAAAACTACTGCTTCTGAACTTATTGAGCTTTTCTTAAGAAAAGTAATGGCTTTCGATGAAAGCCGTGGTGGGCATATCTGTCTCGATGAGCGTGTCGTTATGTGATGTTAAGGATGCCCACATTCATATTCCACGCGAAGAAAGGGGCCGAACTCTTGATATGCATAAGATTCTGTCACATCAATAAAATAAATAGGAAAATGAGTGCCGAGAATGTGGGGTCTGCTCTCAAGAGTATGCTTCCTTCTAAAAGCCAGCAATACTCTTAGTCGGTGTGCGTGCTTGCAAGGAAAATGCCAAAAAAAATGGATTAAAGTATACTGTATGCCAGTTTGCTATTTGACCTGTTATTCTAGACAACTTCTCCCCCAACAACTCCCCGCAGGGGCGCCTGCGCAAGTAGGCGTTTGGTGTGTAGCGACACCACGGACCTCAGCTAATGGGGGAGTTTTGGCTCCCTCCCACGCCTAGCCGTGCGTGGCTTTGCCGTGTCCGGGGAAAAGGGAACCCCCAGTGTTCCCTTTTCCTGGGTGATAAACGCTGGGTGATTGGACCTTTAAGGCCCCCCAGTGGCGGCAACACACCCCTTTGGCCCCGGCTTCACGTAGACGGCACCCCTGGGCTGACCCACCCAGGGGAAACCGGCAGTCGCCTTTTCCTGTCTCTCCCTCTGTTCATCTTCGTCTTTTCCTCTTACTTTCAATCTTTCCTGTTCTCTCCTCTCTTCAATTTACTTCTGTTTTTCCTGGCGGCAAGGGTTAACCTTGTGTGGCTATCCAAACTAGGGTAAACCATATTGGGTTATAGTAGCTGTGTACTGCTGGTGGGGCGCAGACATGCCCACTTGCTCTGCCACGTCCCCTTGTTGGACTCCGAGGTGGGTGGTAGGCGCCGTTACCAAAAAATCCATTTTCCCATGGGATCCTCGACCCCTTCTCTAACTGATCGTGCCTCGAAAAGGGTACGCACCGACGCAACTTCACTACTTTAACCCAAAAACAGAGAAACTTTCCCAAAATTTCATGTCCTCCACTGCGAACAATCATCTACGAAAGCTAGAGCAATCTCACCCTTCCTTGTGGCCAAGTGCTTGAGAGAGATCATTGGAACCGGTTATAAGGCCACGAAGATGGCAAGTGATCTACTTCTCGAATTAAAAGACAAGGAACAGTAGAATAAACTCTCGCACCTTGTAGCCTTTGGTAACACCCCGTCTCTGTGAGCGCACACCGTACCACGAATACAGTGAAGGACGTGGTATCGGACGAAGATTTGATGACACTGAGTGAAGAAGAGCTCCTTGATGGATGGAAGGACCAAGGTGTAATACATGTCTAGTGCATCAAAATCAGACGTAACAACAACGAAATAGCAACAAAGCACTTGATACTCACCTTCAACAACCACTTTACCTGAGACTCTCAAAACTGGCTACATAAAACTCCATGTCCGACCCTTCATTCCAAACCCGAGGCGTTGTTTCAAATGCCAGCGATTTGGTCATGCATGCCAGAGCTCCCGAGGACAGCTGATGTGTGCTAAGTGTGGCACTACCGGCCACAGTGCTGATGAATATAGTCATGACGAGGTCTTCTGTGCTAACTGCGAAGGTAGTCACCCCGCATACTCCAGAGCGTGCCCAGCCTGGAAAAGAGAAAAAGAAATAATAACTATAAAAGTTAAGGAAAATATCACATTCAGGGAAGCAAGACAACGGATCTCGTTATCACTGGCACTAAAAACACCTTTTGCTGAAGTGGGGTGCAACGAGGGGCGGCACTACTAAGGCCCTTGGCAGCTGCCCGGACCGCGCCTAGCGTGCCGAGGCCAATGCCACAAGCCCCTACGGCGCGAGCAGCCAGCGCTGCCCTGCCCACATTCAGCCTGTCCACACCAGTGACCTCTACAAGCTCTGGCAGCGGCCAGGGCTATCACGAGGCCAAGGGGGCTTAATTGACCCCCAGCTCGGTGGGGACAAAGACTTCGTCGATCGAGGCGAAGTCTAAGCGACGCACAGATCGCTCTGTAGAGCGGGCGTCTAGTGCCTCGCAAGAAGCTGTGGACACCAGTTCTAGAACGCCGAAGGAGCGGCGAGCTTCTCTCGACCGCCCCAAAAAGGACAAAACGCCGATTACAGGGCCTGACAAAGGCCCTGTAAAATGAGCTAATCTCCATCTTCTCTGCACACAGCACTTTTTTCCTTTTTTTTTTCCCGCTAAGGACGAAATCGTACAGTGGAACGTAAGGGGAATAATTAGAAATTTAGATGACGTCCAAGGTGCCCCGCCGCGGTATTTTAGTGGCTAAGGTACTCGGCTGCTGACCCGCAGAGCGCGGGTTCAAATCCCGGCTGCGGCGGCTGCATTTCCGATGGAGGCGGAAATGTTGTAGGCCCGTGTGCTCAGATTTGGGTGCACGTTAAAGAACCCCAGGTGGTCTAAATTTCCGGAGCCCTCCACTATGGCGTCTCTCATAATCATATAGTGGTTTTGGGACGTTAAACCTCACATATCAATCAAGATGACGTCCAAGAACTTCTGAGTAAGTTTAACGCAAAAGTGCTATGTGTGCATAAAATGCACTCAACTCCTAAGCACAAGGACTTCCTACGGCAATATATTATTTTCCGAAAAGACCGGGAGGATGCTGTCGTACCATCTGGCGGTGTGCCCATTATAGCTGATCGAAGTATAGCGTGCCAGCATTTGAAGCTCCATACGGCCCTTGAGGCAGTGGCTATTCGAGCTGTACTTTTTAACAAACTCATTACCATATGTTCTGTGTACATACCACCGCATCAACAGCTACACAGACGTGATCTAGAATCATTAATAGATGAACTCCCAGAGCCGTTTCTGGTTCTAGGTGATTTTAATGCACACAATGTTCTGTGGAGCGATGCTCACTGTGATGCGCGAGGACATCTCATTCAGCAGCTCCTTTTCTCTTCTAGTTTATGTCTTTTAAATATAAAGGAGCCTACGTATTTTAGCCTTGCAAATAACACGTACTCCTCCATAGATCTTAGCATTTCATCACCGTCCCTTTTACCTGTTTTTAAGTGGAACGTTCTTAAACGGGAGTGACCACTTCCCAATCATCCTGAGTGCGCCGAACAAAGATCAACTACCCCCGCAGGTTCCTCGATGGAAGATTGACTCAGCTGATTGGGAAGGGTATAGAACTCTTACACACATGACATGGACTGAGCTATCTGCCCTGACTATAGATGACGCTGTCACGTGTTTTACAGCTTTTATACTTGATGCCGCATCTAAATGTATTGCCAAAAGGAGCGGCATGTCTTCTAAACGGCGAGTCCCATGGTGGAACAAGGCATGCAGGAAAGCACGGACCACTCGGAACAAAGCATGGTCGTTGCTTCGCGATTCCCCTACAGTAGAAAACCTGGAAAATTTCAAGCGGGTCAAATCGCAGGCAAGAACGCGTCGACAAGCTTGACGAGAGAGCTGGACAAAGTTTATATCAAGTATTAACTCATACACAGATGAGGGAAAAGTGTGGAATAAGGTAAAGAAAATTAAGGGCCAACAAACGTATTTCCTTCCACTAGTAAATAGCCTCGGGGAAAGCTTGGAGGATCAAGCTAACTTTCTTGGCACACATTTCAAACACATATCGAGCTCCTCACACTACTCCGAATCCTTTCAGAATGACAAGGCACGAATAGAAAAACAAAAGTTAGAAAGAAAATCCACAAGAAAAGAGGCATATAATGCATCATTCTGCTTAGCAGAACTGCGAACAGCACTCAGCTGCTGTAATACATCTACCCCAGGTTCTGACAATGTAATGTACGCGATGCTGAAGGAACTACCCTCCGAAACTAAAGAAACCCTCCTCTCTCTTTATAATCGCATATGGTTTTCAGGTGTGATCCCCTCCTCCTGGAAGGAGGCTGTTGTAATTCCAATTTTGAAGCAGGGAAAGGATCCTTCTACTGTATCAAGTTACAGACCTATAGTGTTAACAAGCTCTCTGCAGACTATTTGAAAAAATGATTAATTGCCACTTACTCCACTACTTAGAAACAAACAAATTGCTCGACCCATACCAGTGCGGGTTTAGAGAGGGTCGATCTACCACTGACCATCTCATACGTATCGAGGCACACATACGTGAGGCTTTTGTTCATAATCAGTTTTTCTTATCTGTGTTCCTCGACATGGAGAAGGCCTACGATACTACGTGGAGGCGTGGAATAGAGAGACCTCTCACACATAGGTATACACGGTAATATGTTCAGTGTCATTGAAAGCTATCTGTCTTATCGTACATTCCGTGTTAGAGTGAGCAATGTTCTGTCCCGAACATTTGTACAGGAAACCGGAGTGCCACAGGGTGGGGTGCTCAGCTGTCGCTCTTTATTATAAAAATGAATTCTCTCCGTCTGTACATCCCACGTAATATCTTTTATTCAACATATGTCGACGATGTGCAGATATGTTTTCAATCGTGTTCTCTTGGGATCTGTGAGCGACAGCTTCAGCTCGCCCTTAACAAGGTATCCAAATGGGCTGATGAAAACGGGTTCAAACTGAACCCACAGAAAAGCACCTGTGTCCTTTTTTCACGAAAAAGAGGCTTGCACCCTGATCCTGAACTGGTCTTTAAGGGTGAGCGTCTACCCGTAAACACAGAACATAAGTTCCTAGGTGTAATTTTAGATGCGAAGGTAACCTTTGTACCGCACATGAAACATCTTAAAAATAAATGCTTGAAAACAATGAATATCCTAAAGGTGCTGTCGCGAACAACGTGAGGCAGCGATAGAAAGTGCCTCATGAATCTGTATAGAAGCCTTATGCGCTCATGCCTTGAGTATGGGGCAATAGTCTATCACTCTGCCGCGCCAAGCGCTCTGAAAATGTTGGACCCTGTTCATCATCAAGGCATCCGCCTGTCCACAGGCGCCCCCGCAGGGGCGCCTGCGCAAGTAGGTGTTTGGTGTGTAGCGACACCACGGACCCGAGCTAACGGGGGAGTTTCTACTCCCTCCCACGCCTAGCCGTGCGTGGCTTTGCCGTGTCCGGGGAAAAGGGGATCCTGGGGGTTGAGCCGACGCTGGGTGATTAGACCTTTAAGGCCCCCCGACAGAGGCAACACACCCCTTTGGCCCCGGCTTCACGTAGACTGCACCCCTGGGCTGACCCACCCAGGGGAAGTCGGCAGTTGCCTTTTCCTATCTCTCTCTTCCTACATCTTAGTCTTTTCTCGTCTTTAAACCTATCCTGTCTTCTTCTCTCTTCCATTTACTTCCGATTTTTCCTGGCTGCAAGGGTTAACCTTGTGTAATTACTCAACCTTGAGTAGTTATATTTGGTTATAGTGGCAATTTACGGCTGGCGTCTGCAGCCTTATGCTATCAAGTGCTTCAGCGTCCCCTGGTTGGACTCCATGGTGGGTGGTCGCCATTGCTGCCGAAAAAAAGGTACACTACTATGGGAACACCTGCATTTCCCCATCTCCTAGATCGTCTTCCGCTTAAGAGGGGACGCACTGATGAAATATCAATTTTCAGCCAACCCAGACAATGCTTTCCTAAATTCCATGTAGTGCACAGCGAAAAGCCAGCAAAACAAGCCAGAGCCATATCTCCATTTCTCGTTGCTAAATCTCTGACTGAGCTCTTTGGCCCAGGATACAAGGTCACAAAGATGGCTAGCGGAGACCTTCTCCTTGAGCTGCCTGAAAAACACCACTATGAAAAACTTGGCAGTCTCGTAGCATTTGGTAATATCCCAGTATCTGTTTCACCTCATAGATCAATGAACACCTCACGCGGAGTTGTTTCAGAAGCAGACCTTCTTGAAATGTCTGAACAGGAACTGCTTGAAGGGTGGAAAGAGCAAAATGTCACGGATGTGAAACGAATCATCATCAGACGCGACAACAAAGAAATACCTACCAAACATTTAATACTCACTTTTGCATCTAGCACACTGCCTTCATCTATAGACACAGGCTACATCAAACTCTCTGTCCGCCCCTACATTCCCAATCCAAGACGGTGTTATAAATGTCAACGATTTGGTCATGGCTCGCAGAACTGCCGGCATCAGGAAACTTGTGCAAGATGTGGTAGCCACGGCCACACATCTGATAACTGTGTTACTACGCCTCACTGCGTGAATTTTGATAGGGAACACGCCGCGTATTCGCGTTCGTGTCCTAACTGGAAGAAAGAAAAAGAAATAATTACCCTTAAAGCCAAAGAAAACATCACATTCAAAGAAGCAAGACGAAGAGTGTCGCCATTTTACGGCGCAACATATGCTGATGCGGCACATCAGGGGGCAACGCCGCACCAGCCCTCGCCACCCCTTCGGCCAGCGCAGAGCGAGCCGTCGGCTGTGGCACCTGCCCCCAAGGCGGCAGTAGTTCAGTCTACTCCGCCTTCAAGCAAATTGAGGCCGGAGACTCCGGGGTCCTCTGGTCTCAAGGCCTCACCTCACCAGGCGAGGCCTAAAATCCGAACCACCAGCTCGCATGTGCGGGCATCCAGTGCCTCTGACGAGGCAATGGATACAACGGTACCCTTGGTACCGAAAGAGCGGCGCGTCTCCTTGGAGCGCGCCAAGAAAAATAAAAAACCAATAACGGGGCCGGACGACCGTCCTGCCACCTAAAAATAACAAGCTCACTCTAACACAGGACACTCTCTGTACACACAGCAGCATCTCTTCTTTTAGTATGCAGACAGAAATATTACAGTGGAACATCCGAGGCCTTCTTCGAAACCTTGATGACTTACAAGAACTCCTCCATGAATACAATCCAAGAGTGCTGTGTGTACAAGAGACACACTTAAAACTAACAAACACAAACTTTTTACGTAAGTACGTAATCTTCCGAAAGGATAGAGATGATGCCATGCCACCATCCGGTGGTGTAGCGGTTATAGTTAGTCAAGGGATAGCATGCACACAATTACCCCTTAAAACTTCCCTCGAGGCGGTGGCTGTCCGAGCAGTTATTCTAAACAAACTTGTCACTGTCTGCTCTTTGTACATACCTCCGCATCACCGTCTTGAAAAACTTCAATTCCAGTCTTTAATAGACGAACTACCTGAACCTTATCTGGTCCTTGGGGACCTGAACGCACATAATGGTCTGTGGGGTGACTCTCGCTGTGATGCACGAGGTCGTCTCATTAAACAATTCCTCATTTCATCAGGTGCTTGTCTGTTGAATAGGAAAGAGGCAACATACTATAACCTTGCCAACAAAACTTACTCTTCCATAGACCTGAGTATCGCATCTCCTTCACTTGTACCATTGCTTCAGTGGAAAGTCATAAAAAATCCATACGGAAGTGACCATTTTCCTTTAGTTTTGAGTACACCAATAATATATGAATGTCCTCCACATGTTCCCAAATGGCTGGTAAACAAAGCCGACTGGGAACAATTTCAAAAGCTTACTCACTTAAATTGGACTGACATATGCGGATTAGGCATAGATGAAGCTGTGCAGTACTTCACGGCCTTTCTTACTGATGCAGCAACCAAGTGCATTCCACAAACGTCTGGACTGCCCGGCAAACGACATGTCCCGTGGTGGAACACCGAGTGTCAGAATGCGCGAAAGGAACAGAACAGGGCATGGAGGTTGCTGCGGAACTCGCCGACGGCGGAAAACCTTGAGAGCTTTAAGAAAATAAAATCCCGAGGCAGGAGAACGCGTCGGCAGGCCAGAAGAGAAAGTTGGCACAGGTTTTTATCAGGAATAAATTCATATACACAAGAGGCCAAAGTCTGGAACATGGTTCGTAGGGTAGCAGGAAGAAAAGTACACTCACTCCCACTCGTAAACACTCAGGGTGATACCTTGGAAGATCAGGCAAACTTCCTCGGTGCACACTTTGAACGGGTATCCAGCTCGTCCCACTATACTGACACTTTCCAAAAATACAGAACAAGAATAGAAAAGCAGAAACTCGAACACAAAACCACTAGATACGAGGCATATAACCAAGCTTTCAGTCTAGCTGAGCTCCGAACATCTCTAAACTCCTGCAGTGTTCTGCCCCAGGTTCTGACCGTGTGGTGTATGCAATGTTAAAAAACCTACCAGCAGAAACACGAAAAACCCTACTTTGTTTGTACAATGCTCTCTGGTGTTCTGGCACTATTCCTATCTCCTGGAAAGAGGCTATTATTATTCCCATTCTGAAAGAGGGCAAGGACCCTTCTTTAGCTTCAAGTTATAGGCCTATTGCACTTACAAGCTGCTTGTGCAAAGTCTTCGAAAAAATGATAAACTGCCGACTTGTACATATCCTTGAAACAAACAATTTGCTCGACCCATTTCAGTGCGGGTTTCGGGAAAGTAGATCCACCACAGACCACCTTGTTCGTATCGAGGCACAGATCAGAGACGCCTTCGTCCATAAACAATATTTTCTCTCTGTGTTCCTCGATATCGAAAAGGCTTATGATACAACATGGCGTTTTGGAATTCTGAGAGACCTGTCTCACCTTGGTGTGCGCGGAAGAATGTTTCACATAATCGAAAGTTACTTGTCAAACCGGACATTCCGTGTCCGTGTGGGCAGTGTTCTCTCCCAAACATTTGTCCAGGAAACAGGCGTGCCACAAGGTGGTGTACTTAGTTGCACACTTTTTATTATCAAAATGAATTCCTTGCACTTGTCCATCCCCAGCAATATGTTCTATTGTACATATGTCGACGACGTTCAGCTTGGCTTCAAGTCATGCAACTTGGCAATGTGTGAGCGGCAGGTTCAGCTGGGTTTAAACAAGGTCTCCAAATGGGCAGATGAAAACGGATTTAGACTTAACTCACAAAAAAGCACGTGTGTCTTGTTCTCTCGAAAGAGAGGCATGCACTCAGAACCCGACATTGAACTGAACGGTCAACGTCTGTCTGTTAATACGGAGCATAAATTCTTAGGATTAATCTTGGACAACAAGTTGACCTTCGTACCGCACATCAAGTATTTAAAAACAAAATGTTTAAAAGCCATGAATGTTATAAAAGTATTGTCACGTACTACTTGGGGTAGTGATAGGCAATGCCTCATGAATCTGTATCGAAGCCTCATTCGCACCCGCTTAGATTATGGGGCCGTTGTTTATCAGTCTGCAACTCAAAGTGCTTTGAAGATGCTGGACCCTGTGCACCATTTGGGCATCCGCCTTTCTACGGGTGGTTTTCGCACCAGCCCCGTAGAAAGCCTTTATGTTGAGTCAAATGAGTGGTCGCTTCATCTGCAGAGAACTTACAAGTCCTTTGTTTATTTCCTTAAGGTGAAAGTAGACAAGAAGCACCCCTCATACTCTACTATTAATGATTTGTCGAGCTCAATTCTGTTTCAAAACAGGCCTTCGATGAGGCAGCCCTTCTCAGTTCGCCTGAAGGGTCTAGCTGAGGAAACTGGAGTCTCACTTGAACACAGTTTGATGGCTCCTGTAGCATACCCGCCACTGTGGCAATGGCAGACTATAGACTGTGATGTGTCTTTTCTAGAAGTTACAAAGCATGCGCCTATTGCCCATATTCAAACATACTTCCTCGAACTTCAGCACAGATACACGTCCTGAGTTCTTTACAGATGCCTCTAAGTCCAACTCCTCTGTGTCCTACGCTGTTGTTGGCCCTTCCTTTTCGGATGCTGGCCCTCTACATCCAGGCACAAGTATCTTCACAGCGGAAGCTTACGCGATACTTGTGGCAGCTAAACACATCAAACAATTACAAATACAAAAAGCAGTAATTTATACAGACTCCCTCAGTGTGGTAACGGCTCTGCACAGTCTTAAAAAACAAAAAAACCCGGTCCTCGTCTCACTTTACTCCATTTTATGCACACTCTACACACTCAACCAACATGTTGTAGTGTGCTGGGTGCCAGGGCACCGAGAGATTCAAGGCAACGTGAGGGCGGATCAGCTCGCTGCATCCGTCCACAAAAGCACTGCCCTTACACCCATATCAATTCCGGCCCTTGATCTCAAGCACTCTCTCAAACGAAACCTCAGGGTATACTGGCAGAGCAGGTGGGATACACACACACAAAATAAACTACACGTTATTAAGCCACACCTTGGTCATTGGCTGCCAGTATCGAAATCACGTCATACAGAGGTAATGCGAGCGAGATTCAGGATAGGACATACATACACGACACACACATATCTTTTGTCCGGTGGCGATCCACCGTTGTGTGACAGATTTGGTGAAGCATTGACAGTCCTTCACATGTTAATCCAATGCAAACACTTAGAAACTCTAAGAAAACAACATTTTTCATTACCCTACCGACAACATATACCTTTACACCCTGCAATGTTCATCGGTAGGGAACCGCTTTTTAGTCATAAATCAGTGTTAGCCTTTTTAAAAGAAATTCGTAGTTTTCATATCATATACCCGGGCATTCCGTAGCACAACCTCTCCAGAGAGATTTTTGCTGCGGTGGCTACACAAGAAAGCACTTGCCTCACGGCCCTTGGACGCAAGGGTATGAACCAGTGAGGCACTTGTGCTAATGCCATACATATACACCATCGTTTTTTATTATCACCAACTTTTGTCATCTATTCACACCACACACACCTTTCACGGCATGGTCATGATTTTATTACTTGCATGTTTTTACCCGCCTTACCGCGAGGAATTTTATGGCCCTTATACAGCCGCTAATCATAATCATTGTCCACATTCCTTGTCGCATGAACTGACGCTCTTTGGCCAGCAAATGGCCCTTGCGCCAAAAAACACCATATATCATCATCATCATCCACAGGCGCCTTTAGAACAAGCCCAGTTGAAAGCCTTTATGTAGAATCGGACAAGTGGTCACTCCATCTGCAGAGAACATATTCTTCCTTCATATATTTCCTTAAAGTAAATGCGAACAGTGAGCAACCCGCATATTCCACCATCAACGACCTGTCTAGCTCTCAACTTTTTTGCAATCGGCCCGCAATGGCACGCCCTTTCTCGCTGCGTGTTAGAGACCTAGCTGAAGAAACAGATGTCACGTGGCAGGTCATAGACTGTGACGCATATTTCGTAGCTGTCACAAAACATGCCTCCCCCATACACATTCGGATGTATTTCTTAGAGCTGCAACATAAATAATGACTGTCCAGAATATTATACTGATGCATCCAAGTCCCATACTGGCGTGTCCTATGCGGCGGTCGGCCCATCCTTCTCGGATGCTGGCATTCTGTCCACCAGCACAAGCATTTTTACAGCCGAGGCTTACGCATTCTTAGTAGCCGTTAAACACATCAAAGCATTGAATACGCCAAGGGTAATTATATACACAGACTCCCCGAGTGTCGTAAATGCGTTGAAGAATTTAAAAAACACAGAAACCCTATAATTATATCTCTCTATTCAATACTCTGCGCGGCCCATGCTTCCAAGCAACATGTCATCGTGTGCTGGGTGCCAGGACACCGCGAGATCGAAGGAAATGTGTTGGCCGACCAGCTCGCCACGTCAATTAACGGAAGCACTGCCAACTCTTCAGTTGCTGTTCCTATAATGGACCTAAAACCAAACATACAGAAAAAGCTCAGGGCTTACTGGCAGAAGTTATGGGATCTACAAACTCGTAACAAGTTACACTTGATTAAACCATACCTCGGTAACTGGCCACCCACGTCGAAAACGCGCCGTACAGAGGTCAGTCTCTGTCGGCTTAGAATAGGACACACACAGCACGCACACACACCTTTTGTCCGGTGGTGACCCAACCAGCTGTCACAGATGTGGCCGTCCACTTACCGTACTCCACATACTCCTTGAATGCTCTGAGCTAGAGGCTTACAGGAAAAAAAATTTTCCACTAGCATACAAGGAAAACATACCCCTTCACCCAGCTATGTTTATTGGTCGCGAACCTCTTTTTAAATATAATGTATTGAATGCATTCCTAAAGGAAGTAAATACTTTCCATGTTATCTACTCAAGGGATCGGTAGCACGGCCTCTGAAAGGAGGCTGCTGCTGCGGATGCTACATCCAAAGAGAGCACCCGTCTCCCAGCCCTTGGGACCAAGGGCGCTGGCGAGTTATCGGTGCTAATATAACACTCCTATTCTATGGTGTCATGATAACTTAAGACTCATTCTCACCAGGCATACTTCACTTCACTTTCATGATTTTAATAAATAGATGTCTTGCGCACCTTTAGAGTGCAGAATCTTAGGCCCTTTTACAGCCATTTAACATAACCATTGCTCTCATCCGATATCATTTCCTGGCGCTCTTTGGCCATCAATGGCCCTTGCGCCATTAAACAATATATATCATCATCATCATCATCATCATACCCCAACAACTTCCCGCCATAACAGTTAGCACGTAGGGTGGCTTAACTGTGCCCCATTGGTATGTAATGCGGCCTCCACTCCTGCAAGATTTGTTTAATCCTTGTTGGTTTTTCATAACACATGTGACGTCGTACACTTTTTCCAGTATTTTTTTTTCATGATAGGAGGCGATGCCTGTTATGGGCATAATCCCTCTATAAATCAGATGTCCAATGAACTTTGCTCTTTCGTCTACCGTCACCTCTTTCGAGGAGCCACCTCACTCCAAATAGGTTGGCATTCCAGAAACATAGGGCTCCAAGCCTATTTGCTTGCATTTTCGGTACATTGTATTTTAAGAATACAAAAACACTATCACACGCAGTTTTACGTTTCGCACCACTCCGTAGTTGGGGCCAATAAGCGCTCTGGTGACCTTCTCGTGAAGAAAAGCTTTGCAGCCGGCGCCAGCCCACTGTGCCGCAGCGTTGTGGGGACCTGGCACATAATCGGAGCAGCAATCCCATTACGGCCTGACCCGCACAAACGTGTGGATGAACAAAGAAGCTTGCAGAACAGCACATGCTTCAGTTTCAGCTTTATAACTGTGGGCAGCTGATGTCAGTGTTTACGAGAATATATCCATTTCAGTATTTCATCAATTTAGTCACTAGAGGGTGAACAATCGCCCACCAAAAATGGCGTCGCACACGTGCGTCAACGGTGGCTCTCTCCCACTACTAAGTAAACGATCCTGCATGTGAACGGTCCTGCATACATTTTTAAAGACGATAGTCTTTCTTTGAGTACTTACAGGAAAAATTTTGGTCTGTCTGTCTGTCTGTCTGTCTGTCTGTACATTTGTCTGTTTATCCGCCTTAACGATTCTTCAAATGGCACCAAACGGTATCCAGAAGGGCCAACCCCATCCGCAGCGCCCACCAATATTGCTCAAGTTTCAGCGTTCATACTTGTGTGATTGTCCATTAAAAAGCAATTATTGTGCATATCTTAGGCACCATAGCAACACATCAATATTTTGTATGTGTATCCTTATACTAGAGATGGCACACTTAAGTAATTCTAAGGACCATAGTGTTTATCACGCTGCGCTGACAATGCAAAGCGATGCTCAAAAAGGCAAGTGTTTCCAACCCTTCGCTAAGACAACACAGTGGTGGCACCTGCCCGTCGCTTTGCGTTCTACTCCTTATCGCCTCCAAGACAGGCGGGCACGCCTTCCTTCGTTAATGAAGATAACTGGCAGATTGCGCTCATGTCTAACTGGCAGATTGCGCTCATGTCTAACTGGCAGATTGCGCTCATGCCTTGAATGCACTCATTCGCTTTCGTTGCACGAATTGAGACTCTCTAACGCAGCGCCTCTAGAATACAATTCACCGATTTTTCTCGCGCAAAACATCAAATAAACATTTTGTTCACTCTCTCCAGATGCAAGACTATCGTCTTTCGAAGAAATTTGCAGTAAAACATGCAGATACAGGGCCAATTTTTTCTCGAAAAACATGTACCACTAAAAAATAGTCATTCTTGCCTCGCGCACTGGGCACTCGCGCGTGTAAAAGTTAGATGCACTTTTGTGTTGGCTGGGCTTTTGTCCTTGTGAAATGCATGCAGAGCGGCGCAGGTTTGTGTTCGCTCGCTGTTGTGCCTGTGTCGACTTACTGTGAATAGCCTCCTTGGCATCTCATTGGAATTTCATTGGTAGTTGTTTGCTGGTGTTTTCTGATGCATCAAGTATGCCACGTAAAGTGGTTTTCTGTGGATTGCGATCACCGTTTATGCCAAAAATATTAATTTTGCGAATTTGTGCGCTAAGCTGTATTTGAAAGCATCAGATTTTGCATTGTCCAATGCATAGATTTAGAGTTTGTGCCACTCGTTCTCCAGGGATTGTTGATACCAGTGCAGGCTAAAATTTCTTAAGTTAACAAACTTTTCCAACGACAATTGTGGGGGCAGAATATACTTTTTTTAACATGCAAGAACTTCCACGCCAAAAAATGAAGATTACGGGAAAAAAGATGCTTACTCTTTATTTCTTTTGTCAGAATTGCATAGCTACAACAAAGACAAATTGACAGAGAGCCTTGCGGAAAAGCGTATTGAGATTTGGAAGGCACTGTAAGCGCTAGTCACGGGACACTGCAAATTTTGCCCAGTTACTCATGCCTTTGTACGCCACATATTTCAGAGTACCAGTATAACCATTGACGTTTAAATAAGCTAATGAAAATCACTTGGAGCAGTGTATAACATTTCTGCTTTTTAAAAAAAACAAATAAATTGTGTGCAGTTTTTTTTTCGCCACCCCTACTCCTCGTTATTAAAAATCTCCTTAATTTCAAGGTCTCGAGCTTGGCAGATCCATATGTATATTCAAAAAATCTGGCAATTGATTTGACAGGTGCAGAAAATGCTAACATGGACTTAATGTTTCAAAATGCTACATTTATTGAAATGGCAGTGTTCACATTCACATTCCACGATTTAGCTGATATTGAATGGTTTATACATATCCTATTTTTTCTAAATTTGAGCCTTTTTTATACTGCTCCAACTTTTTATTTCATGGTAAAAAATTCATGTCTTTGCCCCCATAACCTGCTCCAAACTTTCATTTTTGTGCTCCAAAGGTAAGATTTTGCTGCTCCAAAAATAGCACCGAATTGTATTTAGGCTATTGCACCCCTGTACCTGCTTTCAAAAAAAGTTGATTTTCAGCTGAAAAAAAAAAAAAACTTTTAAATGCGAAGCATATCTCAGCGAACTTCTGCGACTTTGAGCATATCTATCTAGCCGCCTACGACTTTTAGCTCTCCTGGCTGTATCGATAATGGTATCGATACCAAAATTGGTGTGTCATAACATAACTATGATGAACCTGAGTGACTAGTCATAACATGAAAGTCATGACATGTATGTTGTGAACAGAGCTGCGAGCTGTTGAGCTGCGAGACATTTCATGGTCTCGCAGCTCTTACAGTGGTTTTATTCACATGACATATTGCAAAACTGGTATGGTATGAAATGACTATATGGCAAACATAAGTGACAGACCCTAACGTGGAAATTGACATGTATGTTATGTAAGTCATGACTACCCGCCACACTCATGGTTCACTCGCGGTCGTTTCGCTACCTTCACATATACCAAATTTGGTATTGCGTGACATGAACCGGCGACAAAAGTATATGGTGCAAACATAATTTTGACATGCGTGTCATGTAAGAACATGACTACATGCCACGGTCCTGATGTGCTTCCAGCTGTTTCACTAGCTTCACATATACCAAATTTAGTATTATGTGACGTGAACGGACAATGGAGGTAAATGACACATTCGAACATGATAATCATGATATGCATGTTATTTAAAACATGACTACATGCTATAGTCATAGCGTGCTCGTGGCCATTTCAAAGTTGTTTTTCAGCCGAAAAAAACACTTTTAAATGCGAAGCATATCTTGGCGAACTTCGGCGACTTTGAGCATATTTATCTTGCCACCTATGACTTTTAGCTCTCCTGGCTGTATTGATAATGGTATTGATATCGAAATTGGTGTGCCATAACATGACTATGACGAACATGAGTGACTAGTCGTAACATGAAAATCATGACATGTATGTCACGAATCTCATGATTTTTATTTCATGGTCTCGCAGCTCTTGCAGTGGTTTTATTCACATGACATATTGGAAGACTGGTATGGTATGAAATGACTGAATGGCAAACATAAGTGACTCCACGTATATTGAATTTGGTATCATGTGATGTAGACATGATAATTATGACATGGAAGTCATGTACGGTATAATTTTCGTCCGCCTCGTAACATTATGCTGTGTTTCAAGTGACATATCGACCTTCCTCATTTGTGCTTCACATATCATCGATTCCCACTATGTGGAATCTGCCAATCTTTAAGAAATGCCTGAATGTGGAAAATATGCATGAAGGGGAACACTCTTTTCAAATTGGAAAGAAAAAAAAAAGTGATTTTTTTTTTCATATTTTGTCTTATTCTGTGTCCATAATCTTGCTGGTCGGCGTATGGGTATGTCCTCCATAATCCGTCTAGTTTGTGTGCAAGTCGTGTATACTGTCTTTAGATGGGTTGTTTGCACAAATATGAAGCTGCAGCACCGGAGTCTACCTAGAATAATAGTGGTATCGTTGCGCAGCTACTATAGTTCCGGCTTGCATTTTCTCCTTGGTGGACTGAAAATTGGAAAGTTCCAGACAAGGAGCTTTCCAGTCTTCAATCCCCTAAAGGCATGCTGTTCATAGTTGACAGTGGGCAACTTGTTGTGCTGCTTCTTTCAGAAGTGTGCACGGGTATTATTAATGCTGAAATTCCTATATGTATGCAGCAAAAGCTCGTTTATCCAGATCTCGTTAACTCAGAAATTCGGTCAACTTGGACACACGGCACGGTCCCTGCAAAACTGTGTATATTTCAATGGGGTCAAATGCTCCTTTATTTGAAGGGATATAGACGCGCACCGATTAATTTGGACGATTCCAGAGAGAGCTATCGGGGCTTCATGGTTTCAGTAACCGATTCCATTTACTGAATGCATGAAGTACCGTAACCGACGGCGGAACTGAAGTTTTGGAGAAACCAAAACCAAATGACTAATAGCAGAGTATGGTCATGATGATAGTGAATGAGGATGGAAGGTGCCAGGTGGCGCTAGTCACCACCCGGTGAAAGCGCTTGGGCAGCCAGTGCATCCAGTGCATGTGAAGTGCTCCACACATGGCGCCGCACGGGACAGTTTGCGCAGCTGCCGCTAACCCAGTCTGTGTTCCAATTCTTAGACAGCACGTAGACAGTCTACTCGGACTGCTTAGAAGACAGCACCGAGCCTATGCTGTCCAAGAATTAGAACACGTCTAGACGGCTTTTAGGCAACGAGGCACCACCTCACATCAAGAAGAGAAAGTCAAAATAAACAATTGTAACAGTTGTATTTTCTGGCTTATTTCGTATTCAAATCTAAAAAAAAAATTAAACGCTACTCGCATTGAGCTACTTGAGAAGTGTCTGCTTGTGTGCAGAGACTATATCAGTGAGATCTGATCTATCTGAGTGATTTGCTGAGCTGCAATCTTGTTTAGACATCAAAGTAGCCTGCATCGTATTTGTCTACGATGCGGTCTTTTCGGAGCTGTCTATTTTGCCGGCTTCGTGAGAATTGGAATGGGACTTAAGATGGCCTCCGTCAATAGCTGCTTATTTAGTCGTCTACGGTTATGTTGGAACACACCACCAGTTGTCTGCAATGCCTACACTGCTGATTTCTTTGCGCGGTGACTTTGCGCATGGTTTGTGCAGCTCGGGTACATAAAAAAAGTTGACTGTTGGGCGAGTTGGCGCATTGGCATAGAAACCGTCGTTACGTTCTCAGGCTGTGTTTGTGCACCTTGATGATCGTGTGGCCGTTGCTGGCTTACCGTCTGATGATGGCATGTTACCCAAAGTGCTTGAAGAGGATCACAATCACTGTTCCGATGATGATATTCAAGATGAGTCAACGCGACATCGCACTGTGCAGGAGGCAGGAGGCCGCTGAAGCTCTCACTGTCCTTGCGGAGTTCTGCATTAGTTCTCGCGACAGCGAGCGTGCACATCACCACCACATGGGGTTGAAGATCATTGTAGCACTAATTTCGACGATGAGGCAGACAATGTTGACACATTTTTTCATGAAATAAAGCTTTGTCTGTACCAAGTAAATATTCCTTTTGATGGTTCATTCGATAATCCGGAATTCAATTAACTCGGAAGTTTTCACTGGTCCTGTGAGATCTGAGTTAATGAGCTTTTTACTGTACCAGCAGCAAGATTTTCGTGCCCAACTGCGTACTCTCCTGCCTAGAACTTGAAAAACTTTGACAAGAGTTGACATCATCTGCTCGTCCACAAAAGTCACATTCCCATCCACTTGGCAGCATCCTGGAAATGTTCGCAGAACACTGTTTGCAGGCTTATCCCCAAATTGTTCTCAAGCAGACGTTTTTAGGACAGCAACTAACTTAGCTTTTCTCAATACAAAACAGAATTTGTGTAACGAGCACTATTTGACTGTACATTTATTATAAAAAATACATCTAGCGATATCAAAGCATAATCACCGGTCCCATATGTTTTGCCTTATTCCGAATGAAAATATAGGACTTTGGTATGCAATGCTTATTGCCGTTCTTTAAAATGCACTAGTTAGGGAAACAATAACCTTTGCAAAGTTAAAATTCATCAACAGATATTCAAATTTCTCAAATATCTGACCACTGGAAACACTGCGACTCACGGGGTTCGAAAAAAAACGAAATCAAGTGGCCCTCTAGTTGCTGTAGCAATCTTCACACTATCTGTGGTGTCTTCCACTTCCTTTCTGCACATCAGTGGCAGCATGCAGAGAGGCTGCACTATAAAGGCACATCCAGGCATGAACATTGGTGAGTTTCATGCAGTTTTTTTAAAACCATTACAGTTGTCGTTTCGTGTATTCGTGAGGGCAGAAAGCAATCAGTGACTTTTGCCTCGAGAGAAAATTCTGCGTTGATGCGGGTTTTCTTCTTGTGAGCATAAACAACGATCTCGCCGAGCCAGCGTGTAGTGCTCAAAGTCTGACTGAGTCCACAGAAGTGTAATGTTCTCTGCCCGACCCCAATTCTACTGGTTGTGCTTTACTTCAAGGTCAAGAGACTCGGCACAATGAAAGGATGACACATGGTCCTGAGCTTAGTGGGGATTTTGCCGGCCTTGTTAATGATAATGCACACGTAGTGTATCAGCATGTTGCAGATCTAATAAGTGGTCTGATCAGCGGAGGCTCGGCCGGTGACGACGTAAACTTGCCGCCACCAGTGTTTTCGTTGCACCATAATCGGCGCCGACTCAGCAGTGATGTGCAGATTATGACCGTCTAAGTTCCCGCATTGTGTCTCGCGACGGCGAAGTCAGTGTGCCTAATTTTCGACAAAGATTAAAAGCGTGAGCGGTTGAATCGTGGGGCTTGCACGCCATGGTCACGTCGTCAATTTTTAGAAGCCATTCTTGTTTTATGTCACTGCCGTCATCTGCTAAGATACTTTTGTAAACTTCAAGTAGGGCCCTTAACATCAGAGAGCTGGCTGGACTGTGGCAAACTGCTGGAATGTACACGCTTACCTAACAAGCTCAGCCTATGTTTGAATATTGACGTATTGTGACTAGCCAAGAGTTCGAGAGAAATCTTTGATCGCCTCCGGAATTCGAAAAACAGAGAACCTTTTGTTGCGAGTTTTTTTTTTTTTCGTGGCAGAACCGAACTACAAAACGCAAATGCAATTTTGTAGCTGACTGCTTGCTGGGAGCTTTTGGTAAATGATGTGTGAGTTCCTGCATAGCTGCACAGCAAAGTTTGTGATGCATCTGCCAAAACTTTTGTGCTGTATATCGGGAGCCACATAGGCTATTTCAGCTGCACATATTGCGCCGTGTAGGGCATATATACTGCATGAAGAAGTTGTTTCCCGACTTTCTCAAACACTGTCTGCACTGATCATAAGAGTGGCTCCATGTTGTGCTTACGAAATGTATGTAATATCTCTATTGTCCTGACCAAAGCATTTTGACTTTCTTTTAGGATCACTTGAAGTACTCCGATTGTTCTGACGAGATTTGGGCGCACGTTAAAGAACCCCAGGTGGTCGAAATTTCCGGAGCCCTCCACTACGGCGTCTCTCATAATCATATGGTGGTTTCGGGTCGTTAAACCCCACATATCAATCATCAATGATTATTCTAACGAATGAAGACTACCGAGTGCCTCGCTCCCCTCATCATTTGAAAGATTTTATTGCTGGCTTTGCCGGCCAAATGCAGAAGAATAAAGTGTTTCCAGAAACTGGTTGTTTTTGTGTCTGCTTCTGCGGGTGGCACAGTCACATACCCTGCATGTGCATCGTCTGCATCGGCACTGACTCATTTCTATACTATTAGTACACAACCGTGCTTTAACATTATTGTCGCATGGAAGTAAAATCTAAAATACAGCAATTCAGCATGCAACCAATCCTGCTGGGCAGCGTAGTGTGTATGCAAAATGTTTCATAAATGACCTGATGTGTAGCCCACTCGGTACGCAAACTGTCCCAGAAATGTCCTAGTGGCTAGCACAGTTGGTACGCAAAATGTCCTGGTGGACCGATTGAGTATTATGTTTCAGTCCCCTATAAATCCTGACATAGTGCCAGAAATGCCCTGGTGAACCATTTGTGGATTTTCAGAAACCGTGCTGAGGCTGAAAAACGGGACTTTCTTGGACTCCATCCATACTGGTTGAGCACATTCTCGGGGCGTTCAAACATCCTGACAAAAAAGTTTTAAAAACGCACTGATTAAGGGTTTTTGTTGTTTTGGAAGTGGCCGTGTGGCTCACATTTTGGCCCATCATGGATTGAAGAATGCAAGACAGGCTAAAAACGGACAAAACTATGAATGTGCGAAAATGGCTGGTAGAAAAATATGTAGGGCTAGAACGTGCACCATTGTCTAGCATCATTTTTATTGGCTGTCGTACCCAGATTCGAAAACTCTCTTCAGGGACAGAGGGGTGTGTGAATATTTGAAATTTCAAATGTTTTTCTAATAGTGTTTGTTATTCAATTTTCACCAGTATGTTACTATTACTTCCCAAAGACAAATACAATCAACATCCGATAGGCAGTGGGCCCTTCAGCTTTTTAATATGCTTCGGCTCATCATACTTTTGTATTGCGACAAATCTGCCTTACAGGCTCTGCCATGGTCATCAATGTATCGACTCGGGAAAATGCCCGTCTCATCATGGAGTTGATATATATGGCAGAAGTGAGAGCTCAATGTTGTTCCGGACCGGAAATTCGGGCAGGAAGTGTGAAAAATTGGTTTGAAATGCGAAGCATTTCTTAGTAATGATCCGTAACTTTGAGCGTATCTATCCATCTATCTATATCTATCTATCTCTATCTGTCTAGCGGCTTACTTTGGGTGCTCTCGTGGTGACCCCTTTAACTTGGCGTGAACCAAAATTAGCACGGGAGGGTAAGATGGTTTGACGAATACGATGCATGAGTCAAGACATGAATGTCACAATCCCATCGCGTATATCATCAAACACTTCCCGCTAGACAGTGGCACATACGCAGGGTTTGGTATGTGCCGCTGGTATGCCGGTACACGCCAGAGGTGATTGACGCTTAGAATCTACCCAGGAACAACGAGAGCACACATTGGCAATTTTAATGCGTGAGCGTTCAGCAATACCCAACATAAGTAGCGCGTACCCAACGAAGGCATAGAATAAATCTCGGTGTTAGGAAAAACCTGACATAGGCAGCGTTAACCCCCCGACGAATGTAAATAATAAATTTCAGGGTTCTAGCAGGAATCGAACCCAAGCTATCTACCACAGAGCTACGCCAGGTCTCGGAACTAATTTTCAAATAGATGGTAATCTTCGCAAAACGTTAATAGTGGTTGCAGTGCTGCCTACCCAATTTTATAAACATTACATATGTACTCATTTGATACAGCCATCACGTCGGGTTAACATCTATTGTGGTTAGGTGCCATGCGCTGAAGTTGATTTATGTACCAGTGTTTAGGGCCAGCATTTTGCGAGCATCAGCGCTTCATGTCAGCTTTTGGTGTTGTTAACACGCATGTTCAAGTGGACATCGTTGCACAAGTGCAAAGAACTGGTTACATAAACATCTGCAACTCTTCAACATATGTCTGTTGTGTGCAACATTTGTACATGTATGCAGCGTCATTTCATGACGTGTTGCTCAATTAAGAAAAATTGCAACACGGTCACTTTCCCTCCGCATGCTTCGCATAACATTGATTCTCAGGTATGTGGGATCTGCCGAATTTTTCAGCATCCAAAATTTCAGATGTCCTTTTATATTGATGTCTTCGAGACAGATTTGAAACCTGGGACTTGAAAGGAGCACACCTCTGACCACCGCATCAGTTGGGCTTCCACAGAAATTGAGAGGAGAGGCTGAGGAAATAGCATCATTGCCTTTCATGAGTAAAATGTTGTAGGCAACACTTTGGTAGCACCAAATATTAGGTAAATTCAATTCGGCCACTGCATTGTTTAATTCTTGATAAGGCAACTACAAAACACCGCCCTTCACCTCTGTGGATCAGTGGCTAGGGTGCTCGGCTGCTGATCTGAAGGTTACCGCTCTGATCCTGGCCGCTGGGGTCGCTTTTTGATTGAGGGGAAATGGTTGAAGCCTGTGTATTGTGCGATGTCGGTGCACATGAAGCAGATGGTTGGTGCACACTGCTACATCCGAGCGATTTGATCCTGGCCGCTGGGGTCGCTTTTTGATTGAGGGGAAATGGTCGAAGCCTGTGTATTGTGCGATGTCGGTGCACATGAAGCAGATGGTTGGTGCACACTGCTACATCCGAGCGACGTTCATAAAAGCTTCTACAATGCATCTGTTTTTATTGGCCCGTGCGCTCGCCTCCTCGCAACTTTGTCCACTTTGTTCTCGTCGCTTCGTAGTCATCACGGCAGCACGTGACAAGTTCCTAGGATGAGTGTAATGCACGGGCACTGATATCCCCCCAAGCACCCTCACCTGCCTGCTCTCAACCACATTGAAAAATGCTTGCTAAGTTTTTAGTTGCCATTTATGAGCGTTAGCCATTTGACTCGCGGTAGCGGCCAGTATGGCATAAAAGAACAGGTAGTTAACGTGCTGATCGACGTGGCCAACACTGCAATGCTGGCTGCGGAACATGCCCGACAATGCTGCCTTTGATGTACTGTGCACATTATGTGCCGGCTTGTTAACAAACCTTCCTACAGAAATGGTCTCGCCGAGAAACGCCTGGTGCACCTGCGAGCAAGCGCCTCTAACATTATTCACTTTGTGGATATAGTGGTGATTTTTCTTTTATTTTTCATCGCTCAAGTCAATATAAGAGGGCATTCAATTGCAACTATTCAGATACCGTACACAACCACAGCTAAATTCGGGGTGCGCCTATTATGCATGGAAATAGACTGAACTGGGGGTGCGCCTATTAAGTGAGTAAATACAGTACTTCAAGAACTGCATAAAGAAAGGGCGAGCCACGCGTAGATAGAAAGGGTAACAAAAGTAAAATGTAGGGCAGCAGGTAGAGGGGGGAGGGACCTGAGGTAGTTTGACATTATAAAAAGAAAGACAATATGGTGAGGAGGTCTTGCACAGCTGTTCGTAGTAGTGCAGTGGTTCAAAGCTTGGCAGTGTTGCGCGGCGCAGCGCCGCAAGCGATGGCTGGGTGTGGCGCTGCAGTCTCAACAGGCTTCTGCCTGTTCAGCATCGTGTGCCGGATTGTGTGTGTGTTTGGCTGTGGTTGCACTGTGTCCGGGTGTTATAGTACGCAGACTGAAGAGATTTTGCTTGCTGTTGCGTTTTATGTAGCGGGGATGTTTGTAGATCTGCAATGCCAACTTGTGCACCTGAATGCACAAGCGGTCATAAGACTGATTCCCTGAGACTGAGACACTTCTGCTAGCTGGGCTCCACGTGATCTGGCTTTCTGTGCAGCGTGAAATTGCGCTACACCCCATATTGACAAAAGGCTGTCAGACAAATCGCAAGTCGTGATATGCCATTTTGAAAACGTACAGTCATGTTGTCGATAGGAAAAAAAGTTGCAATCGCTCGCAGTAATGAAGGGGAGGCATGTACAGGGAGCTGTGCCTAAAGTTTTTCTTAACCTGTTATCGTATCTTTTTGAAACTGTGAAAGAAAGTTATGTTATAAACGGAAGACAAAGGAAAATGCTTGAACATGTAAATCACCCTGCGAGCCTGAAAACTGTGTGGATAACTGAGACTCCATATCGGCAAGTGGTGCTCAGTTTGAGTGATATTGAATGGGTTTGTTTGTCATCTGCGGGTTGGTGCAACATTGCCAGATTCGATGAAAATGGTAGTTTTGTGGCTTTTTACGCAACAAAGACTGATGATCTGACTCTAGCCATTAAAAAAAATTTATCATCGTCGCTGAAGATATGCCAGTGAGTGTTAGTGCACATGGGTACGTTGCAAAAACATTTAAATCCTACACTAAATACCACCGCACTTTCGCACCCAGCAGGATGGCTCACGCAGGTTAATCCTCTGAATGTGTGCCTAGCAGTGGCATAGCCAGAAATTTTTTCGCAGGAGGAGGGGGGGGGGAGGTTCAACCATATATATGTATGTATTTTGGGTGGGGTTTCAAGCCCCCCCTTGCTACGCTCATGATGCCCAGGCTGCGAAAAAGTATATGCAAGGGCGCTACTATATTAATGAGGATGCTGCTGCTGTGAATAATTGCTGAGGCTTAACGTTCCAAAACCACGATATGACTATGAAAGAGGCCGTAGTGGAGGAATCGGGAAATTCGACCACCTAGGTTTTTTTGAAACCTATTAATGCCTGTAATATATGAAACTGCCAAACAAAATTGAAGTTGTTTTTGTTCTCCAACTTTAAATAGCAACCTTGAAATGATTCTACAGTTAAATGATCTAAAATGTGACATTAATGCATGCTCTTATGTATTGGTGAATTCTTCATATTCCACAGAAGCGAGCACCTTGCATCAAAAAATGTACTTCAAAACTACATATAATGTCGTGTACCACCTCTTTCGTGCTTACACACCAAATAAAGAAAACTATTGAAGATAGGACTTACGTTACCCAGGCGAGAAAGAATGTGAGAGCGGTTGCACACGCTTTGCGCTCTCTGCCATCTGCTACAAAACAATTGGTTCTAGCATAAAATACCTTAGACATGATGTCGCTAGATTTTTCATGCTCTGCTTTCCCCGTGAGTACGTGACAGCTGCCAATAAAGCCGGCACACATTTTGTGACTTGCTCCCTCAAGTTTTTCGGTGTGTTGTGAATTCAAAACACTCGGCAGTAAAGGGTTAAGTGCACCTAAATCTAAGAACGCGGGCTTCAAGTTATTTCGGTTCCATCGAAATTGCGGCTGGAGTTTAATCCAATGACTCGTGAGTTAGCAGCAGAGCATAGCCACTAGACTACAAGCTACAGCGAAGTGTTGAGCCAGAGTACAAGCTCGTTACTTTTTTCAAGCTCTTAACTTGCACAGATGAGCCAGCAAAAAAATCTGGCCTCGACTTTGTTTGATCGCTGTTGAATTGTGTCATGACTCATGCATAACTTAGTCGTGCACTTGTGAGGGTTGCTTTTTGCGGATGTGTTGTGCCGCACAGTTGACTTTAACACGTACTATAATGGGTAATGTGAACGATGTGAGCAGCACCTACTGCACAACTCTCATAGCTCTGATAGTTTTTTATCATTAAGTATTTTCACAGCACCTACCAGAACTTGTAGCTGAAAAAAATTGTCAAAGTGAATCGCTTTGTCATTGAAAAGTGGACTTGGACAATAACCAACACTAATGCCTGTCGTGCTACACTTGACAAAAACCGCAGCGTCCATCGAGCACGTGGGTAATTGCTATAGTTCACACAACATGTAACATCATCTAGTGCACACTCAAACATTTTTGGTAATGGAATAAGCCTTCACGATTACCTAAAGAGATAAACTAGTCATCCTTGTCCTTGCGTTTTCAAGCAATTCAGTATGTCCACGCTTCGTCGTCTGCTATGTGGACCTTATTGTTGCAGGAGCGTCAGCTGAACCGGAAGTCGATTATGCACCGCTTTCAGAGTATGGCGAAAGCGGAGAGTTAGGCTTCTATAAACATTGGTTGAAAGTGGGTGGTGCATTTATTACACAGGAAGAAAAAAATAACCAGATTTTGACTACTAAGGTTAACGGTGTGTTTACTATGCGAGTGCATTCATACTTTGCATTAAAAAAATTTGCCTTTGAATATCTGATGAAATACCATATTATTCTATTTTTGAAGAAATGTGATATATCTAAATATGTTGAATTTTCTAGGGAAAAAAAGAAAGACTTTCCCTATGCATTTAGAAAACGCCTTTGTCCGATGCTTGGCCCACTAAAGGTTCTCTGTCTGCTAGTGCACTCGTTATGTTTACTCTTCAGTTTCATGCCTCATTTTTTTTTTGTATGCAGCTAAGGTACAGTCTAAGAAGGATCAAGCATTTGTGGAGTTTATATTTTACGGAAGCATAATAGTCATTTGGCTTGCTCGTATTACCTTTTTTGAAAATTGGGCTCTCGCCACATTTTCGTCAAGAATTTCATGTCATGCAGTCCGTCTCAGTGAATCAGTGGCTACGGTGCTCGGCTGCTGACCCCAAAGGTTGCGGGCTCAATCCCCGCCGCATCGGTCGCATTTCGATGCCGGCGAAATGGTAGAGGCTCATGTTCTGTGCAATGTCGGTGCACCTTAAAGAACACCAGCTGGTCAAAATTATTTATTTATTTATTTATACAATACTTGCAATACTTGCAGAGCCATTCACTATGGCCTATCTCATAATGAAATCGTGATTTCGGGATGTAAAATCGTACATATTGTTATTAATTTTATATCATCCAGAACGCGCTCATGTATGCGTGCGTGTGTGCACGCGGTAATAATCTTTTTTTTTGTGACTTTTTTGTCGTGCCAAATTACAGACGGCTAAATCTTTGACAATCATGCGTGAGTGGCAGTTTTTTATTTGTATATTTGCCATACGACTGAATGAAGTTTCAGTTCAATAAGGACAAGTGTATGCCTGTAAAGCACATGTCTACGAAGCAATTTTTTGTAACTTTGTTGCATAATATGGCACTGACAGATGAAAAACTGGCAGTTTCATGCAATAGCTAAAGTTTCGGGTAACTGTACAGTATGGTATATGAAAAGGAGTACATATATCCAAAGCTAATTTCATTTCTTGCCATAAATTATTGCATTTAATGTCCAAAACATCCATGGGCATGGTGCCCGAGAGATTGACTGCACAATAGCCAATTTCGTTCGGGCAGTTCACGTTCACACCAGATGTAGCCAGCCTACACGGTTGCTTGTTTAACCAGTAATGATTTGCACCTAGATTAGTGAACAGTTGTGTTAAGGCCTGTCTATGCAAGCCGGCTGTAACGGCACAGCTGTGATGGTTGCTGTGGAATGTGGCCTCTGTGAGAGTTGTCGAAAGTGCACAGCACGCTCTGCCGGCACGACAGTCACACGACACATGCCCCCTTGCACAATTGCTGCGTGGACACGAGACTCAGATTTCATGAAAAAAGAAAAAAAACTGTGCATCGAACATAACGCCATAGATGCAAGGAATGTAGTATGGTGATGCAGCTATGGCATCCACTTCTTTGTTGCCAAGTGGCACATCCTTCTGCTGGAGAATGTTACGGAAATGGTTTTCACACCCATTCTCAGAATGCCAACAACGGTGACAAAAACTTGGCGTGCATGAGTGAAACCACCTGAGCACAGGAGCTTGATAACTGCCAGAGTAGCACACTGCGTTCACTGCTGATTTCATCGGTGAGGTGCCCTGTGAGCACTTATATAAGAATACCTTAATTAATTGGAAGTAAAACTTGCATTAGCCGAGGTAAGTCTGGGGCAACTGCAGTGAAACCAATGCACATAATAATGCAATATGCTACTCTATACATTGTACGCATCAGCCGTGCTACTAGCTCTTGAGCACAATACGGAAGTCTCAAACTGCCCTGTCTGAACAATGTGCAGCATTGAGCAGCCCAAAGGGTAGTTCTTCCTCCATCGATCCAAAAATCCAAAGTCATGTGCCACCAAAGGAGTACTCAAGCTCTGCCAGTGAAAGTGCTATGCCATTGGCATGAATGAAGTTTTCGTTATTGTCAAGACACATGCGCATTCCTCTTTCACGTTCTATAGCTTGTATGTTTAAAATCAACACCAAAACGTGCCCCTTAATTCCATATTACAGCATTCTAAGTATGTATCCTAATTGTCTGGGAACATCTTCCTGCTTCTGTGTGTCACAGGCAGCTATCTTCTTTTAAATATGTAGTTCTTTTATTTCGTACACTTATTTTACATAGATGACGAAATTCATTGGAAAATGAAAATTTGACAGTAAAGTACAAGGGGTTTTTCTGCAGTGATGCAATTATTCTTTTTCTGGTGCATTTAGGACTTTTCATTGGGGCACTGCTGCAACCACTGTCTATTTATAAATCATATTAGCAAAGCATATTGCTTGCATCTGGCATCATATCATACATGCTCTCCAGACTGGTTTCAGCATTGAAAAATGCTGAATTCTTTTTTCACCGAACTGAGCCACTCCCTCTTCGCCTAGTTAGATGAATTCAAAACGCTGAAACCCACAGCATGGGTCAAAAAAAAAGTGAACACCTGTTTTGAAACTCGTGAAATCTTCGAGAGACAGCCTGAACTTTGGCACCCCTGTTCACATTTGGTGTGTTTTGTAGTTAGTGACATTGCATGTAAGTAAAATCACTATTGTATATATAGCATTGGAAATGTTGGTCACCGCAGTTAAGCCTAAGAAAGTCTAATTGTATTTCATAATAGAACACCCACGTAACTGCACTCAGTAGCAAGAAAAATGAGCAGCTACTGAAGCATTTCTTCGGTGAGTGCTGCAGTATTCACCACAGAAACTTTAATCTGCGATAAAAGTGCCTGTTCTGATTGTTTTCACTGGAAGTTTATCCTGTTCTTCAGGTAGTCTGCAATATTTTATTACGACTTCGGGATCACGGAGAGCGCATTCTTAGATATGCTGAATGAGAGAAAGACTTTTTTCTCTCCCGATTGAGATTGTTAGAAGTATACTAGCATTGTTGACAGCGTCCAGTGCCTGTGCGCTTATCACTAGCAAGATAAATGGATTATTTCATTTAGTACTGCTGTCTCTGTGGCTACTTGTTAAGCAGATGATATAAAACCACTCATTTGTCAAAGAAAGCCATGAGTAAATTCATACTAATTTCTTGTATGAAGAAAAATTCGTCCTGGTTGAAGGATCAAGTCTGGCGCAGTCACTATACCAATTGATCTAACAAGAATGCTAGCGATGCGCTGAAAAAGGCAACTTTTAGCACGAGGGCTTGTTAGTCACCGACTAGACCTGCAGGGACAACCTTGCCAATTATAAGGCAGTTACAACAGAACTATGTTTTACTGGGCAAGCATGTGGCTTGCCTAATGTTTCAACTGATGGTTACAAGGAATAGTTTCAGCCTCTAGTGTTTTTTTGTGTTTATGTGGCACTTAGCTCTCAACTTTTTTGTAAGTTTTTGTTTTCTCGGAGCACCAGAAGCGATGCATAGTGTGAAAAGCAATAATAGCCTGATTTAGTTCCTATTGTGTATTAAAGTGATAGCGTTAAAGAGCTCGCTTCGCAGAAATTTTGATGTTGGCGTCGTTGGTTGTGAGTGAAAAATCAGAATCCAAATAAGTAATAAAAACGGTCTGAGTCGGGATCAGAACCGGGTCGTTTGCGTGTCAAGCAAATGTTCTACCACAAAGCCACATGTCAGCTTGGAAATATAGTGAAAATAACTTGCTCTGTATGGAAATGCAGTGAATGTAACTTGCATGCTTTACAAACACGCATCTTTTATACATGCTTGACAATGCAACATCTAATATCACAGTAATCATGTGGGGTACAAGCATACATTGCAATCGGGCGTCAGAGCATGCGACTATTATGAATCTGTGGTGTAAAGTGTGCCGTCTACTACAAGAGACACACACTTTACAGGGCCTTTTCCCTTAAGGCCACTTAGTATGTGCATAGCTAGTTCAAAAAGATTTCACATGCACATTTGCCCTTGGTTTGAAGCATGATACCCATTATACAGAATGCAACCGTATGTGAAAGTTTCACTGACACAAGCCATTTTGCACTCAGTACACACTCGAGACAGGATATTGCTATCGAATTCAACTCCCAAAGGTGAAGCTTGAAGGTCCCCTAATTTTTTTGTCTTGTGTTTCTGAGTACCTTCTTTGATCAGTACAAACTTTCCAAAGATTCTGTTTTTCTAAAGCACACCCAAGTTCTGTGCTAACAAATATTCCAGCCTTGTGTAGGTTGTTTCTGTGGCCATGCCGACCTGCAACAGAAAAAATGAAGCATAAAAAACTATTTACTGTAGTAAAGAAAAATTTTGGTGCGGCTTTTGCAATAATGACTGTCAGAATAGTGATTTCAAAGCAATTGATTCCACTAATCTTGTTGAAAGTTCAATGAAAAGGAACACATCCTTCTTGAAATTTCGAAAGGGCACTTTTTGTGCCAACAATCAGCTGTTTCATCATTATGTACACTGCATTCAGTGTATGAGTAACCAGGCAACGCATTGTGTGAAAAACTGCCACTTAAAATGCATCACATAGTAAAAGAATGAACAAGGGGGAAGGTTGTCACACTGAAGTCTTTAGCACCAATATAAGAAGGCAGTGGAGGAATGTTTTTGTGGGCACTGGTTGATGCAGTGGGCCGGTAGGTAAGGTTAGCTCGCTTTGCATCTTCATCCTGCAATAGTTCATCTGTTTTTCTACTTGCCTGCACTAACAATTGAACTTCAAAGATATCTTGCGATTGAACGCTCCCCACTTTACAACCAGAATTCTCAGTGTGATAATAGTGCTCTAGCTTTCAAGCCGCAGAAAGCCAATTGACCTCAATTCACTGAAGCTTTTTTTTATGAATTCTTAGAATTTGTAAATTCAAAATGTGTGCCATGTCTAAAGCGTTTTGATGGAATTGCTTATCTCGAATTTCTCGTCTTGAAAAAGGGCCTCCTGTTTTTTTCTTTCTGTTGTGTATATAGCCCTTGTGATGTGTGTGTGTTTAAATTGTACCAGGTTGCCTTGTTAGTCATGGACTCACTGCAGGCTCATTTGTACAAGTGGCGATCAACATTGTTCCCAGTTGTAATTTATGCATTTTTTTTGTTTTGTTTCAGGCTGTACGCTGCCATCGTTGGTGTCAGTTTGGATTGGCCGCACTATCATGCTTTATTATGATTTATTATGCCTTATTGCTAATAAATATCTTCAACAGAACTTTTAATTTTTCAACAGATCACAACGCTTGATTCATCTATTCTTTCCTGTGAGAATCTCCAAATGTGATGTTGTTGGAACATTTGTGTCGAACGGGAAAGAGAATTTTTTTTTGCCATGGGTGTATTGCTGCATGTCTGTGAAATTTGAAGCTTGTTCTTGGTTTGAAAAAAAAAATTATAGGAAACGTGTATCGACTTCTTGTCGTGTCAATTTAGGGGCTTGATTATGATTTGGAACTATGCACATTATGTTACATATTTCAGACTTAATATTGCTTGACTCAAGGAAGCTATTAGTATTAATTAACGGCAGAATTTGAAAAGCTTCAGCTGCTAAAATATGAGGAGTATTATTACCTGCTCATCCAGCTTGCTGACATGATGATGATGATGTCTTGACTTGATGATGTCATGATGATGTAATGACTTTGCATGTCATCAGATGACATGAGAAGTTTCAAGACAGTGTAATCTTGTATAGCACTTAAAGAGGACCTGCAACACTTTTCTAAGCAATTGTGCAGTGGCTTCATTAAAAGAGCCTATTGCCTCGCGAATCGACCACCGCAGAAATTTTTAGAATCTGAAAAGTACGAATAAAGTTAGAGGCATTCGCCGCATGCTTTAAACCCTTTCTTCTTTTGTATACCGGCGAGCGCGCTGAAAATCGACTATTTGCGGGAAAATTACTGCACATGAGCGGGATTTATGGATGCTATGAGTGTCCCTTTTATAACGGGGCGGTGACATGTGTGCCACCATGCTCGCCAGAAGAAAAAAACTAAATTTTTCGTATGTTAGCCCGATGCCTTATCTACTTCCATTAAATCGATCCTATTATAACAAAAAATGTAAATTTGTGTTCTATCCCTTTACTTCTTCAGCCAGAATGACCTCATTTTCCCACTATTTATGTCCTATATCTCTACTTTTCTGCCACCAATACTCTGTCTTTCAGTTGCTTATATCACGGACGTGTTCAGCTTTATATGTTTGCCCCTGAAACCCAAAGCCTCATGTAGGCTTGCACCCGCACGTATACCTGGGTGGATATCACCGCATTCAATAAAAAAATGTTCCACCGTTTCTGCAGCTTCCCCACAGCATGTACATTGTTCTTCTCCTTTATTGAATATCTCTTTATGGCTACGCATTCTAAGGCAACCCGACCTCGCTTCAAACGGCAAAGTGCTTTCCCTTGAATTATTGTAAAACCTCTCCCGCCTTATTTCTTTCTTCTCCTTCGGTAGTTACTGAGAGCCGGCTTCTTCTCCATCGCTGTCATCCAATCAATCCTCTCGGCCTTTCTGACTTTTCGCTTAATGCTTTTTGGTGCCGTGTTGCCCACACTTCCAGCTTTATGTTTACTGGTGAGCCTCCTAGTTCTTTTTCTCTACTTTGTGTCCACATTCTTCCTATACGAATACCTGAACACCTTCCCTGCCCATCTACTCTCCTTCATTTTCTTAAGCCTCTCTTCAAAGCTCATTTTGCTCTGAGCTTCCCTTACGTCAAAGCCTGTCCATTCCATATTCCCCTTTGCAGTCTCATTCGTCGTCTTCTGTGAGCGCCGAACGCGAGGCATCCCACAGTATTTTGATTTACATCCATTTCTGATTGTACCTCTGACTTCATGCACACACCACTTAGTTCCCAAATGTAAGCCCTGGAAGCATTACGCCTTTCCACAGACCTAGCTCGAAGCACTAGCTTCGTACCTATTATATCCCCATAACACTGTGTTTCATTATTGCAGCATTCCTCTTTCTATTTGCTGCTGATATTTTTTCCTGAACCTCCACATATCTAGCTCCCTTATTTACACATACTCCAAGGTAATTACTCGCTTCCTCTCGGTATTTCTCGGCTCTGTATTGAGACCGCCGGGTCTTGTGATCATTGAATATCATCAATGCATATTTTGTTGCACTAAATCCTAGTCCTAGAGCCTCGCCTTTCCTTCCACCTGTATCTACCGGCCGCTGTATATTGCCTTGACTGTCCGCAAATAGGACAATATTGTCTGCATAGAATAGACCTGGAAGCTTTTGCTCAACCATCGTTGCGCCAGCCTGTCTGTGTGACAGATTAAACTGAATGTTGCTACCTTCCAGCACTTTTTCCATCCTCACCATGTACAGCATGAATATAGGGGAGGGGGGGGGGCAATAGACATTCCTGTCTCAGCCCCTTGTTAATTTCAATGCTGTCATTGCTACTTATTCTTTCCCATTCTTTGCAAACTGTATTTTCTCAGTATATGTCTCTCAACAGCTGTATACAGTCGTCATCTATGCCCACTTTCTTCAATATGTCCCACAAAATTTCCTGATTAACGTTGTCATGCGCCGCAATGATGTCCAGATAAGCTGCGTATAAGGGCCTCTTTTCTATTTTAGATATTACTATACACTGAGTATAGGAACAAACAGGTTATTGTCTAACCGCCTGTCGATTCGGTATCCATTTTGAAGTTCTCCCAAAATATTATTTTGCTCTGCCCACATTTCTATTTTCATTTTACTGCCTGCATCACCAACTTGTATAGCACCGATGTAATGGTTAGCGGTCCACATACTAGCGAACGTTAACCTTTTTTCCCCCTTGCCTTTATAAATTAGGTTCATTCTACTTTTCCGCTTAGTGTCTGGTATTTCCTTCTCAGGTAAGCACCTTTTCTCAGGTAAGCTTTATTTTGGTTTCATTCATCGAAATTTTTTCAACAAAATGTTAGAAGGTAAATGGGCGCTTCGCCGTTTAGTTGTTAAAACCTGTGTTGCAAAGGATGGCTCTTTGAATCGTTGTTTCTGCAAAAGAAAAGGTGAAATAAAACAATTTTCTTTTACCTTAACTAACTATATGCGTTTTGGTTCACAAACATGAGCTGCTCGAACTTGACCCACTGGACGCAAGGGCCTGTGAGGTAGGGCATTATGGTAGTGCTTCTCTAGCCGCCAACTGGCGTCGTGGCGGCTTCGTCACACCGGCCTTCCTCCACTCTAGAACACAGCGAAAGTGAGATTTTTCCGCAGTTCGGCTCGACCGCGGTTACGCAAAGAATGGAGGCAGACTTCGGAGGTACAGTTGTAGTAGGCTCGTTGTTTATGTATGCACCATGCTTGTAATCAGCGAAGTCATTTTAACAATTCTACTTTATTGTTAAATTTTAGGCTCTGATTTGCTAATGTTTGAAGTTTAAAAAACAGCACGTATAGACGAAAATGTGCTGTATTTCTGTGAATGGGGGCAATTCTATTCCCATTAAATTACTGGAAGCATCGTCCCCATTACATTCCCATTCCATTCCGAGGACGCCGAAATGTGGTATGATTCTAGAATCATTCCAATTCAGGAGTGGCAACTCCGCAACACTGGTACCAACTTGTCCAATGGGCAGCTTTTTTCAAAAGTATGCATTGAGAAACCATCGAATAAAATGTTAACAGTGTAATTGAATCTTCAATTCCTAATGGAATATAACCAATACATTAAAGTGATTATACTGCAGCAGCATATACTCGCAGCTTTTATGCAACCTTGCGCAGGGTTAGAATGATTGCCGTGAACTGGCTGGAAAATGCAAGCAAAAAAAGATCAGCGAAAGTCGTGAGGCTGAAAGACTAGCAAAGGTGCCGGTTATATATAATATACCCCATCAATGCGTAGGAAAAAAGTATATTGTTCATAGTCGCATGACGATGGCACCATTAACGTTTGCAATACCATCATCTGCAGTGGTAGGCATGCAAATAATGCCGCGGGAAATTGAACTCCAACCAAAAGGTATACGTGAAGATGCGTAAATGCATCCTCACGTATTTTTTGGTTGGAGTTTAAATAGTTTCCCCGTTTACATATCCAACCAGACAGACATCTGTCGAATGTTTCACGTTAAAGAACCCCAGGTGGTCAAAATTTCCGGAGACCTCCCCTACGGCGTCTCTCATAACCATACAGTGGTTTTGGGAGGTTAAACCCCACTTATCAGTCAATCTGTGTAATGTTTACATTCAAATAATGCCGTTCTATATGATGATTATTATTTTTGCGCGTGTGATTTACCTTCGTTGCTCATTCACGTTACGTAATAACAACTTGGGTATTTGTGAAGCTAGCGAAATGGCCGCGAGTGCGCTATGAGTGTAGCATGTGGTTATGTTTTACATGACACACATATCATGATTATCATGTTCGACGTGTGATTCACCTTCGTTGTCCATTCACGTCACGTGATACCAAATTTGGAGTATTTGAAGCTAGCGAAACGACCGCGAGCGCGCTATGAGCGTAGCATTTAGTTATGTTTTACATGACACGCATGCCATGAATATTATGTTTGCACCAATCATATACATTCGACATTCATTTCCATCACGTAACATGAAATTTGATATGTGAAGCTAGCAAAACAGCCGCGAGCGGACTATGAGCGTAGCATGTGATCATGTTTTACACGACACGCGTGTCGTGATTTTCACGTTAGGACCAGTCACTTATGTTCGCCATGCAGTTATGTCATACCATACCAGTTTTGCAATATGTCATGTGAGCGATAACACCACAAGAGCAGGAAGACCAGGGCGTGTAAATCCTGGCATTTCTGACATATATCATGATTTTCATGTAATCACCTATGCTCGTCCTACAGTCATGTTATGCCACAGTTTTGGTATAGATCCCATCATCGAAACGGCCAGGAGAGCTAAATGCCGTAGATAGATAGATAGATAGATAGATAGATAGATAGATAGATAGATAGATAGATAGATAGATAGATAGATAGATAGATAGATAGATAGATAGATAGATAGATAGATAGATAGATAGATAGATAGATAGATAGATAGATAGATAGACAGACAGACAGACAGACAGATAGATAATGGTCAATGTCGCCGAAGTTTGCTAAGAAATGCTTAGCATTTAAAACGTTTCATTTATTCATGCTGGTACAAAAGAGCAGCGACTCTCTTGCTGCTTGTGCAAAAACAGCAGTCCTCGGAACTATGCTATCTCTCCGGAACGGCAGTGGCTTGCTTGCGTGAAGAAAAAAAAAAACAGAAGTTCATCAGTGGCAGGTTTCTTATCATGTTTGCGCAGAACTTTCGTGGGACCCTCAGAAGTCGTAGGTGCCCAACACTCGTTGACGGAGGGCAGGCGGTAGCTTTTCGTAGAAATGGTGGAGTCGCGTGTTCCCATAGCACTGCTTGTAGAGGCGGATGAGGTGATTCATGGCTTGCTTCAAGTCGTCCTGACGAATAATCCAGGCAATCATGGTATCTAGGAGGGTAATAAAGTACCGCAAAGCTCCACCGGGATTCTCGTTTACCAACGTAAAAATACCACGTAACGCAAAGTTCTTCACTTCACCTTCAGGAATTTTCCCAATTGCTGAACAGCATGGAACTATGAACCGACGCAACGCGGGTGCCATTTCGTATGGGAAAATGTTACCAAGGTATCCAATTGCGACAGTCATGTCCACCCGCAAAGATTCTGATGTGCGGGGGCTGTTGATGATTGTTGTAAGTTTCGCGCGTATATCGTAAACGTATGGTTTGACATCCGCTCTCAATGTCATGGCGAGCTCCCTGATCGCATAGGTCGCGCTGTTGCAGAGTGGTGTTATCTGGTTATTCAAGTTCTCAATGAGCAATGGAACGAGAAAACTTGCTTTTGTAGAAAGGCTCTTGGAGCAGATTTTGACAAACGTTCCGAGGAAGTTGAACGTCGCCTGGCGCACTTCAGGCACCGAGTCCTTTGCGCAGTCGACCATCAGCTCGACGATGCTGGTACTAGAAAGAGAGGGTTCCATGTCACGTCCAAGACATTCCACCAGCTTGGTTAAAGTTTGCAAAGCAGCAATCGTCAGTGGTTTTTCCGGTGTGATTGAATATTGCATACAAATTGCTTTGGCTAAAAACCCTTGTCTTCCTAAGTGCGCAGTGCGGATGCATCTGTTCACCACAGGCAGGTGGTAGGGCAAGAAGTCAGATTTCAGGGCTGTAGCCAGGCTGCCCTGACACCTTAGTAGATAAAACATGTTAATCTGACTGTCTTCCAATCCAATGGGGTCCTCAGTCAGTAGTCTAATAAAGTACTGAATGAATTCACGCCTGCGAATCTCTGACGGCACAGAATCTGCCAGAACCTCTATTACATTGTACAGCATATAGAAACGACTCCGCCTGTACTTCAGGAACCCGCTGTAAAGTGTGTCCAGAATGGAGTGGAGGTAGGGCACAAGCTCTGTTTCGGCGCACTCTTCTACGCTTATAAGGGAATTGCAGGCGACCTCTTGAACCATTTCGTGTTCGTCCAGTACCTTCTCCAGCAGTTGTTCCAGCAAGGGCTTTAAGTATAAGTGCCGCGGTTGTCTCAACACCCAAGGGCAGTAGCGGCTCAGTGTCCAGCAGGCGGCTGACCGCACAGCGGCTCTGTGACTTCTTAAATGGATATAGAACAACGGGATCAGGTATGGTAGGTATGGGGCCATTCCTTCATTACAGCCTTCAGCGATGATCCCGAGAACATAAATGGCAGATTCCATAATCACCCAGTCCTTGTCGTTCAGCATCCGCCTAATAATGGGCCGTAGCAGCGTAAGAAGCTCCTCATTGAATACAGTAGATATTGCACCCAGTGCAATTGCTGAGCTGGTCCTCAGGTTCCGCGCGTACAAAATATTGTCAAGTGGAACTTTCGTTCCTGACACAAGACCGTAGTCAATGCTCTCTCTTCCTCTGTATATCGAACCAGGATTTTGAATGGTGCCTGGTATTACTTGCTTGAGTTGTTCGGCGGCAGTGTCACAGTATTTCGTTCCGTTAAGGAGAATGTGGACAAGACTCGAAAAGTGTGGAGTCAGTGCCTCCTTGCAGATTGGTTTCGCTAGACAAGAAAGTGTGGCACGTGCCTCCACAGCAACGTCTTCTTCCGCGTCTTGCATCCTGTTCATCACGTACTCGACAATGCAGCACATATGAGGGATGAGGCAGTCGATATGATATTCCAGGAGCAGTGCCAGAGCACGACACATGGCCTTCTGCACTTCGTAGTCTTTGTCCAATGCCAGCTGCAGCAGGTTCGTTACAAATGCGTCAGCGTGGACGACAGCGGCCTGTTTACAATCGATAAATAGTAGACTGATGAAAGTGATGGCGCAGTAGCGAAGCCGGGGGTTGCTGTGCCGGAAGAACTTTAGGCACTTGGGAACGAGATCAGTGAGCTGATCATTGCGTAGAACTACACCCGTTTCCTTAGAGTAGTCACGGCAGACTTTGTGCAGTACCCCTAAACTGCCCTCGCAGATTCTCTCGTCCGGCAAATCTAAAAGCTCACCGAGCCTCTGAAGCAAATCAATCCATCGTGTGAGCTTGATCTTCGAGCCATTTATGATGAAGTAGGCCAGAGCGGCCGCAACTACTCTCACGGGGTCATCCACGCTTACACGTGGAGGGGCTACGCCGGAGCGTACGCTCTCAAATTTCTTCAATATAAGCTGGCCTTCTTTTGGGTTTGCCTTATTTTGAAATTTCATTTCGGTGAAGATAAAAGCCATGTAGTCGTTGAAGTCTGGCCGCTCACCCAGCTGGTTGACTTGTTGTCGAGCCGTTTGCCTCGTGACTTCATCGTCCGACAGTGAATCGTTCATTAGCTTTAAGACTTGCTGAAGCAGTTCTTCGTGTGGTTCCCATATGGAAGACAACAAATTGGTATTCTTCTTCAAATGACATCCCGGGTAATTCCACGCCATCACTAGTATACCTTGGAGTGCTAAGCAGATGATGATGATAAAAATGATAATTATTCCCAGAGGAATGGGAAAACTCACCACAGGGCATTTATCACGAAATGTGTGGCAGTAGAATTTGTGAAATAATAATAATAATAATAATAATAATAATAATAATAATAATAATAATAATAATAATAATATTAATAATGTGAGGAACCGGTTTATTCAGCCAGGCTCGAGCTAAATCACGCTGGTGATGATATTTACAGATGAAGAAGATGTACAGGTGATGATGATATCAAAGAGAGTAAAGAGTCATTCGCTTGTTGCGCTCACAATAATAATAATAATAATAATAATAATAATAATAATAAAAGAAAGAGAGAGAGCATGAGTAGCAAGGAAGTATATCAGAAAATTATTTTCTGTAGGGAAGCAAAAATTTTTGTGATAATTTTGGCAAAGCGGAAGTGAGAAGAAGTGAGCCAGGTGCATTCGTCTTCTTCTAATGAGGCCTGCTAGTACCACTCGCTAATTGCCCAATGACGGTTTGCAAGTGTACATACTGCCATGCGAATGTAAAATGTATAAGCTGATGGAACATACCAACTTAGACGGATTGGTGAATTATCGGATAGAATGAGAGAGAATTACAATAATACTGAACAAATAAGAAATGATATAGGGAGATCTAAATGAAATATAAATTTATGTAATTCTTGAAAAATTGAAGAAAGGGAAAGAGTGAAACAAATAAAACTAACTTTAACTGAAATAAAATGAAAAAAGAAAGGAAATTTAGAGATAGACCTGTATTGAACATATTGCCGCGACATCTTGCCTGCATTCAAACAACGCGCCCATCACCGCGCGCACAGGGACATACATGCGTGCCGTCTAGTGTTGCGCAGAGACGATAATGGCACGAGCACTCAGCTGGACCCGACTGATGTGCGCCACGCGCTCGGGAATTCTCTTGTAAAGGAAGAAGAAGGCGGACATTTTTGGTGTTCGACTGACACGTTCTACGACCATAGTCACTTTAAGTTGTGTGCACAGGTTCGCCCTTTAATATATACGTTTTATTAAACCCCCAGTCCTTCAACATCGCTAAAATATACAAGAAATTTACAGGCAATAGCGCAAACTTTTTTCCACTGTGCTCAAAAATCTACACCGCTAAGGACTTCAGCTTCCAATAAATATGCGGCAAAATACGAGAAGGAGAAACAATATTTATAACGGCATTTTTAAAGATAAAAAAATAGACCCATATTATTCATGTTGCCGCAGCTACCTTAAGCCGGAGTTCAAAAACATGCCAACACGCGCAATGATGACGTGACTGAATGCATGTTGCTGACCGTTGCCTGGAGTTAGCCATACTATTTTTTGTGTTCTAAAATATTGTTTAATTAAATCGGTTTAATTTACTAAATTTACAAGGAACACAGGTGGGTGAAAATTTCAATTAGAAAGTTGTGAATTGGTGTGCAAAACGTGCAATTAGATAGTTTTGAATTTTATATTCTGTTATTTATCATTGTTTTTCTGCTAACTACATATGCCCGCAATTAGAGTGTACTAGAAGCTTTTGAGTGGCGCGAGCAGCTGCCTGGGAGCGGCCATTTCGGCGGGGAATGATGCGGTGGCGCTGGCGTCGACCAATCTTCCCGGGCGGATGGCTGGCAGGCGTTCCGCGTACGTGTTGGTACCTCTCTGTCGCGCCTAGTGTGAAGATGATCTCCCTCTTTTTTTTTCTTATTCACATACCTCCCCTTTTTTCGCGCAAATAAAGGTTATTTGACATTATTGTTATTGAAGTTGCTGAGGCCCGCACTGCAGCCCGAAGCAGCACAGCACATTGTACAATATAACGAGCGCGTTTTTTTTTTAATTTTTTAAGTGTACACATTTTAAACGAGAAACCAGCTGGCCGGTACACACCGGAAGCGCCCCCCCCCCCCAAAAAAAAAGGAATATGGTGCACACAAAACGAAGAACTCTTGGTCCATTCCACGTAAAATACCAAAGCTGGACTCAAATAAAAGGCTCATTGCTTGTGGCTGCGTGCACACACGACAAAAAAGTAGGCTTTATTGATAATATTTGAAGAACAGCAGAGTTTTTCCAAACATCCCTTTGGTTTTAAAATATGGGAATAGATTCATTGTTGTAGGACCCACAGAAACGCAAATACGTAATACTGCAAAAGAATGTCTTAGGTGAAACATAGTAGTGGAAGATTTTGAGAGTTTAAAAAACGCAACACTGCAAAGCAGAGTCGTAACTAATGTTAATCATAATTGATAACATAAAAATGCAAGGTTTACATATTTATGAAACAATACATTTGCAATTAGGTTAATTGTAAAAAAACGTAACATATAAAGCCAGGATACAAAAGATAACATAAAGCGAAGCAAACAGAATGACAGTGTTAAGGTTGTCTTTCCAAAATGCATTTAAAAAAAAGATGTTATGGTCGAAAGATCGTTTGAAGGAACACTGAAGTGCAACAATGAATTGCCTTAGATCGATGAAATATGCACCGAGATACCTAATGCTGCTAAACTTACCATCACAGGTTTAATACAAAAAGATTCAAGATCAAAGATTTATTTTGAGATTTCGCGTCATTATTTGCACGTTCTCTCGCCTAAAAGCCTCTTCTAGGAAAAATTGTTTTTCTTCTTGGTGTACCGTCAAAAAATCAAGAGTGTAAGAAAATATGCACGAAAAAATGACATCCTTTTTACGCCACTGTAGCAATTTATAGCCTACTCAATTTTAGGTGCTTCTGTGCGCTTTTGACACTGTAGAAGATTTTTTATCTTGACTTCATTTGCGCGTGTAGACCGTGGGTAAGGTCCGATGGTGGCAAAAATGAAGTTTCTGCTGCTCTACAACAGAGTGGGACGCTTGCAACAAGCTGCAGAGCATCTGAGGCTTCTCGAACAGTTACTAAACTGGACTTGCTGATTAGTTTCTCTTGCACGAACGCTTCACATTGCACGATTCCATTGTCTGCACAGGTGAAGTATACGGCTCGTTGAATGCAAAGTTCACGAGTGCTAGGATTCAGTGAGCACGCTACGTACGACACGCCAGCAAATCCAGGAAACTCGTGCAGCGCCCATGACTTTGATGGTAGGACAAGACCACGAAGGTCACCGAGAGTGACAACCGCGTCAGACGAGGGACTTGAGCTTGCCTCGTCAGCTTCGTCGCCATCTGCAGAAGTTGCACCGTTTGTATCAACAAAAAGCTGTGCAGGAGTGCTAATGCGTCGCTGTTTTCTGTTGTCATTCTCAGCCGGCACACACTGATGACGCCGCTTTGTTTGGGTCCGTCCGCGGAGCCGGAGTTTTGAGCGTCAAATATGCAGGCAGGTTGGGCAAGATCGTCGGGACTGCATCAGGGGCGAGTGTCGGCGCTCCCCTAGGAATTCGGACTTGAACACCATTGATAACATGTACGTAGTCCCTCACAATGAAATGCTGTTTGAAATGCAACTCGCACACAGCACAATCGGCGTCAAGCTGCTTGTCAAGCCGGTGGAGGTTCCGCTCCCAAAGAAGTCGTCGTTCTTCGTCTTTCGGGGCCTTAAAAAGTGATACTTCCGACTTTGTTGCACATGCGTATATCCAGTTGTGCAACCTGGCGCATAACAATCGTTTAGACGATATGTCTTCGTCATTTCGTGACTAAAACCGAGATGCCGGCCATGCCGCCGAGCCAGCCGAGTAAACCAAGTGGGAAGATTGGGCGATGGCAGCGCCGCTGCTACTTTCGCCACAAGTTGGGGATGGAGAAAGCAAGGGGAAAGCGTTTCGGTCGCGCCACTCAAAAGTTCTAGTACACTCTACCGCAATATAAAAAAAAGATACCACGTGACAATACCCCTGGCGCGCCTACGCGCGCCGTGATTCCAGTGCTCCTTAACGTTCCGCGTACGAAAGATACGGTTCCCTCGCACTGGTTCATGACAGGGAAAAGCAGTCACAGTGGTTATCGCTCTTATGGCCGATAGCAAAACCTATTCATCGCAAAGCCACCACCATCGTCACGGCCCTGTCGAGACAGTACAATCAAGCATATGCTATGGTCGTTCGTACGCGGAACTAAAATGATCGTGCCCACTGGCACACAGTGGGCTTTCCACGTTTTTTAGTGTATTTTGTGGCCAGTTAGCCGAAAACCCCCAAAATTAGCAGATAAAAAGCTCGAAACTATATAATCGCACGTTTTGCTTTAACGATGAACAAATTTAATTAGAATTTCTGATCCATTTTCCTAGTTTAAAAGGTAATTGATAAATGTGGCGTAATTAAGTAATTTATCAGAATACAAAATAGTCCTACTCACTCCAGGCAACGGTCAGCAACATGCGTTTGATAGCATCATCATGGCGTGTGTTATGATATTTTTTAAACGCTGGCTAAAAATATTAGCGGCACACTGTATATCTTTTTATGGAAAGAGCTTGTCATGCTGTGACATATCAAGCAGTTCACGTCTGGCGAACAAGAACAAACGCCCTCCTCCATCCACACGTATATATATATATATATATATATATATATATATATATATATATATATATATATATATATATATATATATATATATATATATATATATATATATATATACGTGGCCCACATAATTTAAGCCAGAGTTTAAAAATATGCCGGCACACGCAAGTACGACGCGACCAAATGCATCTTGCTCACTGTTGCCTGGAGTTACTCAGACTTTTTTGTGTTCTCAAATATTCATTAATCAGATCTGTTTAATTAACTAACTCTTTAAGCAACGAAGATGGATAAAAAAATTCCAATGCGAAAGTTGTAGATCGGCTTGCAAAACGTCCGATTAGACCATTTTGAACTTTATATCTGTCAGGTATTAGTGTTTTTCTGCTAATTACAAAAGCCCGCAAAATATAAAAATTACCACGTGACAACCCGCTCGAGCGCCAGTGCGCACAATGATTCTAGTGCTCCCTAACGTTCTGCGCACGAACGACCATAGCATTTGCCCCATTGTGCTGTCTCGGCAGGGCCGCAACGATGGTGGTGTATGAACACATTTTGCTATTGGCCACAAAAACGATAACCGTTGTCACTGCTTATCGCTGTCATGAACCGTTGAGAGGGAAGCGTGTCGTTCGTACGCGGAACGTTAGGGAGCACTAGAATCGTGCACACTGACACGTGAGCGGGTTTGTCACGTGGTATTTTTTGTATTTCGCGGGCATTTGTAATTGAACTATTCGTAGGGACAGCGCTTGGATTCGCCCATTCGACTCGACCGGCTATTTCCCCTTGTTGAACAGTTGAGTTATTTTTCATAATTAATGCCGTTATTATTGTCTGTACCTATTTGAAGGTGCCTTCTGCCACAGAAAGGCAATGCTGCAAGTAGCACGCAGATACTTCCTTTCTGTAATTTTTAAAGAATATTGAACACGTTTCTCGAAACACCGCACAAAGTTATTAGCACAGTCAGCAAGTACTGACTATATTAGAGACAAGCGAGGTACTGTTTATTTGCTCAAATGTTTTCTGCACGCTCCCCTCACCACTTGTATTACTGACTATAAAAACCCTCTCACGGCTTAGCGGACATGATGTTTTCTTGTGAAGCGCAAGGGCACAGGCTCGATTCTCGGCCATAGCAGCTGCATTTCTATGGGAGTGAAATGCAAGACACGCGTGTACTTCGATTGAGGTGCCCGTTGCAAAATTCAGTTCTGCCGTGAGGGTGACGAAATGATTGTGATAGCGACGAATTGAAATGGTATACGAAGTAACGGTAGCAGCTAACTGGATTACGCATCCACCTCTCGTAATTCCGCAGAAAAATAAATAGATATGTGGAGTTTAATGGCCAACCATATGATTATGAGAGACGCCGTAGCGGAAGACTGTAGAAAGTTTGACCACTTCGGGTTTCTTAACGTGCATCTAAATCTGAGCACACGGGCCTACAGCATTTTCTTCTCCATCGAAAATGTAGCCGCCGTAGCCGAGATTCGATCCCACGACCTGCGGATCGGCAACCTATAGTACTTTAGCCACTAGACCACCGTGGCGGGGCAACTTCGCAGAAAGCTATAGCGTAAAGGTATATGGACTCTCCAGTATGCGAAGTAGTTTTTATGCTGTCTGTCTCCTCAACGCAATATAGGCGGTCAGAGCACAGCACGTGTAGGAACCTCCTGTATACTCATGTTTTTCATAATAATGCTCGTGGCCACGCCCTGTTGTTTAAAGTTCGCGTTTGCTGTCCGAAAGACGGCGCCGTTACTTCAAGTGTCACATTGTAACAAAATAAAGGAATTCATTTTGGGGAGCTTGTGAAATACACATTTGCTTTGAAATTGCTTGCCCCATCGCAAAGTTAATATATATATATATATATATATATATATATATATGAAAATACTAGTTGAGGATTTCGGTGTGGCCAGTAAACAGTACGTTTACGTTCGAATATGCACGTGTCATACGGTCTTTCGCAATGATGGTATAATAGTGATCTTCCTTAACTCTTCGTGAAATAGGTGTTAAAACACCATTTGTGTAAATACCCACAAGAAATAAACTATAAACGTCTGGTTGAAAGTCATAGACGATAAATAAACGTGTCATGTGTGCGCACCCAACACTACCGCACTAGTGTTCAATGTAGATTTTTATAGCGTTAAGGCAGGTCCTTGAATATCCATGTCAGCATTAACAATTGATAGGCATCATGCTGAAACTATCAGAAATACATTTGTAGAACTGGTTTTATTTAAACGAAAGGCTAAAGCCGGCCCATCTCGTTTTTTTTTTTCTCAGCATTGGTATCTTTCTGTATGTACCTTTTTTGTGCAGTGTTATGAATGACGTCATTTCATAGTCCACAAATGTTTATGTGAAAAGGGACATTTGTTGCAGAACACACTTTACATGCCACATGAACGTCGCGAGTATCTAGCTTAACAATTCCCAGCAGTGATAGGTTAATGCAGCTGACAGTGCCGCGTTGGTTGTTAGATGGTATTAACTCTTCCTTGGTCAGCTTTTCGACAACAAGCGTCGTCACCAGCTCCATGTGCGTAGTATGTGGCTACGGAAACGTTAAGCTTCCTTTTGACAAGTTGGCAATCGTTGCGTTAGACTTCACATCTCTATTCCTGTCATCTAGGATGGCCACACGTGCGAAAGCTTCTTCTGAGCTGAATGAGCACAATATCCAGCGATATAGGCAATGACCTCCTTGTTGTGCTTTGGGCTGATAATCGCTTTATGGGAGGTGTGAACAGAGAAGTCGTAGTACTCTTCAGTGATGATTGCGAGGTACCGTTGTATGATCACTATGTCAACGGAAAGAGGGCCAATGATGAGTGAACGGCACGCTCATACGCGTAGTAATGACACGTATATTTACTGAACTATATCACTCGTCATTATTGTGCCCTTGAAAGGTCATGGCACACTATGTGACATCTATAACAGCCGCACTTTCCATGCCACGTAAATATCCGTGACGCCTTAAGTTTCGTTGATCCTGAATCTGGAAATAGACAAAAAAGTATTTCAGACGATAAAAAATTCGGCAGATCCCCCGTGCCTGGGAATCGACGTTATTCGAAACATGCGGAGTGAAAGTGACCGTGTTACAATTTTTTTATTGAGCGACACGTCATGAAATGATGCCAAATATATGTACAAATGTTGCACATACAGAAATATGTTGAAGAGTTGCCGATGTTTATATAACCAGTTGTTTGCACTTGCGCAGCGACGCCAACTGGAGTATGCGTATTAGCAACACCACAAGATGATATGATTGACGGGTGCTCGCGAGGATGCTGGCCTTGTACACTGCTACATAAATCAACTTCAGCGCCTGGCGACTAACCACAATTGACGGTAACCCGACGTGACGGCTGTATCAAAGGAGTACATATGAAATGCTTATAAAATTGGGTAGACAGCACTGCAACCCCTGTTGAGGTTTCATGAAGATTAGCATCTATTGGAAAAGTAGTTCCGAGACCTGCTGTAGCTTTGTTTTAAAATGCTTCATTGCCACTCAATATGATTGGGTTCGATTTCAACTGGGACCCTGGCACTCATTATTTGCATTCGCCGGGTCGACGCTACCGGTGTCAGGTATTTCTGAACGATCGCGCGTTACAATTGCCCAAAATTGCCCATTCGTGTTCTCATCGTTCCTGGGTAGATGCCAATCACCTGTGGCACATACCCGCATACCAGCGCCACATACATGCCCGTGGTTATGTGCCACTGTCTGACGAGAAGTGTTTGAAGGCGTATGCGACAGAATTGTGACATTATTCGTGCCTTGACTATCGCGTCATATGCGTCAAACCATCCTACCCTCTTATGCTAATTTTCGTTCACGCCAAGTTAAGGAGGTGACCACGAGAGCACCCAAACATAAGCGGCTAGATAGGTACGCTCAAAGTCGCTGAAGTTCGCTAAGAAATACTTTTCATTTAATAACGGATGCGAATTAGTTCTACGGAATCCCGCAAAGAGGGGAAACGTTTGGAAATGGATAACTGACAACCACCTATTTGTGGCACGTAGCGACAAAGAAATCCATAGGAATTTGTCAGACTGCGAAACTTTTCGTTTAAAATGAATTTGTTCAGATCCCGGGTTCAATCCCCACACTATGAGGAAAGTTTCTTCGATTATACACTCTCATTTTTGAGATATCCATATGGATTTCTTCGTGGCTTACTGCCACGAATGGGTGGTTGCCATTTATTCATTTAATAATAAATGCTTTTATGAACCATTTGTTTCCGATCATGTGCAATGGTTTTTATTTATAATACCGAAAAAATCCAGATATATAAGTGATTTCACATGAAGGCCACACGCATCTGATTATTCCATTCACATTTCATTGACTGAATTGATGTTCGGTATTCTTGTGTTGGCTTTTCTTGAGCAGTGGGCTGTTGGAATGCGGAAACAAAGACCTTGCATGGATGGTGGATGGAATGGCTCTCGCCGGAACGTTTCGAGTATGGTCTATGATGAAAACTAAGACGGAAATGCGTAGCTACGAATCTGCATACTCTGTCCGAGTAAACGTGTAGCTTTTGCCGCAGGAAGGTATGCTGTTGGTGATTCGAGAAAGTCCCCTGCAGGAGAACTGCAGTGGTGCAACGCAACGTGCCCTTTTCCCTCCGTGGCTGTCCCTGCCTAAAATGAAAGATTGAGTCTGGTTTCCTCAGATTACGTTATATGTATCGTCGACTGATAGTTGAAGTTTCTGAAGTCGTGAAGTCTGTGTTGTTTCGATGGGTAGAAAGAACATCATTACATTTCTACGAATCGGAATTTTCGGTTTGCAGTGAATCAGCGGAGTTACAATTTTAATTCAAACATTAGGTTCCATATCTCGAAAATACGCAGGCGAAAATGCGCAGCAAGTGATCAAGAACATCGTGATGGAGTACTCGTAGTTAAGTTTTACCAAGTGATGCTCCGACAGAGTTCTATACGAGCGTTCTCTCATTTTATTTTCTTGAGCTCCGGCGTATATTATTAAAAAGCAGCGGCAACAGCTGAACTTATAAACGTTAACCTGTGCTCAGCAACGCAATTTTTGTATAGATACCGAGCCCTACATGGCAGGTAGTTCCTTTCTTCAAGTCATTGTCGGTAGTTGTCATGGCTGTTGCAATTTTATTCGTTGATTTCAATATATGTGAGCTATTTACAAGTCTTCTTATAGTTTAGCAGGACTTCAATTGTTTTCTTCAGTCATCTGAGCAACATTTTTTGTCATTTTGTAAAAGAAGTTGAATGAATATTCTATGAATGATTTGATGTTTTATTTCAATTCACTTAGACATCTGTTACTTGATTGATGCAAAAACGTAGTCCTTTTCTTCAAGACATTGTCAATCATTGTGATGACTGTTGCAATTTCAGTCGTCGATTTCAGTATATGTGAACTATTTATATGTCCTTTTAATGCTTAGCAGGACTTGAATTGTGTTCTTCAATGATCTGAGCAAGTTTTTTAAAATTTTTATAAAAGAAGTTTAATGACAATAATTGATGCAATATTTTATTCCAATTCCCTTTGGCATTTATCGCTTGATTGATGCAAAAAAGGACACTGGCCAACTGTGACACGCTTAGCCAATTTGCAAGTTTGTTTACTGCGGCACTAACACATTTCAAACATTGCAATGAAGCACTCTTTCACACTTGCACTTGTAGTTCCTCCCTTTCGGAAACTCGCACAGTTTTTTTTACATAACAGTGACATCGGCATTATACTATGGCTGTGAACGCCTCTGGCATAACGATAAAACGCTGGCTAAACACAGTTAAATTAATGTGAATTATACTTAGGTTTTGCTCCTTGTAAACTTAATATACATAAATTGCTTTGTACGCTGTGCAGAAGTATGTGAAAACGACAGAAGTACACCCGTACAAGTTTGTGTCCCCACATGAAAATCTTCGAGACATGCTGAAGTAAGTTTGTTGTACAGATAATGAAGACTGCGCATTGAAACTGAAGCGTTGATTCGTGGCGTGCGCTTGCGGATTATTTCGCATCTCTTCAGCTTCCTTCTGTATATTGAACACGTTCATATTCATTGCACCACCGGGAGCTTCGTATATCATAACGCCTTTTTAATCAGTCAGTGGAAGAGCCTGAACGTTCAATATAAATGTATTTATAATAGCGACATCTACGTGAATAATAAGAGGATAAAGCAATTGTGCATACATGGAAGTAGAAACGTTTGTTGGTGTTATGTTGTTGCATATTTCTTGTAGGTAAAAGGCCTTTCATTCGGGGTTTCTTTAGCACTCTCCACTCGGTGAGCATGTTGTATCAGCGGTCGCTACTCCTGATTGCCTTAAAGCTGGTCCCCACTGTCCACGAAGAACAGGATGAACGCGAAGAACTTGAGGGGCTTACTTACAATAAGTTTCACTTACAATACGTTTCACATTCCTATTTTAGGAAAGCAAGGTGAAATAAATTACTGCTGTGTTTCACATTCCTACTTTAGAAAATCAAGGTGAAATAAATTACAACCCGTCACCAGTAGGAAGAGAACCCGCTATATGAACACGGCGAGTGTATAAACAATCGAAGGTTGCTTGTGTTTGCGCGAGGAAGAACGTCACTAATTTATTGGGATGATCTAAAGTTAGGTACCCATTCCGGGCGTACAGACAATCTATAGCCTCGCGATACTACAGTTTCCTGCACGACGATCGAAGGGCGTCCGCTTTTCATCAAGCCTATATTTCAACCGCACTGCTGCGTACAGTGCTGGCGGTGAGTGGTGAACAAGCTTGGAGCATGCCGAGATCAGTTTCGAGCGACGGAGCCGCGTCTACTCTACCTCAACGCTGAGCAACGGGCGGCAGCGGTGCCCGTCTCCCGCTATTAAAAGCGCCGCTCGTTCAAAGGCAACCTCCCACGGTGCCTATCAGTTGGAGCCGTTCACAACAAGCACCTGCAGCTGAAAGCCAGTGTCTTCGGAGATACAAAGAAAATCTACAAAAATAAAAATCCTTGTTGCTATTGCGCAGTCACGCTGTTCAAGAGTTCGCTTAGCTTGGTGGCCTAACCTGGTCCTAAACTTTATACGCTTGTGCGTTGCTGGCTTGTCTGCTCTCTGCGTGCGGCCGACCGTTCTAAATTGGAGTAGCTGGGTGGTGCTAGCGGGTGGCAGTGCGCGCGATTGCTTTCACAGATGGGTCGAACAGTTGCGTGCATTGTAAAAGGTGGTCTTTCATTGTAGGTGCGAGCATCTTGTCGGCATTGGTCGTGACGCTCTTCGATATGACATCACGTGGTGCGTTGCTCACTCTTGCGCAACAGGCTCTGGCTCGCTTACCTGCTTGTCGGAGACGATCTAGAGAGCCACAACACGCTGACGAATCGAACAAATTGTCTTAACCACAGCCCACGGCTCCTTGTAATAAGTGCACCTATAGAGTTACCGGATGGCCATGATGATCGATATCAGAGAAAATTATCACGTCGATTTTGTTTAGGATCGTACATCGATAGCGACCATGAATGGTTAAATTAGAATCAGTCACATTAAAATTGAAACCAGGATTAATAGTGTCGTTTATAATTCAATGCTCCCATTCATTAGCGGCTGTCCCCGATTCGACTAAAACATTCAACAGTGCTTTGGAATCATATCTGAGAAGAAATGTAAGTTCACATGTGCAGACGGACACCGGTGGACAACGCTATTTTTGTGCTGAAGTGAGTGGTCTGCTCTAGGCCTTCTGTTAATGTAGGAATATTTAGCGGCCTTTTTTTCATTTTGTAATTCTCCTGCGTCAGAAAAAATGCAAACAATAAATTAAACTTATTTACTTTGAATATTTTCAACTTTCGTGTGCAGGAAGGTTGAAAACAGTGATACTCGTTGATGCAGTCACGCTATAAAGTGTCTAGACTTTATACCATTGGGCAAAGGCACTACAGAGGGGAGTGGTCGCATCAAACAAATGCATGCAAATGTCGAAAGCACTGAAATTTAAAACAAGTCACAAAGACTCCTGTTCGTACTAAATAAGTGGTTGAAAATACTTTACGGTACATAACCGAGGGCAGTAGATTATAAATATGAGCAAAAACTACGTCTGGTTCGAAGCTTTAAGTTTATTATAACATGAAGAGAATACAAGTGACATGGTTTGTAAGTATTACAGAACGATGTCCCGAAGCAAGCACTCTCAGGGGGACCTTCCAGCGATATTTCAATAGTTGAATGCAGGACAGGCAAGTGGTGAGCCATAGAAACGCATATTGCAAGCGGGAAATCGAGAAACTATAAAACAGGAAGCGCAATTCAAAAGTGTGAATGGTGACAGTAGTGTAGGAAAGAAAACGTCAATAATTATTAAACAAATGGACAGTAATTTTAAGTTTACAGTGTATAAAACAGTTCACACAACCCAAAAGGAAGTCAGTAAATAAAGTCAGAAATTGCTTGAGTATATTCGGAACCATCCGCTACAATATCTTCCTATTCACACCGTGTGTATGGGACGTAAAACACCAGCAGTTCTTGTTGTCATGCAATCGTTCAATGGAGTCCTGACATTTCGCCATGCATGAGCATGCAACCTCTTACGTTATGAAAAAAAATGAAATAAAATGCGGTGCATAACACTCACTGCATTCTTGAACTAACGAGGTTACACTGTATGTTATCTCCATAATAATGAAGAGAACATCAGCGTACTCATTGATCATTATACGGAGAGAACGACTCGGAATAATTATGCCATTTATACACCTGCGTAAATTACTGGCATTGAGTTGTGGTTCTCACGTGTAATTTGGCAATCGTGATAAGTTTGTCACTGTATACGGAACTATTACATGACCTTTAGATAAAAACAACGTTCCACTTAGTACACAAAAAAATATTCACTTTGGACAAAGCGCTAACCCGACGCTTTCTGACTAGATTCCATGAGCGGCGACTGCCGTTTAGACATCATGATCGCTGCTTTTTCACATTGCGCTGTATGGAGCAGTAAGCTCAGTCTTGTCTGGAACAAATGTCTTATGCTATTACAACTCAATGCTGCTAATTAGCCTCGTACGTGTTCCCTGCATATTTCAGTGTCTAAATCTGAAATTGCATGTGACTCCGGCGGTTATGTATGCACATATGTACTTTTAGATATTGGCTATGTTAGCTACATTAAGTATTTGATTTTCATTAGACTTTTTAGATGAGGACTAGCTGCGAGAAATAATCTCACACACAGGAAAGATCTGACGACTGAAGATAGAAAATTTTATTACAAATAAAAAATCACAGCATATACACGAAGTGAATCATGATGAGTGGGGCAAAGCGTCTGTCTGTCTGTCTGTCTGTCTGTCTGTCTGTCTGTCTGTCTGTCTGTCTGTCTGTCTGTCTGTCTGTCTGTCTGTCTGTCTGTCTGTCTGTCTGTCTGTCTGTCTGTCTGTGTTCTGCCTTTCCGTGTTCTGCCTGTCTTAGTGTTTGTGTGTCTGTCCGTCCATCCGTCGTTCGTGTGCCTGTTTGTCTGTAAATGCGTCCATGCGTCCGTCCGTCTTCTCCACTACACTTCGTCCATGCCCACCAAAGAGGCGACGTGCACGAGTCGCCGTCTCTGCCCCACTAGCGATCTGCCACGTACGGCGACGATCTAGGATACCGATATAGGCACTGTTTCCTCCCGCACCCAGGCACAAACCGCACAGCAGCCAATCGGAGAGTAGCGGTACAGCGCCATCTAGAATATCCTCACTCAACTGCAGTTTGCGTTGACCTCTATGAGAAAGCTCCGTCTATTATACTTTTCGGGAGATACTGCCTTTCTTTTTTTTTTCGTCTCTTATCATCTCGGTTGCACCTTACGCAGGACAAGGTTAGATTAAAAGGAGCTTCGCCTCTAAAACATGAATTCTCCCGCATTTTCGTAAACGACTAAACAGCATACGTATTTTGGGGCGAGTGACAGTCAAGTCTTGACGTATATAACACTCCATGCTCGTCAGCTACGTCACAATGAACTTTGCTAGTATGCGGGCATGAGCTTTGTTCAGAAACAGAGGAAAACAAAGAAAATAAAGAATGAAAATGGAACAAATGACGGGCACTAAACTACTAAATGACTATAATGAGAGAGACAAATCTAAAAAAAACTTAGCACGGCGCATTTCGTGTGCACGCCAAACAAGAGATGAAAGTAAAAAAATTACAGTCTCGCCAAATTTTTTTTCTTTGCAGACGGCCCGTAACATGTTCCCCACCACCATTCTGCAAACTAAGCAATGTCTTAAAACCATGCTTGCGTACTCTCTGCAGGCACTTTCAACCTGGCAGCTGCGCTACATAGGCTTTCATGAGACGGCATATGTTCAGCGCGTGCCACTTTTTAAAAGAACGTCGACTGCCTACAGAAGAGACAGAGAGAGAAAAAGAGAAATATAAAAGAAAGACAGGGAGGTTAACCAAAGGAAGACTCCAGTTTGCTAGCGTGTACTTAAGAAATGAAAAAAAGGTGTGGAAAGAGATATTGAAGCTGACTGCCCCTGCAGGAATCGGCTGCTTAGTGCAAAAATACTTCTTCTGTTGTTTACCAGCGACCACAGCTTTGCCTTGGCAGGGCTCACTGTAAATGACATAAGCACTATAATGAGCATTAGCAACAAAGATATTCTTTTGCGTTATGGCACCATGCTGGAAAACATTGAGATGACTTTCCTACTTCCTTTCATTTGTCTTTTTTTTATTACAAAAAAGTATCGTGCATCACGAGTGCTCGAATGATGTTAAAAGATAAATGTATACAGCGATAAAGCCAGCAGTTCTTAGAAATATAGACATTTTGAAGGGATAGTTATGATCAAGGAACGCGCACTTCTTGAACTGTAGAGTATAGAGCAACCCTGTGGCCTTCCGTACGATATTAGAAATTGGCCAACTTGGGCGGTTACATTCTCGTGGACGGAACAAAGCTGTAATGTAATATAATTGAAAGTACCGTCGCGACTGCATCACTTTTCAGATACATAAGTGGTGTATCGGGAGCATTCGTGCCCTAGTTGTGAGGGCTGGACACATCAGATCCCGATACTGCTTCTAGGTTTCGCCCCACAGATTAAAAGCCGGCTGCTTGCGTGCTCTACACAGACGCGGCCGCGGCTGTACATCTTTGGGCCAACGAAAACCCCAGCCATAACATGTTCACAGCGGTGTCTTTAATAGTCTTTTCATTTTCAACGTGTTAATGTATATATATATATATATATATATATATATATATATATATATATATATATATATATATATATATATATATATATATATACATACATACACAATAACACGTTGAAAATGAAAAGACAATTACACCACTGTGAACATGTTATGTCTGCATTTTCGGTTGGCCCAAAGACATACAGCCACGGTCACGTCTGTGTAGAGCACGCAAGCAGCCGGTTTTTGCTCTGCGGGGTGAAACCTTGAGGCAGTATGGGGCTCAGATGTGGTCAGCCTCACAACTAGGGCACGAATGCTCCTGATACACCACTTTGGAGCCCGAAACAGTCTCGAGGTCTTGCGTCGTGGAGCAAAAACTGTCTGCTCGCGCGCTCTACACAGACGTTGCCGCGGCTGTACGCGCGGGGCGCGATAGTCTAAATAGCATAGACAGTCTGGAACGGGTAAGAACGTGTTTATTTATGCTTGGAGGCGGCAACCGAATTGCCGTAGTAAACGAGTGGTGACTCGCTTGTAACGAGCGTGAGAGAGAGGGGCGTCGACAGCCGGACGTCTGCAGGTACGGTGAACCGCTTAGACGTTCGGGGGCTCCCTAATAAAAAGATACACATGCTCTAAACACAATTTCTTTACAATAATTTGTTTTCGTATGTACGAAACCATCAATATTCTTATAATATTTTACCAGTGACATTAAATGCGAAGTATTTATTTGCGTACTGAAAGCACTTCTGGCGTCTAACTACGTCTCTGTCCATCTAGACGCCTACAGCCAGAAGTTGCTGTGATCACTTCCTTAACTTGAGGTTAACAAAAATTAGTATGGGAGGGTAAGATGGTCTGACTTGCTGGTCATGACAGAAATAATGTCAAAGTTCTGCCGCGTACGTCGTCAAACTCTTTCCGCCAGAGTCGGAACGACCCCCACCTCGCTGCTGGTCGAAACCTCCACGGCGCACACCTCTACTTCCACTTGGTCTCACCATTGGAAGCGTGCTTCGCTGTAGACCTCCGGTGGCCTTGAGTCGTAGTGGCACATACCCGCGGGCGGGTATGTGCCACAGGTGACTAATACTTCTTATCTACCCAGGAACGACGAGAACACACGTGGATGATTTTAACGCGTGACCGTTAAGAAAAGGTGGACAACGGATGCATTGACCCGACGAATGTAAAGAAAAAAAAATGTCAGGGTGACAGCTGACATCGAACACCTGCATTCTGCGTGGCAGTTAAGTATTCTACTTTAGAGCCGCACCAGGTCTCGCAACTGCTTTCAAATAGACCATGATATTCGTGAAACATCAATTGGAGATGCAGGAATGGCTATTCAATTTTATAGACATTATATATGTGCTCCTACAATGCAGCCGTAACGTCGGGTTAAGATCAACTGTACTTAAACGCCAACTCCGAAGATTTTTCGACCATGTCAGGGTAATGGTGCTTCTTTGTTTTTGAGGCACTTATGTCACGAGCCCCATAACTGAAACGCTCATCAAATTCGAAAACAACTTTAGTAAGCAAAGAGCCGCAATACCGAAACCGAAACCTAACCGAGTGCACTGTCCACGTACGACGTACTATTTGGTAAAAACCGGTCGTCGTATACTTGTCCCGCCGGAGCAGAATAATAAAACTGTGAAAGCCGGGAAGAGCAGACACGGGGAGCAGAGGCGAGGGCACCGAGCTGAGCCGGCCAAACACCATAGAGGAAGGAAGGAAGCTTTTTCGTGCAAACACCGCCGCGGTCCCCTCGTAAACACATAGAAAACGCCGTAGCGGCCAAAGTTTGTGGTGCGATCGGCTGCGTCACTTCCGTTGACATGCCGAACATGATGTCACACCGACAGTGTTGCCAATAATTCTGGCAAGCCAAGTGAGCGCTTCGGGGCAATCTTTAAAATTCATTTGCAAGCAATCAGTATATCTCTCAAACATGTAATTTGGCATAAATGACAGAAATGTGCAAAGGAACGTGCCTAGATAATTTCATTTAGATTCATTCACCTCGAAAAATCGCCGGAGTTGTCCTTTAAGCGCAACGCGTTGAAGGTGATTGACAGTCTATATCAATTAAGAAATGGTGTGAGCAGACATTGGTAAATTTAATTCGAGAGTGTCAAGAAAAATCAATATTTCTCCACGAAGTGGTTGAAGGGGAGTGGGCGAAGCTATAGGTTCCATAATCCATAATGTCTACGTTGAAGTCACCGGCTAGTTCGAAAGACGGATAGATGAACAGACGGACGAACAGGTCGAAGAATTAATGGACGGACGGACAGATGGACGTATCCACGGATGCACGGATGGTTGGACGAACGGACAGATGGTTGAACTGATGGACGGCCGCTACGATAAATGGACTGACGGACAGACGGATGGCGTGGGTGATCATTTATTGTGCTGTCGTATAGTTGAATACACATAAAGTCGGTGTTTACGCATATGTTTTTGTTTTTGTTGAGCAGGAGTTCAGTTTTAGTTTGGGTTTTGGGGGGCGTGATGGACTCCAACTAGGACGGACTTAAGGGGCTTCACCCCTAAAATCTGACATCGGTAGCATTGACCCAACGAACGCATAGAATAAGTGTCACGATCCCAGCAGCAATCGAACCCCAGCATTCCGCGAAGCAATCAAGTATTCTACCACACAGCACGCCAGGTCTCGGAGCTGCTTTTCAAGTAGACCATAATGTTCGTGAAACGCCGATTGTCGTTGGAGTGCTAGCCATTTATTCTCATTATAAGCAGTACATATGTACCATACAGCCGTGCAGTCGGGCTAACGACAATTGTAGTGAAGCGCCATCCACTGAAGCTCATTTGCCTGGCAGTGTCCAGGGCCGCCACCCTCACTGGTAAAAGCGCTACATGTTGTTACGTGGTCGTGACGTGGACGAAGGGTAAAGTAGTGGATGTTCAGATGGAGCTGTTTATTTGGCAGAACTTGTAGCCGGTAAACGGAAAGTCAGATTACAGCAACACACTAGCACCGATAGCGGCGAACAGAGTGTCGGTCGTCGATCAACACACAAGCGGAGACTGGCGCCGGCATTTACACATGTGCCGTAAAATATTCCAGCGTTATCACTGATAGTCGCGCAGGTTCTGGAATAATTTGGGTATCACGTCCCGGGGGGGGAGGGCAGGTGCGCAATCTGAACAAATTGATCTCATGATGAAACAAGCGCCAAAAAGTACGAACACTACAAAATAACACAAGATCTACTACAAAGGTGAAGCTTCTCGAACAATGAGGCGTGATCTTCGCCGAGTATTGCTCACAGTATTCGTGGGTTCAAACAGACCACATCAAAATAGAACGGGTGGCAATACCACCATACTGTTTTTGGTGTTGCTAATACTCATGTTGGTGTTGGCATCGTTACGCAATAGTAAACATTACACTGTTGATATATGTCTGTGCGTACAATATTTGTACATATATTCAGTGTAATTTTGTAATGTTTCTCTGAATGAAAGAATTAAAAGTCACCTTCGCTCCGCATGTTTCGTGTAACATCGATTCACAAGGTACGTAACATCTGCCGAATTTCACATGCGAAGCAGCTCTTAGACTAACATGTGTAACGCTGTCCCTTCGTACGGACGTGCCGCGTAGCACAGGTGTTGGTGCGGTGCCAAGTAGGTTATTCGTTCCTCCATGCAAGTAGGTCACGCCACTGCTACGCGTTGACGTCATGCTCTCTTCGCAGGGCGCGTTGACTTCACTCTCTCCCGTGCCTTCCACGCGCTCGCCGATGCGCCCACAGCTGCCGCTTCGTCTAGAGTTACTGTGTATGCTACCTTTTATGTAGAATATACAGTAACTCTAGCCTCGTCCATTCGCCCGCGACACCTATCGCGGCACTGACACCGCCGACTCATCGGTTCACGCGCATTGAACCTGACGTGCGCCTAACATACGCGGTGAAACATGTCTGTACGTGTCATCTACAAGACCTACGCCAACCATTGCGTCAAGCGGATCTTCCAGCGCTCACTGCAGCACAAGTGTTAGCGCCGTTCAACTCGTGACGCCACCCGTGCGCAACGCTGCTAATTGACATCCTATCAGGGCTCCCTTCGGGTAGATGGTCCAAGTTTTTTAGGTGCGAAGCAGCTATTTGACTAGGCTGTGTAACGCCGTCCCTCCGTCCGCACCACTCCCCTCGCTGCCTCACGCCTTCCTAGCAGTGGGTGGTGACGTCTTTCTTCCTCGCCTACTGGGTGCTCGCCACGTGTGAGCTCTCTTTCGCTTCACGCTCTCCACCACCTTCAACGCTCGAGCCCACTTCTCACGTGGGCATCATCTTACCCGTGCCACATCTTTCCATTTGTCAGCCAAAAGGAGCCGCGAGCCGGCAGGCGTGCGCGCTGCGCGCTCCTAAAAAATCCCGTGGCGCCGACAATGTGGACAGCGCACCGCTGCCTGCCGCGCGATCACGCCGACGGGCGGGGCGCCGTCATGGTCTGCTTCCCGCTAGAGTTCGCGTACCTTTCCCGGCTGTCGCCGGCGTTGCGAGGGTTAGCGTAGCTGATCGCGTTCGCGAATGGCGACGTCAACACTTGCGAGGCGCGAGCCGGAAAAGCGGAACGCAAGCGTCGGCAGTAGAAAACCAGCGACACCGACGAGGTGTGAGCCAAGAACACCAATCGCGTTCGAGTACACAGATGGCACGCGGGTAACACCAACGAGACGCGAGCCAAGGAAGCCGAGAGCAAGCGTCTTCGATGCGTCCCGTCCCCCGTGTCTTTGCGTTTAAAACAAACGTTTACTCGAGTAAACGCTACTCCGAGTTTCGCTTCAAACTGCTTTTCCAGCACCCGCATCGACGCCTGCTTCAACCGGGTCAACGCCGTGCGCACCGCTGCTGCTTCGCATCCCATCAGCGTCTCCTTCGGCGAGGTGGTTTATATTTTTTTGCGTCTAAATATTAAGTATTTCCTGATACTGTTTTTTGTACACACGCAACATGCATTTTAATGTATGATATTTACTTTGTTTTAGAATTGTATAATTGATGTTATTGGGCAGCAAATTCTGATTACCTCTCATGCTTGTACATGTTTTGTTTTTCATTGAAAGTACATCGAGAAAAGTAACAAGGGCCGCAGCCCATGTCAAGCGGCCAGAAAACGAATTTCTGCTCCGGTCCAAGCATTTTGTCTTCCCTTCAAGGACCAAATGCCGACTAACATGTCTATGTCTATATTGATGGGGGCGGGGAGTGCGGTGGAGATTCTTACTCTACGTCTATGTTATATTTATATTAAGCATACATGCTTAAGCAATATCCGCAATGATATGTATCCCTTATGCTCCATTTGCTGTACAGACACACGTACATGATTTGAAGCCCCATCTTGCTAACTGAAAGCTGCTCTTCGTGTCATCTCGAACATCAGTGTAGTAAGATTTTTTTCGAGCGTTAGTCTCAAGTCTTTTTTTTGCATTAAAATGCTCCCATTAATCTTGTTGAAAGTATTTGCTCTCACACCAGGATATACGCTGTCGAAAGATGCATTAAACGTGAACCTATATCTATATACCCTACCGAATTCTGATCATTTACAAAAATAGGTCTTAAAAGTCATAATGATTACTCTTAAGCGTCGAAAGGATTTACAGTAGCAGATGACCTCAGGCTCTCACAGCGGACGCTGCAATGAAAAACAACTTATTTTCCTTACATGCTGACAACGATTTGGAAGACTATTTCATCTTCATACGAACGTTTAAAATCGTTTCTTCCGTAAATAAGTGCATGAACTGAGCCACTTGCAACAGCTGATTGTCATAGCGTTGTATTCTAGTGTACTGCAGGATTTTTGAAATTTCATATATATATATATATATATATATATATATATATATATATATATATATATATATATATATATATATATATATATCTGTGTAAGGTGTTTTCATTGTTTTCTTTATCCGCACTTCCTGCGTGCGAAGGTAAATAACTTTCTGCCGCGATTTTTCATTCGCTCGATATGTGCTTCAATCACGTGATATGTTTCTGGTTTCTAAATTCACCATAGCTTTTCGTCTCAGTATTGCGTGAATCGGTCGTGAAATGAGCTTATGTGACAAAATGAGTTTACTTACTGGCATGCTATTGCTCGAACCTGCAATAATGAAGGCCTGAACTAGGACTATTTACAAGCGTTACGTTTAAGGATAAGTAAGTTGCATAGAGCTGGCATCTGACTCGCTTATGAAGATATGAGGGACATATATATATGGGAACCAAGGGCCGGAATCGACAATGAACAGGTCTGTGTAGAGCGGGCGTACAGTTAGCGCTTACCTATAACTAACGTATAAGTGCATGTTGTCTGAGCAGCTCAGATTGTCGGACCGCAATAACAATCGGTGACGTTTCTGTACAGCGTACTTGAATACGGCCATACAGAAGAGAAACCCAGGTGTACGTTGGTGTGTTCAATGGTTCTGTATATTGTGACCTTATATATATGTGAAACCAGCTCGGATGTGACAAGCTGCACACAACTGCGTCGAGATAGTCGCGGCGCTAGAGCCAAGCCCTCCCGCTGTGTGCGTCCCCAGGTGTCGCCTCGGGGTTCGGGGCTTCACGGCACGCTGCCTTTCGAGTGTCACTGCACGGGGCACGTGTCGCTCTACGCCGGGCACAAGGTATGAAGGGAAAGTTGCCGGCTCGTCTTCTTTCTTCTACCCCTGCTGTTGCTTCCAGCGTTCCGGTTTCTCTCCCTTCATTGCCGGCGTTTCTCTGCCGGTGTGGCACAGCGTAGCTAGTTGGTACAAGACGGCTTGAACGTAAAGGAACGATCCAAAGTGTCATCTGCCACTGGCAGCTTTCTAATCGACTGCCGTTAACAAAACTGCCCGCGGGCTATCTTCACGCATGCACTGAGCCCTGGTTTGCTGCGTCAACGGTGTCTGTACGTGTGTTTCCGCAGCGAACGCATCCCCGGCGCATCGCTCGCTCTTATACATTGCTGTCGCTGCCACCTCCTGGACACAACGTCCGCTAAGCCAACTACTGTTTTAAACGCTTTCATTGAGAACGAGTTTCTCGTTTTGATCAGATATTTTTGGAGGGGCACGATGAACTTTCGTCAGAAATTATAAACGTGCCTACATGACCAGTTGTTCTTCATTATACTCGACCATCGAATACATTTTTCTTCATTCTTCTTCAGATGACTACGTTGCTGTAAGTGCAACAAAACGTGTTGTTTACTCCCAAGGGCTGCTAATCAACCTCTGAAAATACAGAAAATGAACGCCTTATTCTCTCCTGTATTTCCCGTTCTTGCGGCGCAATTTGAGACGCCAGCAGTTTGATCACCTAACTTCAAAATACGACATACGAAAGATATCTGTTGTGAATTGTCGCCTTCCTAACTTTGTCATGTACTTGCTGCCTTGACTCGCACGACTATCGCGCATGATGAACTGATTTCACTTGGTTGTCTGTGTTTGCGACTACGCAAGCAGATATAGCAGCGTGCAGTCGAAAATCGCGAAACTGATTGGCTGAACAATTAGTGCAGACATTTGACTTGTTTTATGGAGATATGGAGTGAAAGGGATAAAGAAACTACTGTTTCGCCTTACAATTCGGTGTGCTTTAAGAGCCCTTTAATATTGACACGTGTTTATATGAAAAAGAACGATGATAGGAACGTTTTTGTAGATTCCAGCTAGTGGGTCAGGTGGTTGATCGGGACGACAACGAAGCAGGCATCTTGCTCTACAGCTGATCCTGAATACGCTCTTTTCGCTGCCGTAAGCTGCTGTCATCTGTTGTTCGCGTTGCACTGCGACACTGGTGGAGGAGCTGGGCCGTGACGCTGCCCTATGCTTCACACTCCTAGTGGGAGCCGTTCACCCAGCCCGGACGTGCCTACTGCAACCCCTGTCCATCGATTCAGTCGTCGGCTACGAGGTATTCCTCCAGACTGCAACCCCTCGCAGAAAACCTCTACCGGACATCTCGAAATGGCCAGCACCAGCCCCCAGCCTGTACTTCTCGGCACCAGTCCTCCCGCTCCATCCCAGGTAACGTTTTTTCAATCGCTGGAGCCTAAGCGCTTTGGTGGTGGCGCACACGAAGATGTAGAAGACTGGTTAGACCACTATGACCGTGTTGCGAAGATCAACCACTGGTCTGCCCAGGAAAAGCTCGGCCGGGCCTACTTCTATCTCGATGACAGTGCTCGTACTTGGTACGAGAACAGAGAAGGCAACCTGTCCACATGGACTGACTTTCACCAGAAGATGGTTGAAACTTTTGCTAATGTCGACAGACATGACCGTGCCCACCAACTACTAGAGCTGCGGGTCCAAAAACCCAATGAAACGGTCGCCATGTTCGCCGAAGACATGACACGTTTATTTCGGAGGGCCGACCCGCAGATGACTGAAGATAGGAAGTTGCGCTACCTCATGCGTGGCGTGAAAGAGCAGCTGTTCGCCGGACTTCTGCGCAACCCGCCAAGCACTGTAGAGAACTTCATCAAAGAAGCGTCGGCTATCGAGCGGGCCCTTCACCAACGCTGCCGACAATATGACCGCTTGTGCAGCAGCCCCCAAACTCAGGCCGCCGCTGTGACGTTTGACAGTCATAGCTCCTTACGGGACATGATTAGAGAGATAGTTCGTGAAGAATTGCAAAGGCTGCGGACTCCGGTAGTGGATACACCGATGGCATCTCTCGCTCAAGTCGTCCGTGACGAAATCCGTCAAGCATTCTCGACAGCTGATCCTGCCCCCGAACAACGTCCCATGACGTACGCCGCTGCCCTTCGAAGCTCCCCATCCGCTCCGCCTTCATACTACCCGCCACCTGCAAATGTTCCTTGGTCACCACCACAAGGGGAGACATCGTGGCGCCAATCCATCCAGCCCCCATACGACCACTCGTCTTCTGGCTTGCCATGGCCTTCGTCGCGTGAGGAGTCATCACGGCAACCACAGCTTCGCCGAACAGACACCTGGCGCACTGCCGACAGGCGTCCTCTCTGTTTCAACTGCGGAGGTGTAGGCCACATAGCCCGGTATTGCTGGCACCGCGCCGATCCGTCTCGTCCTCTCAGGCCGCGGTTTGACATTCGACATGCCAAAGAGTACGTATCCCGCCGTGGAGATGTCGGTTCTCAAGGACCTCCGGTACCTCGACACCCCTTCGATGGCCGCCGTAACAATAATGACGAGGCTATAACTGATTACGAGCCGGTCTTCCGACATCGACCACGCTCTCCTTCTCCTGCCCAGTCACCTTCGTTGCAGCGCCGCACTTTTGCCGACACCAGAGGAGCGAGGTCACCCAGCCCACACCGGGGAAACTGAAGGCGGCGACCTCAGGGGGTAAGGTTGCAGGCTTTCAAGACGAAGAAAAAAAGCCCTCATTACTCCCACCTCAAGACGCTGTAAAGCCGACACGACGTAATACCGACGAAACTGTGACCCCAGGCCTTACCGTTCTTGTGGATGGACAGCAAGTCAAAGCTTTAGTCGACACCGGGGCTGACTTCTCTATTATCAGTGATGACCTTGCCGTACGTCTCAAGAAAGTAAAGACAGCGTGGACGGGACCTCACTTAAGGACGGCAGGCGGCCAATTACTGATGCCTCTCGGAATGTGCACAGCAAGGCTCGACATCGGTGGCTCTACTTTCGTGGCGACGTTCGTCGTTCTCGCTTCATGCTGTAAAGACCTGATTATCGGAATGGATTTCTTGAGAGAACATGGCGCCGTGATCAACATCCCTGACAGTGTCATCACATTTCGCAACAACAGCCCTACTTTAGTCGATTGTTCAGAGCCGAGGCATACGTCTTGTTCAGGGCCTTTGCGTCTGACGGATGACGATGTGGTCATCCCGCCACGATCGTGTACGCTTGTTTCGGTGGCAGGGGATGAGCCGTTTGACGGCGACGGCATTGCTGACCAAATCAGCTCACTGATATTTAGCCACGGTATTTCAGTTGCTCGAGGTCTTGTCACTGTCACTGCTGGACGCACAAACTTGCTGCTTACTAACTTCAGCAGTGAGCGCCGACATCTCCCGAAGGGAACAGCCGTCGCTTACTTTGACACTACTGCAGAAATCCAAGGCAGTTTATCCGCCCTAGACGAAGCACCTCAAGAAGAATCACTACCTAATCTTGACGTTGGTACTACGTTGTCAAGGGACGAACGAACGAGACTTCTCGAGCTGCTAGCTGAATTCCAGGACTGCTTTTCATCGACATCACGGGTCGGTCGAACGCCGCTAACAAAGCATCGAATAATTACCCACGACGCAGCAAGGCCTATACACCAGAATCCTTATCGTGTGGCTCCAAAGGAACGGGAAGTGATACAGCAACAAGTCGCTAAAATGCTTGAAGATGATGTGATTCAGCCATCACAGAGCCCGTGGGCATCGCCTGTAGTATTAGTTAAGAAAAAGGATGGTACCCTGCGTTTTTGCGTGGATTACAGGAAGCTGAATCAAGTGACTAAGAAAGATGTGTATCCGCTTCCTCGTATTGATGACTCCCTCGATAGGCTTCGAAACGCTCGCTACTTTTCTTCAATGGACCTAAGAAGTGGATATTGGCAGATCGAGGTAGACCCAAGAGATCGGGAAAAAACCGCTTTTGTGACGCCGGATGGTTTATATGAATTTAAAGTTCTACCGTTCGGTCTGTGCTCAGCGCCCGCTACTTTTCAGAGGCTCATGGACACCGTACTTTCAGGGTTAAAATGGAAGACCTGTTTAGTTTATCTAGACGACGTCATAGTGTTTTCCCAAACTTTTGACGAGCATCTCGAGAGGCTAGAAGTTGTTTTACGAGCCATACGCTCCGCAGGCCTTACATTGAAACCAGAGAAATGCCACTTTTGTTTTGAAGAACTGCTGTTTCTTGGTCATGTCGTCAGCTGTACCGGCGTTCGGCCTGATCCCGAAAAACTTGCAGCCGTGGCACAGTTCCCAGTACCGTCCGATAAGAAAGCTGTCAGGCGCTTTCTGGGCCTATGCGCCTACTATCGCCGGTTCATCGCCGACTTCGCACGGATTGCGTCGCCGTTAACTCGCCTCACTCGAGACGACGCCACCTTTGAGTGGAATCACGAACACCAAGCAGCGTTTAATGACCTCCGCCAACGTCTTCAAACACCTCCAGTGCTTGCTCACTTCGACGAACAAGCGCCAACAATGCTTCACACTGACGCAAGCAATGTAGGCCTCGGAGCTGTGCTTGTGCAGTGGCAAGAAGACACGGAACGAGTGATCGCCTACGCAAGCAGGACGCTAACACGCGCTGAGGCCAATTATTCAACAACTGAGAAAGAATGCCTTGCCGTGGTCTGGGCAGTTATGAAATTTCGCCCGTACTTGTATGGCCGCCCTTTCAAAGTTATAAGTGACCATCATTCCCTCTGTTGGTTGACTAATTTAAGAGATCCAACCGGCCGATTAGCACGGTGGAGTCTGAAGTTACAAGAGTTTGATATGGCGGTCATACACAAGTCTGGGAAGCGCCATACGGACGCCGACTGCCTGTCTCGATCACCAGTACAGTCAGCTTCTCTTTCCGACGACGACGATATGGCCTTCCTTGGTGTTCTCGACGCGTCCACGATTGCCCAACAACAACGAAGTGACCCTGAATTGCTTGATTTGATTAATTACATGAACGGACGTTCTTCGAGGGCACCTAAAATCTTTGCAAGGACATTATCGTCGTTTTGCTTGCGCAATGGCGTCCTCTACAAGAGAAACTTTTCGTCCATCGGAGCTCCCTATTTGCTCGTTATTCCTGCACCCCTTCGAACTGAAGTGCTCCAAGCATGTCACAATGAGCCGACGTCGGGTCATTTAGGCTACACTCGCACGTTGGCAAGAGTACAGCAGGGATACTACTGGCCACGACTCACAACAGCCGTCAAGCACCACGTTCACACTTGCATCGATTGCCAGCGACGCAAGTCACCTCCAAAGAGACCCGCCGGTCAGCTGCAACCAGTTCAGGTTCCACGTACACCGTTTGAACAGATAGGAATGGATATTTTAGGACCCCTTCCTACTTCTACTGCAGGGAATCGCTGGGTTATAGTCGCAACAGACTACCTAACCAGGTATGCCGAAACAAAAGCTATCCAAAAGAGCACCGCAGTAGAAGTGGCGAGATTTTTCATAGAAAATATTGTGCTACGCCACGGTGCTCCGACTATCGTGATCACGGACCGCGGAACAGCATTTACGGCAGCTATGTTAGACCACGTCCTGATGCTTAGTGGAACGACTCACCGTAAGACCACTGCGTACCACCCGCAAACAAATGGACTAACGGAGCGCCTCAACAAGACGATTGAAGACATGCTGTCGATGTACGTGGATGTCCAACATAAGAATTGGGACGAGATTTTACCCTATATCACGTTCGCATACAATACGGCTAAACAAGAGACGACTCGCATGACTCCATTCAGCTTGGTTCACGGACGGGAGGTACGGACTATGCTGGATGCGATGTTGCCACATGAATGGGACGCTACCGACACAGGCGCTGACGTGTTCACTGAACGCGCGGAAGAAGCTAGACAGCTCGCCCGCTTACGGATCCACCAGCGACAAGACTACGACGCAGGCCGCTACAATGCTCGCCATAGAACTGTAACGTACAAAATCGGTGACAGAGTGTGGATTTGGACACCCGTACGAAAACGTGGACTGTCCGAAAAGCTGCTAAGGCGATATTTCGGGCCATACCGAGTATCGCGCCAGCTAAGTGACGTCACCTACGAGGTTGTCTCCGACAGTCCCCAATGCCCGAGGCGTCGCCAGCACCAGCCTGAACTTGTTCATGTAGTGCGTATGAAGCCGTATGTGAGTGACTGACTGCACGTTAAAAAAAATATACTGTGCGTCTGAATCAGCATCGGGGCGATGCTCTTATAAGGAGGGGCAAGTGACACGTGTTTATATGAAAAAGAACGATGATAGGAACGTTTTTGTAGATTCCAGCTAGTGGGTCAGGTGGTTGATCGGGACGACAACGAAGCAGGCATCTTGCTCTACAGCTGATCCTGAATACGCTCTTTTCGCTGCCGTAAGCTGCTGTCATCTGTTGTTCGCGTTGCACTGCGACAATATGTATTATACTACGGAAGACAAAGGAAAAAAGCCACAGTTCTGGCACAAGATCATAGCAATCAATGTGATAGCCACACATTAGGTTGTTATATGAATTAAGGATGGGATATTTTGGAAGCATACGAAATGTAGTGAACATGGTCGATTGTGTTTGAATTGACCGTCATGCTGAAAGCACAAAATATAAACAGATGGTGTTGTGAATAGTTGACTGCGTGACGTCTGACAAGAGGCGAAGTCCAAGTTCGGCAACGAGAAACGCGGCAAGCTACTAGTTTTCACGTCGATCTACATTAGCGTTGAAGTCTCCAGTGACTATCACCAATACATCCTGTAGGCAAACCGCACGGAAGTTGTGCGGCAAAGAATTCATGACGTCTGTCCGCAAACTCCGTGGTGAGATGTACACGGTTTCGACAACGAAGCCGTGTGATGTTAAGATGGCGCAAGCGTCACCACAACTCATATGGGGCAACGAGTGGAAATGGTCCCTCTAAAGTGTAAGTGGTGGCGTGCTTTTCGACGCGAACCGAATTCAAAGGCGCGACAGGACCAGCAATTTCCAGAATCGTCCTGGACTTGATGCGAGTAATTGTTTCTGTTTCTTCAGAGCGAAAGTGGAGACATAGACGTTTTGGAATGCCCGTTTCATCCAACTGTAAGTGCTTCGGTTAACGCACCCCTCTACTGATCAAGCCATCGGGCACGCAAAGTTTAGGGAAAGCATGTATGGCTTGTTCAAGCAAAGTACATGCTTTTTTCAAGAATGTAATTTTTAGTTCACTGATAGTAAGCCAGTGGTATATTGTGTATATCAATACCTCACCGTTAGTTAAATGGACAGTATGATTGGCGTGGCCTAGTTGGTTTATGCAGCAGCGCTCTGAGTAGCGAGGGATCGGTGGTTGCAATCCCTGGTGGGTGCCTTAGAATTTTTTTCTAATTCATTCATTTCACACACGCACGCACACGCACACACAGATATATATATATATATATATATATATATATATATATATATATATATATATATATATATATATATCTGTGTGTGCGTGTGTGTGTATGTGTGCGTGCGTGTGGGTGTGTGTGTGTGTGTGTGAAATGAATGAATCAGAAAAAAAATTCCAAGGCACCCACCAGGGATTGCAACCACCGATCCCTCGCTACTCAGAGCGCTGCTGCATAAACCAACTAGGCCGCGCCAATCAATACTGTCCATTTAACTAACTAACTATATATATATATATATATATATATATATATATATATATATATATATATATATATATATATATATATATATATATATATATATATGACGCTATGATGAATGGGCGACGTGGCCTGGCTCATACTCCATGTTTATTCCTTTCTGACTTCTTCCTCTTCTACCTCTACCAACCATCACTTCATACGTCACAGGATTCCCCCTCCCCCCGAAAGAAAGTGTGGATTACGAACAATAAATAGTAAACAAGGAGAGGTTAAAAAGTCACAAATGTCAAAGTTCACAATTGGTTCTATGCTCCAGGGGAGTTCCGTAAACTTTCAAAGGCTTCAGGGGAGAGTGCAGCAGTCCGGTCATATCTAGGGTAGCTCTGGTGGACGAGGCTGGCTGTTGCGCCCGGGATAGCATAACCCTGCCCTGCACATCTCCACTGATGATGACACGACTTGAGGTCTTGTGAAGAACGAACAAGGCTTGAAATCTGTGTAGCATTGGATTGACGGATGTCTTTGGCATCGGATCCAGCGCCGTCGGGGCAATAGATGCTTTGCTTCTAGTCGGCGCGCGTGAGAACAGAGGATGATGGGACGATGTCTTTTTTTCTCCGTTGTATACGTAGTAGCTTCATGTCTCTTTCGTAACTTTCTATGGCGTTCTCTCAGTTGGTTGGATCGCAGACATGGCTCTGAGAACTGGTGCAGAAAATTTTGTCGGCGTTGCTTTCTGCGAAGATGGCCTAGGCATCGACTTTGTCTTTGCTTCTTTAATTGATGTTGTCTCTGATGACCTTTCAGCCACAAGTGCACTCGTGAGGAGGTTTCACTTGATCGTTGTTCTTGTTCGAGTAGCCATTGCAGTTCTTGAAGCTCGTGGAGTTGCCTTTGTTGAAATTGCTCGTCTTGTTGTGAAAGTTCGTCAGATGGGCCTCTTTCAGGAACATGTGTCTGCTTTTCTTTAGATGGTGATGTGATCAGTAGGTTGTCGGTAGTCGACACTGTACTGCTAGGCTTGTCTTGCGATGAAAGCAGCGTGACAGGCTGATGAGAAAGCTTCCAAAATAGTTGTGAGTCATCCTTGAATGTAAATGCTTCTGTCAGTTGACAATGCGCCGGCGTTGGTGGATTCGAAATTTCTGCAGTGCTTTGACTCACATGTGTGTTATCACTTGACAATGAGAGCACAACAGACATGGCTTCAGGTGGTTCTGATGGCGTATGTTTTTCTTTTTGCAGCGTAGTTAGGCTGACAATGTCTGTCGAACGACCCTTGTCCAGAACGTCAGGGTAGGCGCTGGTATTGGGAGGATTCACCAGCTCGTCACGCGTAAATTCTGTCGCACGCTCGAAACCGTCTGGGCCTTGTGTGTGACACGAAGCATCAAGGGATTCAGGCGGTTCAGTAAAATGTGAAGTGTTGTAGTGCAGTGAACACGTTGACAATGCCGATTTCCTTACTCTTGGGAAAGTCGGCTTTAGGTTTAGTCTTTTGCCGAAATGGTCTAGATTCCTTTCGGTATACGGAGGCTTTACCTTGTCTGTTGCGACGTGCAAGTTACCAGTCGGTGTTCGAATGCGTGACGTTTTTTCGGAAGAGTCATATGATGGTACAATGGTGGTATATTTTTTCCGAGGCCTCGTTTGGGAAATAGGCTTACTGCGGGAAGACTTCACGTAACTCTGATGGGCGAGTTGAAAAGCTTTCCGCTGATGAAGTATAGACAGGTCTTGATCGTATTCCTTGAAACGGCTGATCATTTCTCCTTTGATCTTTTTCCAAGACTCATCGTTCTCGAAGATGTGGGTGAGGTAAAACTTGAATGCCTCACCTGAGATGTAGTCAGTGAAGTTTATGATCATCTCCCGTTCCGACCAGGATGCAGCGGCGGCGTGGAGCTCGAAAAGGTTGAACCAGTCCTGTACGGGTCCTTCGTCCGCTGATCCGGTGTACTTGGGGATGTCAAGGTCATTTGATAGTGCTGTCATAATGCTGGTCTTGGTGCAGAGTTGGGATGTACTTTTGTGGTCCACGTTCGGTCACTGCGTCTTGCTGAGACGTTCGAAGATGGTGGCCGGTTGATGAAGTGGCCGCCAGGTCTTCATCCTGTCGACTCGTGTGACGCTAGATGCGGGAGACGTGGCCTGGCTCATACTCCATGTTTATTCCTTTCTGACTTCTTCCTCTGCTACCTCTACCAACCATCACTTCATACGTCACATATATATATATATATATATATATATATATATATATTGAAAACATGGTGCTGACGGCAAAAATCAGCCGAGAGTGTCCTTATAATTGCTATTGCAATAAGAAAAAAAAAGAACACTATGGCAGCTTCGTAGTAGCGCTGTCACGCCTGAAAGAAGAGCTGCCTTGTTTCTTTCTATTGTTCTCTTTATTTCTTATTCACTTTCTTTCTTTATATTTATTTATATCTCTCGATCAATCGCTTTCTCTTTCTTTCTCTTGTTACCTCTCTCTCTCTCTCTCTCTCTGTTTTTATCGCTTTTGAGTCTCATGTTTTGTGCTATCTCTTTCTCTTTCTGACTGTGCCCTTCTTTGTCTGTCTTTATATCTTTCTCTTTCATCTTTATCACTTCTTTTCTCTTCCTTTTTCTCTCTAAATTCCCTCACTGGTGTTTTTTCTCTTTCTTTGTATCTTTCACGTGTTTCGCGCGCTCCAGTTTGCCGAACAAAGTTCTAGTTTAACGCTAGCACCTGCGCTACACGGCAATATGACTTCCCAATTCCTGCATCTTATACGCGTCTGAAGATTTATTCTCGTTTGATTGATATGTGGGGTTTAACGTCCCAAAACCACTTCATGATTATGAGAGACGCCGTAGTGGAGGGCTCCGGAAATTTCGACCACCTGGGGTTCTTTAACGTGCACCCAAATCTGAGCACACGGGCCTACAACATTTCCGCCTCCATCGGAAATGCAGCCGCCGCAGCCGGGATTCGAACCCGCGCCATGCGGGTCAGCAGCCGAGTACCTTAGCCACTAGACAACCGCGGCGGGGCTTTCTTCTCGTTTGACAGATCACGGCCTGCTTAAACAGGTCGCCTGAAAAAAAAACACAATATTTGAACGCATGTCTTCACATTATCGTTGAATAACATACCGCTGACGAGAATGGTGTGATTGCCCCGCCGCGGTGGTCTAGTGGCTAAGGTACTCGGCTGCTGACCCGCAGGTTGCGGGTTCGAATCTCGGCTGCGGCGGCTGCATTTCCGATGGAGGCGGAAATGTTGCAGGCCCATGTGCTCAGATTTGGGTGCAGGTTAAAGAACCCCAGGTAGTCGAAATTTTCGGAGCTCTCCACTACGAATTCTCTCATAATTATATGGTGATTTTGATTCGGTAAACCCCTCATATCAATCAGAATGGTTTGATATCAACGGTAAGATCGACGTTTGTAATGTATCTGTACCACGTTTATTTAGGTAGCTGTGCTTGAAGGAGCTATTTTTAAATATGTTCATTGACCTACAAAGGAGAAGGTGTGCTAAGGAGCTCACCAGAGTAAACGTAACGTGAGTAATCTTTTTTACTAAAATAAATAAGGGGCTTATGATGTCACCTTGAACTTTACGACTATTTTTGTTGCAGTAATTGGCTGAAACAACGCTTCACGGACAAGATCCTCACTGTGCGACCTAGAAGTCACGCTTTTTTATATGAGGCGCAATGATTCTTCCCCGCACGTGAATCTTCCTCCACCTTACGGCATTCCACAAATTATTGGCAATATTCAACGTCCATCTACTTCAATTTGCGATTGAAATTTGCCCTAATGTTGCCGGTGGCTAGCCTCCTGGCTATTTCAGTGTATATAGCGACCATTTGTCGCGGGTTTCGTCACCGGAGCGGGACGAGTTTCTCGTAAACTTGAAATGTTTAATTCAGCGTTTTCTTCTAATTTTTGCTACATATATGTGCATACCAATGTTACCTTTTCTATATACAGTACAAAAGTCCTCGTTGTTGACCTGCTGCAAGGGAAGATGTGAGTAAATAGCGAAGCAGGGCATACGTCATTAAATACTTTTGGCCAATGGCAAGCGGGCGCTTACCATTGTGATTTCGGCACTATAAGTTCAAGAGCTGAGGCAGAATTTTTCAAGCTGGTTTTTTCGCAAGCACTCGATCGTGCGGAGAAACCAACTGAGGCGATTTTGTTGGAGATTGCCGTGGATGACATGCATGACGCGTGACATGTGTGCGTCTTATTCTTCGATGTCTCGCAACTGGTTCTGGCGACAGGCAGAGCCCTCTTACAGCATTCCCTGCAAATATAGACAGCTTTCCTGCAAATGTGTCTTCTGCTGCGCGAATCACGACGTGCCACGTGAACGAGTCGCTACGATTCGGTGATTGAGTTTGACGGGGGAAACAGCATTGAAAATAAACGACCCGAATTCTTTGTCAAATATGAAAGAGCTAGTAGGATTGGGCACAGTTGCGAGAAATAAAAAAAATTTTCATTGCCGGAATGCGTGGTTGTGCACTATTACGGCCCTCTCATTTCATGTGTGTGAGGCTATTGTAGCATGTTTGCTCATGCGGCTGTTTGCAGTACAAAAAAAGGCAAGACAACTATAATGAGAAAAATATGCCTTTATCATACAATCTGCGGCGTTAAATTTACTTAGTTTAAAATTACCTTTTTTTAAATAAAAAGCTTCATTATTTTGTTTGAAGAAAAAAACAGCTGAGCAACCTGGTGAGCCACTTTTACTTTGAATTTTATTCCTGCACTGTATTCAAGTGAAGCTTGTGTTGTCTGACATGTGCATCTGGTGGTGGTGATGTTCCAAAAAGACTTTCTTAGCCCGCGAAATACCCGCTTCACCCACAATGGGCGTGCACCAAAGAAATACTAAACAGAACAAAAATTATTTTGTTCCGGTCGCTATGGTTTAAACTCGGGTCCTCCAGGGTCCCCCCGCCCCAAGAGCGAGTGCTTTGAACTTATTTTTGGCCACACGCCCATGCTCGCCCAAAGTGAACTTAACTGAAACAAAGAAATGTTTTCTACCGACGTTGCAAAATACTATTGGTAAGCAGCTATGGGCGCTTCATTGAGACATCTCATCTTGGCGTACTTAAAGAGATCTGCTGGACAACGCGTAAGTTTGATATCAGGAATCGCACTTAATTAGCGCCTCGGGGTATAGTGGTGCCAATAAAAAGAATTGGACAATTCAAGAAGTTCCGACTTGAAGAAATTTGGATTGCTAACCCGCGTTCCTATGATCACGTGATTGTCCTTTCGTTGGGCGGTTCTATACGGGCTGCCCAACGCTGGAAAGAGCGTGAATTAAAGGCGGCATGCCGATTCAGCCCAAAAACGACGTTTCGGGGATGGCCGATATCTCGTTTCGGGGATGTCCGCTAGCAGGGAACCAAATAATAGTGTGGTGGGTGAGTTCCTTGTGAGCGAGAGTTCTAAAAACTTCCTTGCACACGGAACCAGAAGCGAAGGCCCTAGCAGCGGATTTAGAGTCCGTATAAAATATCAGTCCTTTGTGGACCAAAGAGAGCTTGTGCAATGGCCATCTGTTCTGCTTTGTAAGAAGTAGTTCGAACCGACGCCGAGGATAAAATCTGGCCTTTAGAATCTATGGATACTACTGCAAAGTGAGCGGAAACGCCGTACTCGGCGGCATCAACTAAGCATGAAACAGACGAGTGGGTGTGAGCTTGAGCTAAAAGAGAGGAGGCTCGATCGACACGCCTGCCCACGTTGTACTATGGATGCATATTTCCTGGAAGGGGATACACTTTGATGCGAGAGCGTACATCAAGTGGCGTATTTTGCACTTCGAGCGTCAAGGGGTTGACTCCAGTGTCAACCAGAATTTTTCTCCCCGCTGGTGTGATCGAAAGCCTGGCAACCTGTGCTGTTTGTTGAGCCTCGATAACTTCTTCAAGTGTGTTGTAGACTCTAAGTTTCATAAGGTTCTTAGTGCTTGTGCGCATAGGAATGCCAAGAACTTTCTTGATGTTTTTTTCTTTATGAGGATGTTCAATTTATTTCTCTCATGGAGTTTCCACCTGTACATAGATGCGACATAGCTTATGTGGCTCATCGATAATGCATGGAACATTCTGAGGAGGTTGTGCTCTCGAAGACTACCCCGACTATTGGAAATGCGTGAGATTAGTCGGATGACCCCTTCCGCCTTGGAAGTCAGACGGTCGATCGTGTGGCCGTTCTGTCCATTAGCCTCAATAATCATGCCCAGAACGCATATGAAGTCCAGCCTTGGAATACGCTGCCCCGATGCCGTGTGCAGCCTAATTTCGAAGGCGGCCAGTGGTTGCCAGTTTTTGGGTTTGGGTCCCCGTCTCGTGGGTCGATATATGAGAAGTTCGGACTTTGCCGGAGAGAGCTTGAGACCCATTTCCTTTATGTAGACTTCAACACAGTCGACGGCCTCTTGAAGAGAGCTCTCCACAGAGCCCTCCGAGCCACCGACACTCCATATGGTGATTTCGTCTGCGTAGATGGCGAATTTGATGCCTTCTTGGTTCGAGAGCTTGGCAGCAAGGCCGCACATTGCAATGTTAAACAGCAGTGGGGAGATGACTGAGCCCTGCGGGGTGCCGAAGGAACCGAGATCGTAGGGCTCATACTTGAGATCCCCAAGCTGTATAGTGGCTTTTCTATTCCTAAGGAACGAGCTGGTGAACTTGTGAAAGTTGGCTCTCAAGTTGAGAGAAGAGATGGAAGCATGTGGGAGTGCGAGACATTGTCAAAGGCCTTTTCAAGATCGAGACCGAGAATAGCTCTAACGTCTTTCGTCTCCTGATCTATGATGTGATGCTTCAGCATTTTCTTGACGTCCGGAGTAGATAGGTGTGGTCTGAAACCTAAGTTGTACAGGAACAGGTTATTCTTCTCTATGTGCTTTAATATCCGATCTTTGATGACATGCTCGGCGAATGTGCCAATACAGGACGTTAGTGAAATGGGTCGCAAGTTGCTAAGACTGGGACTCCGGCCAGGTTTAGGTATGAGAATAACCGACGCCATTTTCCAATGCTCGGGGAGAGTCCCCGTCTCCTAAATACGATTGATTTCTTTGGTGAGGTAGGTGACAGAGTCATCGTCTAAATTGCGTAGTGTCTTGTTTGTAATGCCATCCGGGTCCGGGCTGGAGTTCCCATTAAGATTGTCTAAGGTGGTCTGCACCTCTGCTTCCTGGAAGGGCTTGTCCAATTCGAAGGCTGGTGATCCCGTGTATTGCGCGTAGCCGGAAAGAGGTCGGGTTGTGTCCAAAGGAAGGTATCTCTGTGCCAGACACTCTGTTATTTCCGTGTCCGATTTAACCGTCCATTCTGAGTGGAGTATTCAGTCTACCAAGTGCGTCTGGTTGGATTTAGATTTAGTCTTCCGCAGCAGGTGTTTAAGGACGTCCCATTTTCTCCCAACTCTCATCTGACCATCGGCCGTGTTGCAAATCTCGTCCACACGCTATAATGGCGAAAAAATGACACTGTTTTTCATTTACCAGTATCTAAAACAACTACCAGAGTTGACACGAGTATTTAATGTTGTGAAAGTTCTGTTGAAGAGCAAACTGGTTAGTAATGTTAACAACTGAACGATAAATAACGCAATGGTAGTAACTTGCAATGGTAGGCCATTATATATATTAGAAAGAGTAGGGGGCCTAATACAGAACCCTGAGAGACGCCAGAGTCTACTGAAAGAGGCTTAGGGTTGTCGTTATTGATGCGCACTGACTGCAGGTGGTTAGTGAGGAACTCCTCAATCCGTGTTAGAACTACGGGTTGTAGATTTAGTCGGGAGAGTTTTAGCAGTAAGCGTTGATAGGCAACTTTGTAGAATGATTTCGCAAAATAAAAAATGCATTATTTTGAAGGTTTTCAGTGCAGGCGATGAAGAAGGACAGCTAATTGGGTTTCGCAACATAGTCCCTTGCGGAACTCATGATAAGAATGGTGAAAAAAATTAGAATGAGGAAGCTACTTATATGAGTGTATATGACATGCTTTTGGATCTTACAACGCACCGATGTGATGGAAATGGAGCGGTATTTTAGGGGCGAACTCTTGCTGCCTGATTTGTAGATTGAAATGACCATGGCCATTTTCTATTCTTTTGGTAGGTTTCCAGATTACAGTGACTGGGAAGACAACAGTGTTAGATATGCTGCAGAAATGAATTTGGTGCTCTTCAGAAACTTCGATGTGATTTCATTGAAACCAGTGGATGATCACAGTTTAAGGTTGGCAATTATGTTTGAAATGGCGTCTATGGAGAGGTCGATATAGGAGGCATTGTAGCCTTAAAAGGGCCAAGAAACGCAAATAATGGTTCGTGAGATTCTTTGAGGAAAACAGTAGAAAACGCGGTATTTAACGTGTTAGCGGTGTCTTTATCTGATAGAATTTCACCCTGTTTGTTAGGTTAAAATAGAGTGTGGGTTGACTGTGGATTCATGGTTTGCCAAAATTTTTTAGCACTCTCAATAATCACCTTAGCTGGGTCGTAGCGAAAGAAGGTGAACTTGCTTTGTCGGATGGCGGTAAGATACGTACGTTCTACCTCGTAGTACTTTTCCATCAGTGGTACTGTGGGTTTTCTTTAGCCTGATGAAAAAGTCACTTTTCCTTGTTTTCAAGTTTTAAGGTTTTTTTATGAACCATGGTTTGTGACGGTTAGCGTTGATTTATTATGTTGGAATGTATTTATCGGTTAAATATGGTATTTTTTTTTCAAAAGAGACCAGTTTTTATGAATGTCGCGCTCTTCAAATGGGGCTGTGGATTCCTCATAAAACTGATCAAATTCATTATTGATCGCTAAATATTTCTTTTTATCGTAGAGGTGGATTATATTCTAATTGCGACTCACGCACTAGCTGGGTTAGAGCAAAAGTGGCATGAAGTACTGTGTGGTCACTTATTTCGTTAAGGTAGGTGATGAAAAATATTGTTTCCGGTTTTAAAGACAATACTACATCAAGGGTGTTAGCACTATCCAGCATGACACGTGTTAGATCGGCTACCGGTTGAGTGAGGTGAATGTTTATGCAGACGTTTACGAGTTTTTTAGATTCCAGACGTCCAGTAGGGTTTGACCAAACAATGTTGGGGTAATCAAAATCTCCTGCAGAAAGACCGCGTTTGGGTACTTTTTGATTAGCTGGCTTAAGATGTTTAATTTCGTAGAAAAATCTGAAAAAATGTTTGAGGGGTGGTAGCACACACCAACTAGAACAAGTTTCGGCTTGTAACGACATAGAATTCATAGAATTTCCAGGTTGGAACGTATATCAATGGTGCAAAATGAAAGTTCTTTCTTAACGTCAACGAAAACGCCACCATCTCTGCTTCGCTGCCAATCTTTGCAGATTAGTTCAAAGTTTAACAAGTCTTCCGGTATTCGGATATCAGGAACATCAGCATTCAACTATGTGCCTGTTAATACGAGCAGGTTACTCCCAGACGATGAAACAAGGTTCGATAGCCCTCTGGCTATCGCAAGTTGTAGTACGTTAATTTTGTCGTTGAAGGTCTGTGTAAACGCCGTGCTGGAAAAACGTATTATTATTTTATTCGGTTATTTATTGTTACATTGTGCCCCTAACAGTGTGAAGGGAGCCACAAAAATCAACGGGCTAAACGAACTACAGAAGGTCATCTTGAGTCACGTATGTATTAAAGAGAGCGGCCGTTCCAGCGGCCGTCTCACATCCCCTCGATAGACACAAGGAATAACAGTTTCAGTGCTCCACAAACAAACTAATCCGACGGTACAGGATGAGAATTCACCAGATCTAGAGAACGAGAAAGAGCGTATAAAGACGGGCACGTAACAAGACACAGGGGAGATGGGACGGGGAAGCACGGACGCCGGGAGGGAAGCCGGGGACCCCAATTCGAACAGCGACGAACACAAACAAATGTGGGAAGCAAGTAAATGGTGCCGCGAACCCAATGCACGCGCGCTCTGAATCGAGAGAAAACAAATACCTAAACGGATGAAAGGCGAAGAGAAAAAATGAAGACGGTGAAACCGTAAAGAAAAAGAATAGCAAAAAGGTCTCTGTGGGACGAACGCCGCATTCATGAGCGCCGCAAAGTTCGGCCAGTTCTTCTCCCCACTAGGGGTTTCCTGGACCGAAGCGAAAAAGAGGTTTATGGGAAAGGAGGACGAGGGAAGGTCATAGCCGACGAGTCCGTACAAAGCGCCGTGGTATCGCCAGGGGCAAAGGGACGACTATCCGCATACGGAGAAAGAAGAAACTGTTCTGAATGTAAATCACCGGGTTCGCAAAAATTACCTTTGCGCCGGTCCAAGTCCCAGTCTGCCCATATCTTGGACGCTCGTAGAGGCAGTGAGGAGGGATGCGATGAAATAAAAAAAAAGGGATGGTGGGAAAGGGCGAAAGCCTGGATGGCTCGCGAGTCTCCTCCGCACTGGACCGTATGGAGGTCGTCTTCATGCTGATGTTGTTGCCGGTGGTCGCGGCCTCGAGTGCTCGCCGCTTTTCTGTGCAACTATTTTGATCATCTACCTACCTCCCTGTTTTCGTCTCATTGTGCTTGCTCAACGCTTTCAGTCGCTCCTTTCGTTATATTTTCGGCGTTTTGTTTTTGTCGCACTCGTTGCTGCCTATTTATATCGCTGCTTTGAGACTGTGTGCGCCATTTTTACGCCATGGCGTCTCGGTCGATCGTTCTAGTCTTTCTAAAATCCTTCCCTCGTTTCGCCCCCCTTTGGCACTGGCGCTTGACAGCGAGCAAACGCATTTATGTCTTGCAGGCCGTGAGGCGTTTTAGACGAGAAGCAGTTTTTTGACTGGCCTGTCTAACGCTGTCCCTTCATGAGTCCGTACTAACGCGCCGCAACACGCTCCACTCGTCGCAAGTGTTCGAGCGGTGGTGCCATCACGCCGCAGCTGCACTATGACGTCACGCTCCCTTGCAGTGCGTGCTGACATCACTCTCGCTCGCCTGCCGCGCACACTCCCTGCAGCGCCCGCCGCTGCCACCTCGTCCGTTCGCCCGCAACACCTGCCGTGACCACTCGCTACACCGCCTACTCGTCGGTTCATGCGCAATAAACCTAACGCGTCAGCCATCTCAAGACCTACGCCAGCCATCGCTTCAAACGAATCTTCACGCTCTCATCGCAGGACGTGCGTTAGCGCCGTTCAACCCATGGCGCCACCCGTGCGCAACGCTGCTGCTTCGCATTCCATCAGGGATCCCTTTGAGGAGATGGTGTGAATTCTTTATTGTTCATTATAGAGAGCAAGACCCATGCGATCACTTTTTATCGCGTGGTTGAAAAGAAATGAACTTGGGTCGCGCTCCTCCACTAGCCTCTTTTGTGAGCCTGTTGTGTTATTGTTTGTTCAAGTAGATAATTGTGAGTACATCACATGCCTTGCGAGGTTTCCAATTTCTGAAATGGGTTGACGTCGATTATAATCTTCGCCTTCGGCTTAAGGGGGGGACCTGGCTCAGCGTCATCGTTGCTGGTAGTGCTGCAGATAGTAGTGACATACATTCAGAATCTTTAAACTATTCGATATTAAAAAGGGTAAGGCAGGAATGATACCAAAATGATGAAACGACATTTCCTTGCTTTTAGAAGTTGCCTGGCAAAAATCAATCAATCAATCATTTATTTATTTATTTAACATGCCCAGGAACATCCACGGGGTTCTTGTGCAGGAGCACACGATAATAAAACAATATAAAATAAGCAATAAATACAGTCTTCAGAAACAGAAATGAAATAAAAAGAGTGAGAAACGCACAAACAAAATGAATCAGCGCAAAATGGGAAGAATAAAAAGCCAACAGCATAGTTATGATTGATTGATTGATTGATTGATTGGTTGATTGACATTCGGGGCTTAACGTCCCAAAACCACCATATGATTAGAGAGACGCCACAGCGCAAGGCTCGGAAATTTCGACCACCTGGGAATCTTTAAGGGAACACTAAAGTCAAATAACAATTTACGTCAGAGTTAAAGCTCAATGTATGACATCTAAAACAACAATATAACCAACATCAGTGTCCTAGTAACCGACAAATTAAGATAAATGCATTGGAATACATGCGCCGCAGTAGGGCATTCTTAAAATCATACCGATGACGTCAAATGAACCACCTAATATTAATCATTAGCAATCGATCTAGCTGCCCTAAATAAAAATCTTTTTGTGCATCAGGAGATGCAATAAAATGCTGCTCGTACATTTCTGTTCGGTACGTGAAAAAAAAAACGCACGACGTTACTATGGGGAATGGCGCGAGGTGTTAAAAAATTCAATTTTCGCGTGGTTACACAGGACAGGACATGCCATCTAGCGAGGCGCAGTTGAGCCAAAATACGTATGCCATCTTGGAGTCAATGGCAGAAAACTGATGAATGCCGTTCTTGCTACTGCGGCTCCCACTGCTTTTGTTCTGTCTACTAGTGTCGGCGACCGCGCAGTAAAACCGGGTAACGTTGTGCACGGCAACAGTGACGTGAGTCGGTCCGCTTCTTGAGGCGGGTAACTTGAAGTGCGCTAACCAGATGCGGTCCACTAAAACGTGATTTTATTGCAAAATAAGCTCTTTCTGTGCACAAAAGTAACACTACGAGGTTTGTGGACCGCTATTTCAACAACCAAAGTCGATTTAATAGTTGCATTTAGGTCCCTTTAACGTGCACTCAAATCTGAGCACACGGGCCTATAGCATTTTGGCCTCCATAGAAAATGCAGCCGCCGAAGTCGGTATTCGATCCCACGACCTGTGGGTCATCAGCCGAGTACCTTAGTTGCTAGACCACCGTGGCAGGGCAACATGACAATTACGGAATGGGAGGGAAAAATGATATTGGATATACACAACTTTGCTGAAGGCTTCCTAAAAGACAGGAAAAGGAAAATTTTGTACATTAGGCTAAACTTTTAAGAGAGCGCATAGCTGGGATAAAAGCAATGCCAGTGAACAATAAAAAACACTCAGATGAAGAAAGTTAACATTACAGAGACTTTATAGGAAAAAGCTAGCAGGTACATGACATGGTCGATTCTCTCTGGTGAACTTACGCAGAATTCGAAAATTAATATAATTAAGAAGTGAAGGGCAGGTTATCATACGATGAACTAGCTTCTAAAGAAATAAGACAGAGCGCGATTTTGCCGGCAGTTAACTGTAGGCAACAATAGTAATCCAGCAGTGTTAGAACGAGATCTGGAGTCATTTCTAACCAAGCGATGGTTATAAATGCTTAGATATTTTTTCCGGACCCGCTTAATGGCTTTACTGTTGTATTTAGCAATGTCATTCCAGATCACAGATGCATCCTCAAGTTGAGGAAGACATATTGTGGTGTACAATTTGTAGAAAGCTGTAGGAGAAATGATCTTTTAAGCTAATCTGCAAACACAGCCGAGAGAACGAAGCCACCACATGGCAACACGTTTAGTGTGAGCAGGAAATGTTAACGTGCTATCAAAAATAACACCAATGTCATTGATTTCATAAACCTTACATAACGACACGGTATTCGTGACAGAGCACAGAAATGACACAATGAATGTTTTGCGAGGTATTCTCGTAAAATAGTCTTTGAGGTATTTATAGAAAGGTCGTCTTTGTTGTACTATTCAGAGAACAAACATAAACCTGACTTCAGCAAGTGACAGTCACCGCTTGCTGCATAATAATAATAATAATAATAATAATAATAATAATAATAATAATAATAATAATAATAATAATAATAATAATAATAATAATAATAATAATAATAATAATAATAATAATAATAATAATAATAATAATAACCTCCAGGCCTGAGCGGAAAGCGCAGCACAGTCACAGCGAAAGCTGGAAGAGCGGCTTTTCAGAGCCTTGACACTCTTTGGGTAACTGTATGAAGCATGCATACTGGGTATACTCACTACGCCATAAATAATCATAGCCCCGCCGCGGTGGTCTAGTGGCTAAGGTACCCGGCTGCTGACCCGCAGGGCGCGGGTTCAAATCCCGGCTGCGGCGGCTGCGTTTTCTATGGAGGCGGAAATGTTGTAGGCCCGTGTGTTCAGATTTGGGTGCACGTCAAAGAAACCCAGGTGGTCTAAATTTCCGGAGCCCTCCACTACGGCGTCTCTCATAATCATATAGTGGTTTTGGGACGTTAAACCCCACATATCAATCAAATCAAGCATCAGTCATAAATAATCACAATTTTTGTGTAGTAGGCTGGCATTCACTATGCTATCATTCGTCGTTCTTCGGAGAAGCACGGTATCCTCTACACCCTTGCAAGAAATTTTGTGCATTTTTTATCGCAGTGGCTGACAACGATACAGAATTATGCCTGAAGTGAGTATGCGCCATAGTTAGTAGGGGATCTTGAACAAGCTTTTGAAATGGATTGGGGCATTGTACGAGCTAATTTTTGCGCAATTCGCATTGTCTGATGCCTGGTTGTTGCTTTGCTGTTCTAAAAGGCATTATTACTCATGTTAAAGGGACACTACAGTCGAATAACAATTTACATGAGAGTGAAAGCTCAATGTATGACAATGCCTAAAGCGACAATATTATCAACAGCAGTGCCCTACTTACCAAGGAATGCATGAGAACACATGTGCTGCAGTAAAACATTCGGAAAATGATCCAGACGATGTCAGAGTTACAGCCTACAATTTATCACTAGTAATCGAACTAACTAGACTAAATAAAGAACCTTCCGTGCATCAAGATACGTAATGAAATGCTCCTTGTTCATTTCTGTTTGATTCATGAAAAAAAAGAACCACAGGACGTTACTATGGGGAATTACGCGAGTGGTTAAAGAGTTCAAGTTCGCCTGATTAAAGTGAACAGGGCGTGCCCTCTACTGGGGCTCAGTTGAACCAACCATGTGTGCCACCTCGCAGCCAATGGCAGGAAATTGTTCAATGGCCATTGTTGCTGCTGTGGCTCCCGCTAATTCCGTTATGCTGCTGTTAGTGTCGGTGGCCGCACAGTAAAATCGAGTAGCGTTGTGATTTGATATGTGGGGTTTAACGTCTCAAAACCACCATATAATTATGAGAGACGCCGTAATAGAGGGCTGCGGAAATTTTCACCACCTGGGGTTGTTTAACGTGTACCTAAGTCTGAGCACACGGGCCTACAGCATTTCCGCCTTCATCGCGAAATGCAGCCGCCGCAGCCGGGATTCGATCCCGCGGCCTGCGGTTCAGCAGCCGAGTACCTTAGCCACTAAACCATCGCGGCGGGGGAGAGGGGGGGGGAACGTTGTGCACGGCAACCATGACGTGAGACGTTCTGGTGAGGTGAGTAATTTGAAGTGCCCTAACCCGACGCGGGGCTCTCAAACGTGATTTTACTTCAAAAAAATATATGAGAACTTTCTTGGCACAACCGTAACTCTACGAGGTTTCTGGACCGCTATTTCAACAATCAACGTCGAGTTAAGCTGTATTCACTCGACGTACAAAATTGCGACTAATTCCCCGTGATTGTGTGCTATCGTATATGTCATTATACGCCACCCGTTCCTGCGCTCTTTCTTCGGTCCGCGGGGAGCGATTCACGAAGCGGGGCAGACACAAATCGCAGTTGGGATCAGTTGAGATTTTCGGTGAATGATACAAAACTCCTGACGGCGAATCGCCTTGTGCTAGCAACCACGGTTTTTTCGCAATCCAATGAAAGTCGCTTGTACTGTTCGGGATCGCTGGCGAATATAGTGAACTAGAACCATATTGGCGCGTATACTCGGCGACAATTCTCTTTAATGGAGCTTCTGCGCATTTAGCCCTACACGAAGTAGTCCGATTCTGCACGCGTCTCGTAACGCTGTCGAAAGTGACGGGTGCGTACTAGCAGCGTTTCATGTAGATACAGACGCCGCTCAGCGTTTGAGCTACACGTAGAAAGGCAAGGGACTTTTTTGCGTGTCGGAAAACGCTGTAGAATTAAATACAACTCATTCGACAGAGTGTGCTGCATCCTGTCTCAAATAGCTTCACGTAAAAAAATAAAGGAAAATCATTTATATTTCACGTTGAAAGTACGAGTGCTATTGAGGAACGGCATTCAGTTGCTGTAGGATGCAAGCTCTGTAGCCTTCGTTTCAGTGCCAAGAAAGGTTGTCGCCGAGTGTTGCTATTCGTAAAGCTATTTTTTTTTCATCCCAACATATTTTTTGGTAGGCCATGACTTAACCCAGATCTATTTCTTGCACTAAAGAGGTCTGCTCTCCTCTTCGTCGTCTGCTGAATCTTCGACAGCCGTCACGGCAAGGCCTGGGGCCGTCTGCGCCGTCGCCTACGCTTCTGGGTAAGAGAGTATAGGGCCGATCTGTCACCGTAGTCTGCTTTTCTCCGCTGTCGTGTGAATGCCAACCACGTAGAGATTTCGTACATGTTACATGTCACGTGACTGATCCGTCCGCGATCACGTGTGCTGTGTGAACCCAGCTTCAATAGTTGCCTTTACCGTCCCTTCAATGTGATTCATTTCCCGACATCAAGCCTACTTAAGGCAAGTTTGCAAATGTGTTCCAAACACCGGTGTGAATCAGTTGTTCGATACTGGGATGGCACGCAGGTGATCCGGGTTTCATTTCCATTGTGTTCTTGCTGTTTTTTTTATTTACCGAGTTTTTTTATTTTGTGCGGTAGTGGTTATGGACACTGGTGCTGGCGACTCACAATTACGGCGCCACACGCGACCCATGTTGTGATCCGATAACAGCTTTCGCTATAATAATGTGCTGCTTTGTGTGATCAGGCCCGTCGACCCCTGCTAACTTTCTAGAAGAAATTCGACCTGGCCGCGCGTTCGCAGACATTTTCCCGTGTAACATATTATTTACGTTCTCGTCGGCGTTATTTGTTCTTTTTTCTGTCATTTTTTGTTTCATTTTGTTTTATCTTTCTCGAAATCGCAGGCTGGTGGGGTACCACGTTAGATGTCAGTTGTCATGCTGTTCCATCTCTATATCCTCAGTGTCTTCGTGTTTTATGTGTATCAAAAATTGTATTAACGAATATAATTATTATATAGCAAAGATATCATTCTAAGTTTTTATGTAATTTTTGTGGAACCTATAGGTGTGTTAAATTAAAAAAGGAATTTTCCTTGAACAAGTTGGTGCTTATTTCGGTTTTCTTTTTTTTTTCAGCATTGAAAGGGGATCAGAAGCAGGCACAAGAACGTGTCGGCCAGCTGCGCGTATAGGATATGCTGTTATGAATACGAAGACACCCCAACCACGCAAGAGACAGGAGAAACAACGTTGGTGCATGTGGAAGCTGCACTACTCTGGAGATTACAGGAGCTCTGACCGTCGGCGCTCGTCAGAGCATGATGCGGCACTTCACTTCAACGCCCCTAATTGGCGGCAGTGCTCATAAATAAAAATCACTGTGACAGGGAGTAGGTATGAGAGATGAAACTAGATTTTGTGCAGCAACCTGCGTACGTGTCGGTTGCGTAGTAGGAAGAGCGCCATCACCTATCGCCATGGATCGATAGGTCGTGCGTTGCCCACGACATCTGCGTTAACGAAACTTTTTCTTCGACTTATTTTTTGTCATCTGATCATGTTTATTTTAGGGACGTCATTTTCGAAGTGTCCTGTCAGTGAAGAAATGAACTTAGTGTTGGTTGACCCCGACATAAAAAAAAATATTGTTGTGATAAAGCTGCCATAAGCTAGCGCAAGTAAAAGAAGAATCTAGCTTTGATTGATTGATATGTGGGGTTTAACGTCCCCAAACCACCATATGATTATGAGAGACGCCGTAGTGGAGCGCTCCGGAAATTTCGACCACCTGAGGTTCTTTAACGTGCACCTAAATATGAGCACACGGGCCTACAACATTTCTGCCTCCATCGGAAATGCAGACGCCGCAGCCTTGATACGAACCCGTGACGTGTGGGTAAGCAGCCGGGTGCCTTAGCCACTAGACCACCGCGGCGGGGCAGGAATCTAGCTTTGCGTCGTATGACTGGTATTGGGCTTCCGCCCCCTCAGCCTTCTTATGCGCGTGCGTGCTTGCGTGTGTGCGGGAGGGGGGGGGGGTATCAACTGCAAAAAATGAGCACTATATTACGAAATTGTTGAAAATAGCACAGTTAGATGTCATTAGAATGTGCTTCATTGACATTTTGGTATTGAAGAGAGTACCTATAGCCCCGCCGCGGTGGTCTAATGGCTAAGGTACTCGGCTGCTGACCCGCAGGTCGCGGGATCGAATCCCGACTGCGGCGGCTGCATTTCCGATGGAGGCCGAAATGTTGTAGGCCCGTGTGCTCAGATTTGGGTGCACGTTAAAGAACCCCCCGGTGGTCGAAATTTCCGGAGCCCTCCACTACGGCGTCTGTCATAATCATATGGTGGTTTTGGGACGCTAAACCCCACATATCAATCAATCATTCCCGTATCACCCTCTTGATGAAGGAATAAAGTGCCTTCTGAAGTCACGGTTCTCTTTTCCGGAGGGGGGGGGCAGTTAAGTGGCTATACCGCTTCCGTCAGATGTGCCAGTGATTAGAATGCGCTGGTCTTCAGTCAAGAACTGCGCACTTCGCGTAAGACGTTGCACTCAATAGAGCGGCAACGCGTGCTCACTGCGCAATTTTCGTGTACGCTGCACGCTCACAAAAACCTTTACTAGGCTCACGTAGTACATGGAGCGATCCATGGCTGGCACACCCACAGTGCGCTGTTTCCGGTGCTAAAGAGACTGGGGAGAACGAATGCGCTTTGTTTCCGGAGGGCAGTATGAAGACGACTAATGCAGCGTTGTGCGTTAGCAAGCAATTATTATGCGTGCTCGCGTGGCCTACTCGTGCCGTTGTTCTGCTCTGCTGGCTCATCAAGGAACGCCTAATGGAGAAGAACCGAACGCGAAGACGGGGCGAAGAGTGCTTGACTGTGGCCTCTGCAGGTAGCGCAGATTGGGGGGTTGAGTACTGCAAGAGCCTGCCGGGGAATCGATTCTCTTGCTCTGGCTCCCTTTCATTTGGAGCGCCGTACGTACTATGTAGTGTAGCTGTTTCCTCGCATTCAGCGTGTACCCTCTGATGTGAGCCACCTTTGAAGGTTCCAGTTCCTCCCTACCCTCCTCCTCTCGTATGCCAGGAGTTCAAGCCTTTTGGAGATCGTTCTCCTCATGATCCGCCATTCGACCCACAGCTTCAGCTGTACTTCTTTCCCTCCTTTGTTCATGCTCTGCATCTCTTCACTGCTGTTTGTCTCTCCTGCTTCTTCGGCCAAATGAGAATCGCCGTGAGCGGCAGTAGTTCACACCAAAGTTCTCGCTTTTTTTTCTGCGTCTTTATCTTAAAACGTCTCATCGATCTAAGGCAGGCGTTTTTTCGTTCCACACTGCTGCGGTTTTTCTGTTTTCTTTAGGCGAAAGCCTAAGAAGCCCCTTGAAATTCGAAAGGTGACCATTGGCGTTGGCATCAACACGTACAGGTGATGCTAAAAATCATCGTCACCAAATGCTGTCACCATATGACGTCATCAGGACTTCACAGGGCAACTAACTTAGACAGAGCATCATGACGGCCTATTTACGTAACCATGACGCCACATAACGCGACATCACATGATCATGTCATTGCACTTATTATTTCGAAGGAAAGCTATCGATGAAGGTAACCCTATGCGGGGGCCAGCATATAAAGTTTAAAGTTCCCCCCTGAGGAGGAGGAGGAGTAATAAACTTTATTGTCAGAAATCAGCAGGTTTAGGTGGCCGGGCCTAGGCCTCCCATGAGGGGACGTCAAGGGCTTGCCTCGATGTCACCTTACAGGCGTGCTGGGTCACCCAGGTTTGTTGCTGAAGTATTGAAAGTTTGTGGTATATATATATATATATATATATATATATATATATATATATATATATATATATATAGATATATATATATATATATATATATATATATATATATATATATATATATATCATCCGCCTGACTACGTCCACTGCAGGACAAAGGCCTCTCCCATGTTCCGCCAGTTAACCCGGTCCTGTGCTTGCTGCTGCCAATTTATACCCGCAAACTTCTTAATCTCATCTGCCCACCTAACCTTCTGTCTCCCCCTAACCCGCTTCCCTTCTCTGGAAATCCAGTTAGTTACCCTTAATGACCAGCGGTTATCTTGTCTACGCGCTACATGCCCGGCCCACGTCCATTTCCTCTTCTTTATTTCAACTATAATATCCTTAACCCCCGTTTGTCCCCTAATCCACTCTGCTGTTTTCTTGTCTCTTAAGGTTACACCTACCATTTTTCTTTCCATTGCTCGCTGCGTCGTCCTCAATTTAAGCTGAACCCTCTTTGTAAGTCTCCAGGTTTCTGCTCCGTAGCTCAGTACTGGCAAGATACAGCTGTTATATACCTTCCTCTTGAGGGATAGTGGCAATCTACCTGTCATAATTTGAGAGTGCTTGCCGAATGTGCTCCACCCCATTCTTATTCTTCTAGTTACTTCAATCTCGTGGTTCGGCTCCGCGGTTATTACCTGCCCTAAGTAGACATAGTCTTTTACAACTTCAAGTGCACTATTACCTATCTCGAAGCGCTGCTCCTTTCCGAGGTTGTTGTACATTACTTTCGTTTTCTGCAGATTTATTTTAAGGCCCACCTTTCTGCTCTCCCTGTTCAACTCCATAATCATGAGTTGCAATTCGTCCCCCGAGTTACTCAGCAATGCAATGTCATCGGCGAAGCGCAGGTTACTAAGGTATTCTCCATTAACTCTTATCCCTGACTGCTCCCATTCTAGGCTTCTGAAAACCTCGTGTAAGCACGCGGTAAATAGCATTGGGGAGATAGTGTCACCCTGCCTTACACCCTTCTTGATTGGTATTCTGTTGCTTTCTTTATGAAGCACTATGGTAGCAGTTGATCTCCTGTAGATTTCTTCCAGAATGTTTATATATACTTCATTTACGCCCTGATTCTGCAGTGTCTGCATGACGGCTGATATTTCTGCTGAATCAAACGCCTTCTCGTAATCAATGAAGGCTATGTATAGTGGTTGGTTATACTCTGAGGATTTCTCTATTACCTGTTTCATAGTATGAATGTGGTCAAATGTTGAGTATCCTGTTCGAAATCCTGCTTGTTCCTTTGGTTGATTGAATTCTAATGTTTTCTTTACTCTGTTAGCAATTACCTTTGTAAATAGCTTGTATACTACAGAGAGCAAGCTGATCGGCCTGTAATTCTTCAAGTCCTTGTCATCTCCTTTCTTATGTATTAAGATGATGTTAGCGTTATTCCAAGACTCTGGTACTCTTCCCGTCAGGAGACGCCTCATAAACAGGGTGGCTAGTTTTTCTAACACAATGTGTCCTCCATCTTTCAGCAGATCTGATGTTACCTGATCCTCACCAGCAGCTTTGCCTCTTTGCATGCTCTCCAAAGCTTTGCTGACTTCTTCTATCATTACTGGTGGGGTGTCATCTGGGTTACTGCTAGTTCTTATAGTATTAAGGTCGTGGTTGTCTCCGATACTGTACAGATCTCTGTAAAACTCTTCCGCTATTTTAACTATCCTATCCATATTGGTAGTTATTTTGCCTTCTTTGTCCCTTAGTGCATACATCCCATTTTTGCCTATCCCAAGTTTACTCTTCACTGCTTTGACGCTTCCTCCGTTTTTCAGAGCGTGTTCAATTCTCTCCATGTTATACCTTCTTACATCGCATACCTTACGTCTATTAATCAACTTCGAAAGCTCTGCCAGTTCTATTTTGTCTGTTGTACTTGACATTTTCATGATTTGACGCTTCTTATTTAGGTTCTTCGTTTCCTGGGAAAGCTTGCTAGTGTCCTGTCTAACTACTACCCTGCCTCCAACTTCCACTGCACACTCCGTAATAATACTCGTCAGATTATCATTCATTGTATCTACGCTAAGGTTGGTTTCCTCACTAAGAGCCGAGTACCTGTTCTGCAGCGACACTCTGAATTCCTGTACTTTCCCTCTCAGTGCTAGCTCATTGATTGGCTTCTTGCGTATCAGTTTCTGTCGTTCCTTCTTCAAGTCTAGGCGAATTCGAGACCGTACCATTCTATGGTCACTGCATCGTACCTTGCCAACCACTTCCACATCCTGCATGATTCCTGGGTGTGCAGTCATTATAAAGTCTATTTCGTTCTTATTTTCGCCATTAGGGCTCCTCCATGTCCACTTGTGGTTTTCTCGTTTTCGGTAGAAGGTATTCAAAATCCGCAAATTATTGCGTTCTGCGAATTCTACTAGTAGCTCTCCTCTGGCGTTTCTAGTACCGATGCCATAATCTCCTACTGCCTAGTCTCCAGCCTGCTTCTTCCCTACCTTTCATTAAAGTCGCCCATCACTATAGTATACTGTGTTTTTACCTTATTCATTGCCGCTTCCACGTCTTCATAGAAGCTTTCAACTGAAGCGTCATCATGGCTGGATGTAGGCGCGTAAGTCTGTACTACCTTCATCTTGTATCTTTTATTCGGTTTAATTACGATACATACCACCCTTTCATAAATGCTATAGTATTCCTTTATGTTGCCAGCTATGTTTCTGTGAATTAGGAACCCCACTCCCAGTTCTCTTCTGTCTGACAAGCCCCGATAGCAAAGGACGTGCCCATTCTGTAGCACCGTACAGGCCTCATCTGTCCTCCTAACCTCACTGAGCCCTATTATATCCCATTTAACAGCCTCTAGCTCCTCGAATAGTGCAGCTAGACTTCCCTCACTAGATAAGGTTCTAGCGTTAAACGTTGCCAAGTTCAGGTTTCAATGGCGGCCTGTCCGGATCCAGAGATTCTTAGCACCCTCTGCTGCGTTGCAGATCTGACCGCCGCCGTGGTCAGTTGCTTCGCAGCTGCTGGGGCCTGAGGGTCGTGAGTTATTTGACGTAAGCATGTGGGAGGTAGTGGCCAGATACTGCACCAGGGTGGCCAATCCTTCTCTGGTGAGGGAGTGCATTCCCGGCGGTGGTTACCGGTGAGGCCGCACCCCAGGCCTCTTAATGCAGTTCCATCAACACGCGGATTTTTTTTATCCGGTTGGGAATTGTGCGGCACCGGGATTTGAACCACGGACCTCTTGCATGCGAGGCGGATGCTCTAACCACTACGCTATCGCCGCACTATATATAAATATATATATATATATATATATATATATATATATATATATATATATATATATATATATATATATATATATATATATATAAGGGAAAGAAGTGTATACATAAGGGCTCGTTTTTCCGTGTTTTAACACAATATTAATGAGATCTAACAGACAGTAATGCCAAGGAATGTACAGGGAAGTTATTAAAACCAATAGAATGTAAATAAGAAAGAAAAGTGGATGAAAAAATTACCAACTGTGAGCATATATATATATATATATATATATATATTTATTTATATATATATATATATATATATATATATATATATATATATATTGCACGTGCCACGCCGTTCTGCGCAGCTGCCACTATAGAGCGACAGTCGTCGCGTCAGTTAGATAGGCAAGAGCGGACTGCGATTAACTTCCGATGGGCCCATCGTATCAGACAGTGCAGTATCTGATGATAAATGTGCGCATGTTCTGTGTTGTGTTTTCAGCGCTTAAATAACTGGCAGCGCATAAGCTGTGGGTTGTTCTTTTGGTGGAACGGCAACTGTGCATAGGCACGCCGCTCCGATTCTGTGAGTTTTCCTTTTGTGTCCTAAGCGAGAGGCACAAGTACGCCTCCTTACTAATAAACCTTGTCTGCCGCACCCTCGTCTTCTGTGGCTTCTAGTGACGACGACGCACGTGACATCTGGTGGAGGTACTGGGTATGTTCAGTAACCCCTCGCGCAGCCGTGACACCAGTCCTAACCAAGCAAAAGAAGACGACCAGAGAAGAAGCCGCCGACAGCTAGGACTTCCCCCGGAGCACGGCCTCCTTCCAGAAAAACTACCCGCCACGAAAGAAGCCAGGCCTGTCAAGATGAGTGAAGCCCAGTTGCCAACAGCCGTCGTATTGCAGCAACCCCGTGAACCCCCTAAATTCCGCGGAACGCAGTGCGACGACCCCGAGGACTGGCTGGAACAGTTCGAACGCGTGGCGGCCATCAACAAGTGGAATGACGAAGCGAAGTTGCAGTGGGTCTACTTCACACTGGAAGAGTCTGCGCGTACCTGGTTTATCAACCACGAATCCGTGCTTAGGACGTGGGAGGACTTCAAAGGCAGCCTTCTTCGGACGTTTTCAAGCGTCGCTCGCAAGGAACGGGCGGAGAGGCAGCTGCATTCACGCTTCCAGCTGCCTAACGAGAGCGTCGCTGTCTTCGTCGAAGAAATGAAGCATCTGTTTGGTCGAGCAGATCCGGAAATGCCAGAGGAAAAAAAACTTGGATCCTTATCAGAGGAGCGAAGGAAGAACTTTTTGCTGGATTAATGCGCAATCCACCGCAAACTGTCTCCCAATTTGTAACGGAAGCAGCCGCCATGGAAAAGATTCTCGATGTGCGGCGGAGACAGTATGGACGCCCTGCTCCGGTAGGCGGTACGTCGCCAGTCGAGCTTAATGCTGTAACCGTCAGCGACCTTCGGGACACCATAAAGGCTGTTGTGCCAGAGGAACTACGGAAGATGTTCCCGAGTTCTTGTCCTCAAGTGGCGACCTTGAGCGATGTCGTCAGACAAGAAGTTCAACAGGCGCTGGGAACCGGACCATTAGTTCCACCAAGCCAGGAGCCTGAGTGGGCTCCACGAGGACCACAAATCATGTCGTACGCCGCTGCCGCGCGCAACCCGGTGCGCCCCGCTCAACCGACGTACTCTCCACCGCCACGCCCACAACCAAATGTCTACCGACCTCCTGCCGAGAGAGCCGTCCCTAGAAAGTCCGACGTGTGGAGGACTGACGACCATCGCCCGCTGTGCTTTCACTGCGGTGAACCTGGCCACTTGTATCGTAACTGTTTCTATAGGAACCTCGGATTACGTGGATTTCACGTCGGCGCTTCACGTCCGCAACCTGGTCAAAGGCCAGCTGAGATTGAAGACTATTTGCAGCGACAAAGTTTGCCAGCGGGCCGCCGCAGGTCACCATAGCCTTCGTCTCGCCGTTACCCATCGCCACACCCTGCCAACACAGGAGCATCACGGGGAAGATCCCCTAGCCCTCATTTGGGAAACTAAAGACGGCAACCAATGGAGGTGTGGTTGCTGCCCGGCGCACCCCTGAAGAACCTCCCCCGCCCGAAAGTTCCAGTGGAGCAACACTACCTGCAGCATGTGAGAAACACGAGCGACATATCAGCACTAAGTTCCGCTCAAGCCGCAACAGTACACCACGACAGACCTGCAACGCCAAGGTAAAATCGACCGATCTGGCAGTGAAAATCGACAACCGGGACGTAATTGCGTTGGTCAATACCGGTGCCGACTTCTCCGTCATGAGTGCGGTGTTCGCCGACCAGTTGAAGAAGGTGCTGACTTCGTGGGAAGGCCCGCAGGTACGAACAGCAGGTGGTCACGTCATAATACCAAAGGGAAGATGCACAGCTCGTGTGGATGTGGAAGGGCATACGTACCCTACTGTTTTCGTCGTCCTGGACCAGTGCTCTCGGAACGTCATTCTCGGTGCGGACTTCCTTTCGGCAAACAAAGCAATCATAGATCTTCATTCAAGCGCAAAGAATCACCCTGTCACCAGATACGGTCGTCACGCGAAATCCAAGTCCTGCATTATCAGCGGCGCTAATGATTCTCGACGAGCACGTCACTCTGCCACCACGCTCGAGTGCTGTCATCCCCGTGGGCGCTGACTGCTGCATCTGCGCGGAAGGTTTGGTCGAGGCCAACCAGAGTTTGCTCTTTGAAAAAGGTTTGGCTATCGCCAGAGGAATCGTCCATATCGTTGAAGGAACCGTCAGTGTACTAATCACTAATTTCTGCTCGGAATGTCGTCACCTTGCAAAGGGCACCACTGTGGCACTATTCGAGACCATCCCGGACATAAGCGATGTGCTCACGATCGACGACGCACTCCATCCTCGTACACACGACGTGTTCTTTAACGTGAATCCGGCGTTGCCCCTGGAAAGACATGAAAGGCTGCGGAAACTGCTCTATAGCTACCAGGATTGTTTCGCCACGTCACCCAAGATCCGCCAGACAACGCTTGTAAAACATCGCATCATAACTGATAAAAATGTGCAACCAAGTCATCAATCGCCGTACCGTGTGTCCATGAAAGAGCGCGAGGCAATCCGGAAACAGGTACAAGAAATGCTTCATGACAACATCATTGAGCCCTCCCAAAGCCCGTGGGCTTCCCCTGTAGTGATCGTGAAAAAACGGGACGGCACTCCAAGATTCTGCGTCGACTATCGCCGACTCAATAAGGTAACGAGAAAGGACGTTTATCCACTCCCTTGAATTGATGACGCCCTCGATCGTCTCTGCAATGCCATATACTTTTCATCTATGGATCTAAGGACTGGCTACTGGCAGGTGGAAGTTGACGAAAGGGATCGCGAAAAAACGGCGTTTATTACACCAGATGGACTATACCAGTTTAAAGTCATGCCATTTGGACTTTGCACTGCCCCGGCAACTTTCCAAAGAGTAATGGACACCGTATTGGCTGGCCTGAAATGGCAAACGTGTTTGGTGTATTTGGACGACGTCATAGTCTTCGCTCCATCTTTCGAGGAACACATCAGCAGGTTAAAAGTGGTACTTGATGCACTTAAGGCTTCAGGACTTACGTTAAAGCCCGAAAAATGCCGTTTTGCCTACGAGCAGCTGAAGTTCCTTGGTCACGTCGTCAGTTCTGCCGGCGTTCTACCAGACCCCGAGAAGACAGCTGCAGTTCGAGACTTCCCGCGGCCTCGCGAAAAGAAGAGCCTCCGAAGCTTCCTCGGACTTTGCACGTACTATAGGCGCTTTGTCAAGGACTTCTCGCAGGTCTCCGAGCCCCTGACACGTCTAACGAAAGAAGACAGCTCGTTTGTGTGGGAGGCACCCCAAGAAGAAGCGTTTCGGGAGCTCAAAAGACGTCTTCAAGCGCCCCCCATTTTGGCCCACTTTGACGAGAACGCGGCAACAGAAATCCACACCGACGCCAGCAGTGTCGGCCTCGGTGCCGTTCTTGTTCAGAGGCGGGATGGACAAGAACACGTCATCGCCTACGCCAGTCGATCTTTGTCTAAGGCAGAGTACAATTATTCCACGACCGAAAAGGAATGCTTGGCAATTGTGTGGGCAACTTCCAAATTCCGCCCATATTTGTACGGCAGGCCTTTTACCGTCATTACCGACCACCATGCTTTATGCTGGCTTGCGAACCTAAAGGATCCATCCGGACGTCTCGCAAGGTGGAGCTTGCGGCTCCAAGAGTTCGACATATCGGTAGTGCACAAGAATGGAAGAAAGAATTCCGACGCAGATTGTCTGTCTCGAGCCCCGGTTGAGCAACCACCACCGTGTGCAGACGACGATGCCAGTTTTCTGGGCATGATCACCGCTTCCGACTTAGCCGCCCAGCAACGGGCCGACCCTGAACTGAACTGTCTCATTGAACATCTTGAAGGAAAACGTATGGAGATACCCAAAACTTTCAGGCGTGCTCTTCACACATTCTGCTTAAAAGACGGTGTCCTTGTGAAAAAGAACTTCGACTCTAGGAAGAGCACCTACCTTCTCGTCGTGCCGTCGTCATTGCGTGAGGAAATCTTGCAGGCGTCACATGACGAACCAACCTCCGGGCATCTTGGGTGTACACGAACGCTTTCGCGGATCCGTGAGCGTTACTACTGGCCGCGCATTCTAGAAGACGTCAAGCATTACGTACGGACGTGCCGAGAGTGTCAACGCCGCAAGAGACCGCCAACAAAACCCGCTGGACTACTCCAGCCACTTCAACCCTCAACAAGGCCCTTCGAACAAATCGGAATGGACTTTCTGGGACCCTTCCCGTCGTCTACCGCAGGAAATAAGTGGATCATTGTGGCGACAGATTACCTGACTCGCTACGCAGAAACCCGCGCCCTTGCTCGAGCCACTGCTGAAGAAGCCGCCAGATTCTTCGTTCACCAAATTGTCCTGCGCCACGGTGCACCTCAGGTCCTTATCACTGACAGAGGAACAGCCTTCTGTTGCGAACTGATGCAAGCCATTTTGCGGTACAGCCACACCACTCATCGCCGAACTACCACATACCACCCGCAAACTAACGGTCTCACAGAACGGCTCAACAAGACCCTGGCGGACATGATGTCGATGTACGTCGATGTCGAACATAAAACATGGGATGAAGTGCTCCCATATGTCACCTTCGCATATAATACGGCCGCCCAGGAGACAACCGGGCAGACACCATTCGCTCTTGTTTACGGACGGGAAGTGACAACGACTCTGGACGCAATGTTGCCGCACCTAAACGAAGGCGACCCGAACCCGGACGTAGCGATATTTCAACAACGCGCTGAAGAGGCCAGGCAGCTGGCTCGACTGCGAACGGCAACCAAGCAAGCGACGGATGCCCGACACTACAACCTGCGACACCGCCATCAGGAATACACACCCGGCGAACAAGTTTGGCTATGGGCACCAGTTCGCCGACGAGGCCTCAGCGAAAAGCTTCTGCGGCGTTATTTTGGCCCTTACAAAATTGTTCGTCGCGTAAGGCCACTGATCTATGAAATCGTCCCGGATGGTGTGACAGACTCCCAGCGTCGACGTGTGCGGTCTGAAATTGTTCACGTCGTGCGTTTGAAACCCTATTATGCGCGCTAGCAGACATGTGCGCTTGTCCCTCTATTTTTTTTGTCAAAACTTCAGTGCCTCATGACTTCAGTGCTTGCTTTCAACATCGAGGCGATGTTTTTTTGAAGGGGGGAGCAATGCCACGTGCCACGCCGTTCTGCGCAGCTGCCACTATAGAGCGACAGTCGTCGCGTCAGTTAGATAGGCAAGAGCGGACTGCGATTAACTTCCGATGGGCCCATCGTATCAGACAGTGCAGTATCTGATGATAAATGTGCGCATGTTCTGTGTTGTGTTTTCAGCGCTTAAATAACTGGCAGCGCATAAGCTGTGGGTTGTTCTTTTGGTGGAACGGCAACTGTGCATAGGCACGCCACTCCGATTCTGTGAGTTTTCCTTTTGTGTCCTAAGCGAGAGGCACAAGTACGCCTCCTTACTAATAAACCTTGTCTGCCGCACCCTCGTCTTCTGTGGCTTCTAGTGACGACGACGCACGTGACAATATATATATATATATATATATATATATATATATATATATATATATACACGGTTTTTTGGCGTAACACGACGGGTCATTAGACGGCTCGGTGAGTACAAGCCCCCAGGCCTCGTTCTCACAGCCGTCAAACGACCCGTCGCGTTATGTGACGTCAAAAAAAAAGAAACGTAGAGAATACGCGACGGAGCTGTGCACGAACAGACGACGGTGGTTGCAAGGTCGACAGCAGCACATTTTTGTACACGATAATCCTTTTCTTTGTGACCATGCAAACACCAAGTCGTTCTATCCCCGTGTTCTTTTTTGCTCTGCGTGATTTATTCTGTTCGTGAGGTGCTCCGAGGAGGAACCAGCCGTGGTACAATGAGGAGTGGGGCTCCATCCATCATCGCTCTACGTCACCGTTACTTCGTTTTTGAAGAGAAAATGGGTTGGAAATCCTCTCCCCTGACAAAAACTAATGACGTCATGGTGAAGGGACGGGTCATTTGACGGCTATGAGAACGAGCCCTCAGACATCTGCAGCGTCAGTGTCAACGGTGGAAGCGAGTCGATGGATGCAGAGCCAATCGTCCCACGGCTGCCAGTGACTTCCGCTACGTAATAGCATCGTTGTTGCTGCCAAAATGGCGGCTGCCCGCCTCTGATCTATTAAGTCGTTGCCGTGCTCTGTGTGACCCGAAAATTTTCAACTGATTCTTGTATTTTGCTTAGCTTGTTCCTCAGAAGCTTCAACCAGAAGCGCTCAAGATTTATTTGAGCCGTTTTCGAGTGCCATACTCAAGTCCATCAGTAGGGTTAGCAGGCCTGAGTGTATCAGCTGAATACGTGGCCTCAAAGATGTACAACAACATCAAAGCTCAGGGACCATACATATCGAGTTTTTTGTACTTCTTATGCTCAACTAGTTGCTGGAGTTGGAAGTAAACGAAAAACTTTTCCGTGGTACTGTGATTTGTTTTTATCACCTCAGAACTGCAAATAAGACGTGAAACCAATTTTCAGGAATAGCTTTTGTTGCTGCATTGACAGACTGTGCACTCTGTTTTGCGAGATCGCGGGTTGATTCCCTTCGACACACTGTGCGACGCTGAACTGACACTGGCTTTGGCATTCCCTCATATGGTTTGCCACCCTCTCTGGCGTCGTTGATGCGATGACGCCGAGGGAAGTGGCGCCGGAAAAACGCTGGCAAAAACGCTGCATATGTTTCGGGCTTTAGGCAGAGTCGCCTGACCAACCCTCCGAACGAAGAAGACGCTCACAGTGATGGTGATTTTGTACAGGTGAAAAGATGGAGGTGAAATGCTGTGAATAGCGCTTACGCTGATTTCCCCCTAGCGTGGAAGTGGCCAACCTAGCCGCTGTTTATAGCAGTGGTATACGTCGCACAAATGGTTTTAAGCGTGACACGTGAGCGACCTCCGTGCTACGAGAACGGCCGTCAGAAGGCATGACAACGGGAATTACCCGATAGTTTAGAGGAGACGTCTGTTCGACAATAGCTTAGGGGCCAATGAAACGTGACTGTTACTTATCACAAAGGCCATAAACTCGTGTTGGTGTCCATAACAATAATTCATCTTCATCATTGAAGTGAACGACGTAGTGAACATCATCGCAATGGGTCTTCCGCTCTTGTTGGCTTGCCTATGTATTGAGGCGGGCGAATTGGCGACAAAAGGCTAGGCGAGAGATTAGGTGCTCACTCGATGACGTCGATGATTTCACAGGGACATAGAAAAAGGAGGCATCGAGCGGAGATGTCGGTTGATGGCCATAGACGAGGAAGAATGGGTAGTAGCCCATGGTGCGCTGCGTAACGGTATTGTACGCAAATTTGACGAATGGCAGGAAGGTATCCTAGTTTATGTGGTCGGCATTGATATACATGAAGATCATGTCAGGCAGAATTCGATGAAAGCGCTCTGTGAGGCCGTTAGTCTGGGGTTAGTATCTGGAAGTCGTCTTATGGATTACTTGCATGAAAAACGTCTTCAAGTAGTTTCGAAGGAAACACCTTGCTGCGGTCGCTCAAAAGGACGCGCGGCGCGCCTTGTCGCAGAAACATCGCCTCCAGGAAGAAATTGGTAATGTCCTCCGCTGATCCTGAAGGAAGTGCAGCTCTTTCGGTGCACCTTGTCAAGTGGTCAAAGGCTGCGGCCATCCAGCGCTTGCCGCTAGCTGATACTGGCAGTGGTCCCTAGAAGTCAGCCCCAAGGACTTCAAACGTAGCGTCAGGACACGGAAGAGGTTTTAGAGGTCTGGCCAGAGATGAATTAAGTCATTTGCTGCGCTGGCAGAGCGAGCACGACGTAACATTTTGGGCTACGCAGGTGGAAAGTCCAGGCCAGGCAACATGACTGCAGATGCGTTCATGTGTTTTGTGAAAACCTAGATGACCAGCTTTAGGGTGATTGTGAAATGGTGCAAATATTTGTGCCCTTAGGGAAGGAGGAGTGACGGGAACCCAACGCTGTCCTTCAGGGTGAACCCTTCGAACGAAGAAGACGCTCACAGTGATGATTATATACAGGTGAAGAAGATGAAGGTGAAATGGTGTGAATATTGCGCATACATATATATATATATATATATATATGTTTATGCGCGACGCGACGAATGACGATTTGTCATTTTGTCCGGGAAAGCTGGAAACAAACAAGGCATCTTCATTGCGTCACAGAAGTGACACGCGGGCAGCATGTCGCCTGCTCTTCGATGCGTCGGCAGGTCTTGATGCCCGGGACATATCCGGGACATAGCGGCTACGGCGAAGTCAAATATTCGCGAGTGTCCATATAAATGTAATCACAAGGTTAAAAGAATGAGCTGAAGGTGATGAATCACGCTGACGAATGGGCATACGTTCTCGCCCCCTTGTCAAACTTCCCTTGCGTAGCTTTCAGCGTGGTCCCTGGTTCGAATGGAGAAATAAAAGCGATTAAAACGTCAGACGAATGCGTGTAACTCCGCTCGTACTTCACATATTCTGAAACTAAATTTTGTGGCAGTCTGAGATTATCAACTGCAATTTGATGATTACTTGGAAACTTTTTGCAGAACTGTTTTAGCTTGCATTTAAATCCAAGTACGTGGGCCTCTAGCGCTTCGGCTTTATCGAAATGCAGCCGTCATTGACGGGATACGATCCCTCAACCTACATAGCAGTGGTCGAGCAGCGTAACCATCGGGCAATGTTGGTGGTGGTGGGATGTAAGTATTCATCGAAATTCTGTTTAGGTTTGCCATGAAATCGCGGTCCAGGCTTTGCATTGCATTTGCGTAATAAAGCCAGGACGCCAGGCAGTTCCGCTTTAAGCAAGAGTGATTTCGATTTGCCATAGATCTGTCGTCTTATCACCAATGTTTCAAATTAGGTAGAGTGCAAAAGTGTACCAAACGTGACTGCCAAACTTCTTCACCTTTCATGCATCTGAGCTTCTTTCTGTCTTGGTAAATAACTCTTTTCTCCGGTAGTGTCACCTTTTTCTTACTCTTATCTCAACTCTTTCCGCTTCCTTACCTTGTTTTATTCGGTTTTTAACGTACTATGCTTGATATTAGGAATAACACTCTTATTTCTAACCAAATTCACCAACTTTCTCCTACTTGGCTTCATTTCGTTGCTGCACCTACATTATGTCAAGATTTGACAACCACCGGGTAAAACGCAATAAAAAGAAAGGAAAGTGTAGAAATGTGCGGCAAACACACCGCAATGAGAAACATAATTACCAAAGATACAAAAAAGTTAGGAAAAACTTCTAGGAAAAAGATTATACTAGGATGCTAATTTGTCTTAGTACAGCGAAGGCTTGGCAAAGCTCTCATCTTTGCGCTGGGAAGCTTGAATTTTTACTGAGCTTTCATGGGTAATTTTTAAGCTTGAGTATTTATTGCTAATTATTTAGCCGCATGATCTGCGTGCTTGCAGATCCTGCGGCTGCTCTCGAGGAAAAATGGTAATGAAGGTTGATAAACTCAGAGTGCACACCACACCGAATATAGTTGCTGGCAAAATTGTGCAAAAGTTGGTCGAAGTGTCTCGTTAGCAAAGCAGCATGCCCTGACTAAGAAGAGACTTATTTCCGCAGTGGGGGAGTCGTGACAGCTGTCACGTCGATGTCCTAACTGTTTCCGGGCTCTAATGAAGACAGTTTCTTGCAGTTACTCTTACTCGCCCGGTGGTCGACTCTTGAATGCGGGTGCGTGCTGATGGCATGCACCGGAAAGAAATGACACCATGGTTCAAGAAAAGAAAAAAAAATCCATGCTGTGCAACGGATATATATTAGGGGTTCTCAGAAATGTGTTTAAAATTCTCAAAAATTAGATAAATTCAACATCTGTTCGATGATTTCGCAGCTACTTTTTCTGTAGCCACACCCATTTTATAAAATGGCTAAAAACGTCATTTGGGACAGTAATTAAGAAAGATAAATTAATTACTTTTGGGTTATTGAAGTTAAATGGCTATGTCAAATGGGATAATTGAAGCCCTCCATGTGAAGAACTCACTGCAGCCTTGAGAGTTTAAGAGCGCCCTTTTGTTACAAGTGCGAAGTATTAAATTTTGCCAGACATAGTGGTGAAATCAGAATCATAACACAAAAAAATGCAACTGGGTCTGCAGCCGAACACCATAACCACTGTTCCACCGCTGCTGACTGCCAGAACCGCTTACAGGCCAGTACGCTCGAAACATTCACGTTGCTTCCGGCCGCCCGGTCTCTTCCGTGGAGGGCGCCCGTGAAACTCTAGTTTCGTTGCCGTGTGCGTCTGCTCGCACTCAAAAGGCATCGTGTCTTTACTGCGTCTTCTCTACGATCAATCACACAATTATGTCTGCATGAATATTCAGTCGATAGTACAGCAATGAACAGGTAATGAGTGCGAGGTTCACACACACACAAAAAAAAACACCAGTGTCTTCAATTCGCAACCAGCATAGCACTTGGATCCGCAATTTTGGGTGGAAAGTCTTTGTGCCTGCATCGTACCTCCAAGGTCAGACATCAAGGTGAGTTCAGTGCTCCTATGAATAATCATTATCAAAACTCGTCTTTTTTTGTCTGTTCCTATTTATGACCGTATGTATTGTAGTTGTTACCAAGACTTCCTTCAAAATATAGCTCAAGTTAGATCTACAGACGCGCTTCCGTACGACGCGCACGAGGTCTCACATATTCGCAAGAGTTTCACCTGGACAAGCCTCTGCAGCAAAGTAGTGCGAGTGTACATACAAAGAATAAAAGTACTTCCTAAGCTAAACAATGAATAAAAACAGTAATGGCGCCTTTCAACGAGCGTTTTGAAGGGGATGCGTCGGACAGCGCAAGTAGTGAAATAGAGATTATTTGACTCGTTCCTCGCCCGCCCACACATGTTTTAGTGCAGGTGTCCTCACTTCCTGTTAGGAATGGAGGACATCGTATACTGATCGATGGCGACGAAATGCGAAACCGCCTGTTTACTCCCTCCCCCCTCGCTAGCCAACCAACATATGGCGTGCATAAATTGATATCTTGCGTCACAAAATGCAATATAAAAGCGACGGAGGATGGCAAGAATCTTCATGACTGACTTGTGTCTTCGAAGAATCTGCAGCAATGTACTAATCGCCTAATTGCAGCCGCATATAAAACCCTAAAAGGAAGCCATGTACGTCTATAAATAATCTCGGTGAAGGAAATTGGGAACAGTTTGAGAAAAAAACATGTCGGCAATGTTTTTCGCCCCAGTGAAGCAAAATACGCTGTAATGAACATTGCGAGAGACAGAGAAATGTATATAAAATGAATAACGAGAGGGGACGAGTGCTCATTGACAACTGAAACATTCATTGTACAAAAATATGCCTCAGTAACATCGGCTGCTCACCACTTGTTATTCCATAACCCATGTTATTCTTCCGTTTCTATCTAGCTTTTTTTTCGCGATGTGCACTACTATGCATCCTGGTCCATTACTATGCATCCACGCAGCAGTTAAAATGATCTCGCATTGGCCAATAAGTTGCAAACGCGCGCATTTCAAACTTAGCAGCATATATTCACATAATGTGATCTCACTAGTTAATCGTAGAGACTCCTAACCACGTGCCGCATGGCCAGCCATGCACGTACAGGCATCGTCACGCCAAAGAATGGCACGTATAGGCATTTCCATGCCAAAGACGCAGCTCTGCGAGTTGGCGAAGGTGCAGCAATTCTCAAGCGGAGAGCTCATGACTGCGCACAGCGAGCTTGCGAAGCTGAGACAATTCACCAACGGGGAGCCGAACAATGCGAAATACGAACCCGCGAAACCGAGGCAACATGGACAAAGGGTTGCTGTAAGTACTAAAGGCGGCGAAAAACAGTACAAGAATATCGTCGTTCATAGACAGCTTTGCTTTGCGACTTTCTTCGAGGAATTGATGAAGTGTAGAATTGTTTTATTTGTAATGTCATCTAAATGGTGGATACATCAGTTCGTTTTCTAATACACCGTGCTCTCTATTTGTATCTTTATGTGTTGCCTATTACCAAACGTTTTTTCATTAGGTCACCCATTAAATTTCTTCAGTTTTTTTCTCTTATAGACCAAGTTTCTAGTCTGTAAGCACTGGCAGGTACTAGAAGTCCTAGGAACACTACCTCGCCAAAAAATACTCGAAACATATCAAGTATATCAGGTAAAATAGCTGTAGGTGGTTATTTTGCTTCTTCACAAGAAACGCCTAGACACTGAGTCAGACAGGGAAATACAATCTTCGGTATAATACACTGTTTACTTCTCAACAGCGTACAAAGAAGTAGATCCAGAAGAAACGAGAATAAACGATAAATGAGAATATCTCAGCTACCTATGATTCGCAGACGACACTGTGCTCTTCAGTGACGGCGAGCAGAAGAAATATTGACAACTTAAACCCAGAAAATAATAAAGTACGGCTGATGACATCAACATGTTAAAAATAAAATTACTTTTGTGATGGGGTTGTCACGTTTGACGACGTCAGAACTCGGTGTTTTCAAGACTAAACTATTTATTTGGGCGAGCCTGTGCCCTGACAACGAGATGTCACTCTATACAATCATTCTGCCAGAAGAGCGCACTTTCCGGAGGAAATTTCCTGGCCTCAATTGCGGAGATACAAAGCAGTTGTCGTAGCAGCTGTCCGTATTCTCTCTCGTAACTGCAGGCGAGTTACCGCAGATGTCATCAGCGTATGTTGATAGATACATATTGTTTGGTAGGTGCGTATGGAGAGCGATTAGTGTTATATTGAATAGCACGGGGCTCAGTACACCACCCTGAGGGAGGACACGACAACTTAAATGTGCAGACGTGCTTCAGAAACGTTAACAGTGGTTTCAGTGCTGCCTACCCAATTTTATGAACATTACATATGTACTATTTTGATATAGCCGTCACGTCGGGTTAACGTCAGATGTGGTTAGTTGCCATGCGCTGAAGTTGATTTATGTAGCAGTGTCCAGGGCAAGCATCTTCGCGAGCATCAGCGCTTCATATCAGCTTCTGGTGTTGCTAATACGCATGTTCCAGTCGGCATCATTGCGCATATGCAAACAGCTGGTTATATAAACATCTGCAACTCTTCAACATGTGTCTTTGTCTGCGACATTTGTACGTTAACTTAGCGTCATTTCATGACCTGTCGCACAATAAAAAATTGCAACACAGTCACCTTTCTTCCGCATGCTTCGCATAACGTGGATTCCCGGGTACGTTAGATCTGCCGAATTTTTCGCCTTTATCTCATTCTGAGTTTTTATTTAGGGGCTTTAAATTCTGGCCGACCCGTGTGCTCAGATTCGGGTGCACGTTATAGAACCCCAGGTGGTAGAAATTTCCGGAGCCCTCCACTACGGTGTCCCTCATAATCATATGGTGGTGGGACGTTAAACCCCACATATCAATCAAATTCTGCCCGACGCGATCAATAGTTTCGCACAGATTTGAAGAAACTCTGTGGCACCAAAACAGAAAAAAAATCGCAGTTTATCCGCTAGGGCGATCAAAGCAATGAATACCAGAAACAAATTCGAATGCCACGCGAATAACGATAAGGGAGCGTGAAACGCGCAGCACGCTGTTCAAGCACAAAGAACATACAAAAAGCACACACACGACTAGAACTGACAATACTGTCAAAGTTCTATGCTAGTGCACTGCTCACACACGAAGAATGATATGCGAAAATAACGCACATGTATCGACCTTTTCGGTTGGTGTCCACATAGCAATAGCAGCAGCACGTGTTGCTTCCCAAGAAACTTCCGGTTACTTCAATTATTACTCTCTAACGCAGAAGAAGAAAACTTGTTTCTTGCAAGTGTGGCAGAGTAAGAAAAAACTCTTTTTGCGCTTTCTGTAAAAGAAAGGCGCTTTGAGTGAACGACTAACTTCTATAATGTTGTGTGTAGCTTAGAAAAAATGTAATTGAATTATTTGGCCAGACAAAGCCGAGAAAAGTGTTGAAAATGAGCGGGCTACTCACCAAAGCATTCGCTTCCTGCCAATTTTTTCTAGGCTACGCTGGTGCACAAAACCGGAAGCCGTCCAGCAACTTGTTTGTAAACAGCGAAAGGGTCTATATACAGGACGAGTGTGTCATATCTGCTGGCGTGATTACAATACTCCCATTCCCCGCATTCTCCGCGTGTTTATTTTGCTCATTTGGTTTTTGCTCATCTCCTTTTATATGTTAAATCATCCTTTCCATAACTTTTCCCACATTTTAACGCGTCTGGAATGGTACTTAGAGTTCTACGAAATATATTCAGATGCCATGTCCGGGTTCAGACGAGGCCGCTCGTCAATTGACAATGTAGTTGACTTGGTGACATATGTAGAACACCAGAAGGCCTGCAAACGGTTATCTGCTGCTCTACTTCTTGACGTTAAATGTGCCTACGACAATGTCACCCACGAAGCCATTCTCAGCGCACTAGAAGGAGTGGGACTCAGTGGCAGGATATATACGTGGGTTCAGAGCTACCTACAGAATAGATCATTTCACGTGCAGACAGAGAATGGCCCGACACCCGAGTATTACTGCAGACGAGGAGTCCCGCAAGGCGGAGTGCTAAGCCCGACGCTGTTCAACCTAACACTCATTGAACTAGTTGGCAAGCAACCGAGCAGTGTATGACTTTCCATTTATGCTGATGACATCTGTGTGTGGACATTAGGTGTGACTCGACTTCAACTTCGCGCTCGACTTCAGAAGGCAGCATCAGTGACATCGTACCACTTACGCAAACAAGGGCTTGAAATCGCAAGTGAGAAGTGTGCAGTCGTGGCCTTCACCAGAAAACCAATGTCCGCTTACGGCATATCAATTAACGTGCAGTTGGTGTCATGCAGCCGGAGTCACAGGTTCTTGGGAGTCGTAATCGACCGAAACCTGTCTTGGACACCCCACGTAAACTACGTGAAAAAGCGGCTGACTGCCATTTGTCACTTATTCAGGTTTCTTGCTGGGAAAAGTTGGGGAATGTCTGTCGAGTGTATGTTACAGCTGTAGAAGGTATTATTTATTGGATTCCTGCGGTATAGCCTGCCTGTTATATCTAACACGTGCAAAACGAACCTGCGCACAATCCAAAATATTCAAGCCCAAGTGCTTAGGATATGCCTTGGTTTACCCCGCTGCGCATCGACAGCTGAAACAATTGTCCATTGCACAGGACTACTCGATCATGACGCACATCACCATTGAAACGATGCGTACCTACCTCAGGCAACATGCTACGAATCCTTCCCACCACTTTGCAACCCTCGCTACTGAGAGACCCACACGAAATTTAGTGCAATTGTCTACACTGATCGTGCGTCGTTTGCGTCAGGTTTTACACCTGCTGAGAAACTGGTGTATCCTCCGTGGTGCCTGACACTTCCACAAGTACGTGTTTCAATTCCAGGAATACAGAAAAAATCAAGTTTGCCTTCATCAACCCTAAAACGATTCCGCTTGAGCCATCTGCACGAAATGTACAACAACCACGTGCACATATACACCGATGGTTCAACCACAGCGTCTGGTTCTGGTGGTGTGGTGGTGATTCCAGCTAGAGGAATCACTCTGAGAATCAAACTGTCACATGTCACTACGTTCACAGCGGCAGAACTTGCGGCTTTGCGTGGCGCCATAGAGTACATCAAATCCCAAAGACCGAGTAAATGGGCTGTGTTTTCCGACTCAAAACCAGCCCTACAGAGCATGCAGTCAGTCCTTCGACGAGGTTGCCATGAACAATTAACTTACGAAGTTGTCAAGCTCGTTCACCACGTCACAGAAACAGGCCACGAGGTCAAGTTTCAATGGCTTCCTGGCCATTGTGGGATCACTGGCACTGATTCCGCAGACAACGCGGCTCGCACATCGCACCAAGAAGAACACACCCTTCCGATTCCTTTGTCAAGGGCTGACGCTGCAAAGCAACTTCGTCACCTGGCACGTAGTCTGAGTCTGCAGGAGTGGAACACCCCAAGCACAAGACATACGAGACTATACCAAATAAACCCTCGACTGAAACTTCGACCTCCATCCGGACTTCGTCGACGTGAAGCTTCACTTTTTTGTCACCTTTGTTTGGGGGTTGCCTTCACAAAAGCATTTAGAACCCTCATCGGATTGACCGACAATGCGGAATGTGACGTCTGCTGCACCAAAGAAGACATCGACCATCAGATATGCCATTGCCCTCGATTTGCCTCAGAAGCTTTCGGATGCATTGCAACAATTGGACGATCGGCCACTCTCTGTGCAGATGCTACTAGAACACCGTCATCGCCTTTCGTCGGCTCAAAAAGCAGTCAAAGCTGTCTTGTGCTTCTTGAGGAGTACAGGCCTATGTGACCACCTTTAACTTTTGTGTAGTGCCACCACTGCATACGCGCCAGCCGATTGACTGACAATCCTCCTTATTCTCTCTCTCTCTTTCTCTTCTCTTTCCCCTCTCTTTCTCATCTTTATGCCCCCTTCCTATTCCCCCAGCGTAGGGTAGCAAACCGGGCATGTGCCTGGTTAACCTCCCTGCCTTCCCTCTTGTTGTTTACCCCCCCTCCTTTTATATGCGCTCTTCTTTCGATCTCTACTTCTCGTTCTAGCTCTCCCATATGCAGGGTAGCAAACCGGATGTTTTAATTCTGGTTGTCTTCCTTGCCTTGCGGTCATGTGTGTATGTGTCCTTACCTGAGCAATCCATTAGACATTTACATCTATACCATTATTCACGATAACTTCCACACAAGTACACCTCCTTTAACTTGCAGCCACCTACACGTGCATGGTAAACAGCCTGATGAACATTTCGTGCTCAGCTGGATTGTCCCAGCATGCATCTGTCAATGAGATTGAACTTGATGAGATTGAGACATGAACTTTTGAAAGTACAACTGTAGATCTCATCAATTTCTTTTGCATGCAATAAGTATAAGCGAGGCACAACCTACAATCCACGCCGACTCCGGTGATCTGCAACTTATCAGTGAAAAAGAAACTATCTATAAAGCTCACTTGTTTAAAGGGACACTAAATTGAAACAATATTTAGTTTAGAATAATGAAGTGCAGTCTGAGAACTTTGTCATAAGTTTCATTGTCATTAGTCACTTACCATCGGTCTTCTTTCGGTAATCATGCGGATTTTAGAATTGTGGAAGGATAATATAAATTTTAACGGGGAATACAAAAGGATAGAAATATTAAAGGATAATAAAAAAGTACTTTTTTTCTTAGGTGCTCTTTTAAGCACGTTTGTTGGTATATTATATTCCCGTGAAATAAAGAGAGTGAGAGTGAAACTGTTTTAAAGGGGCCTGCAACACTTTTTGAGCATGGTGAGAAAACATTGCCGATCTGTACTAGAGACTCCCGAGAACATGCGAAGCAAACATTATAGTGCAGCACAGGGCCTGTAATTCCCAAGAATTATCAATCAGCTGAAACTTGCTCTCTCTTCTCTCGATGAATGACGGAAGAAACTAAAAAAATCGCTCGTGGACGGCCATCTCTCAGCCATTGACTGATTTGAAGCATGATGCGCGCGACCATTGCAATGATCGCCGTGGGAGGCCGCGACTTGTCCACGCGCATGCACGCGATCACCCTAAAAAAGCCGTGTATTCGAAGAAAAAAAATAGTGATCAAGGTCACAAGGCATGTGTGACGTATTTTTTCCCCATGTCATCTGTCCCTGCTTAGCTTTGGGTGCTTTTGTCAGGTCAAAAAAAAAAGAGGACGACCTTAATTTTAGGTCTAGCGGTCCCATGTCGCCAATTTTTCATGGAGTGGGTGCCCTCCCAAGCAACTACGACTTCGTTCTGCCGAGTACCAGGCCGGAAGTACGCTTGGTGGCAGCGATTCTCTGCCTCCCAGAGTAGCATCGGAGACCCAACTACTTAACCAAGGATGTTGTGGAAGTCCTCAAGGTTCCCACTTGAGCAATTACTACCACAAAAATCTGCACCACCCCACCGCGGGGGGTCTAGTGGCTAAGGTACTCGGCTGCTGACTCACAGGTCGCGGGATCAAATCCCGGCTGCGGCGGCTGCATTTCCGATGGAAGTCGAAATGTTGTAGGCCCGTGTGCTCAGATTCGGGTGCAGGTTAAAGAACCCCAGGTGGTGAAAATTTCTGGAGCCCTCCATTACGGCGTCCCTCATAGTCATATGGTGGTTTTGGGACGTTAAACCCCACATATCTATCTATCTATCTATCTATCTATCTATCTATCTATCTATCTATCTATCTATCTATCTATCTATCTATCTATCTATCTATCTTTCAAAGATCTGCACTAGTGTCGGCTCCAGGTGGGCTCACGCTCGACACCTTCAACGCACACCGGTGGTGTCCTTCTACTCGTTGCGGCTTATCACCCCCACATTTCGTGCTTTTCTACCAGCGACGGCCGGGGATAGGCTTGACGCTGGAACGCCATCCATTTTTGGGGCTAGTTGCTTCGGCAAGTGAGTTGTTACACACTCCTTAGCGGATTCCATCTTCCATGGCCACTGTTCTCCTCCTCTCCTCCTCCTCGTCGGGAGGAGAGAAGGGAGAATGCGATTGCAGCCGGTGACAAGACATTGTAACTCCGCTCTTACTGGACGGATTCTTAACGCTTTTGCGGCGTTGAATTTGTGGGGCATATAAGCTCTTTTAGTGAATACGCTCCATGATTACTTCAAAAAATGTTCCAGGGCCCGTTTAAGCGATAAGAAAAATGGGGATCTTAGAATTTCTCCAGTTGGGTCACTACGGCAAGGGCTCCATCAGCCTTAGCCTTCTGCCGGACCTGATCCAGGAGGGCATGCTACACTCCCGGATCAGATCTGGCGAGTTCTGCCTCCCGCTGCTCCCTCCGTACTAGGTGTTAATGGTTTGCCGAGAAAACTGCCTAAGTCGCTGCACTTACTATCACACCTTCACGAGATGTGGTGGAGAGTCGACCTATCGCCGCGCTACGGACACATGGCTGGGATGCATCGCATGCAGTTTCAGTACATGCAGAACCGGGTGGCGAAGCGTGAGCAGCATTTGTGCACCGAGGATCCGGCAGCCTTGCGAGCTTAATGCAAGCTACAACGGCGAGCCGAGGAAGTGGCGTTGTGGGCAGAGTATATATCGTCAACGTGCCACTAGCGGGAACGCATTCGACCGGGCCATCACCCGCTTTTGGTGGAAGCTTCTCGAGCAGCACTTAGGCTTCCGATGCGACGTCTGCAACCGCTTGTGGCCGCATGTTCCACCTTCGCTAGCCAATCATCTGTACAGAGTACTTGGATGGCCATTTTTTTACAAATTAGTATTCTTTAAAACGATTATCAAGGGCAAAATAAAATGCGAAGGAGACCGTGTGCATGTAAGGAATGCGCCGATTTCACAGGCTTACGAAAGCAACTCTGCGTAGCAGCCATTTCTTCTACCCTCACACAGCACTTTGTGCCTGACAGGGAAGAGGACACCTAAGCGCCCCTGGCTTGAACGCAAGTGCTCCCCTCCTTTGCTGGGCTTTGTGGAAGCGTCTAGGTGACGTGTCATCTCATCCACTGAGAACTCAGAAGCCGTTTTGCGGGGCCTTAAGTTGGTTTTATCGTTCAAGGAGCAACTAGAAACTCCTTCTTAAAACACTTCATGCATATTTCTGCTATGACGTTGCTTTATTTTTGCAGCCATAACGCATTTCATGGCCAAGATGGACCAAGGTAACTCTTCGCTGCGCTCAGTTTATTTTGTCAGGAAGACCACAAATATCTGAATTTCCCTTCGCCCGTATCTCAAGAACCTCTCAGTTAATAAAGGTTATCTAAGAGTCCCCACTTTGCTGCAGATGCCACACGGGATACCATGCTAACATCATAGCCACCATGTTTTGAAAATTACTCTCTCACTGCGAAAAGCGCCGATGAAAACGGCATCGCATTCATCTCTCGACAAACCCGAGAAATCGCATTGCCAAGTCGTATATTGACCGACCAGCACAACTATATATAGGCTTTTTGCCTGAATAAAAAATACATAATGATTAGCAAGCTCCGTATCGTCAAGCTACGAAAACTCCGCAAAAAAGACACAAGAACCCAAAAGGCACACGCACAAGCGCAGACTAGCAACTGAAAGTTTACTGAAGAAAACACATTTATAAAAAAAGCAAGAAATGACGTCAAAGATTAGAGGTTGACAGTTTGATAATCTATCTCTAGTTGGTGCATTGTTATCGTAGGCCTTGTGTCACACGTGTCGCCACACTTGTGAATGTAAAAAGCATCGGTGACTTCTCTCGCTGTCCTATCTGTGTGCCGGGACAACACGCGAAGTAAAGGGTGACAGTTAATGTTTCTGCAATGTTTGCACAGATTCAACGAAGGGCGGGCCTTAAGCGATGCCCTCCGATCCATTAGACGGCTATCCAAACACCTCCCGGTTTGCCCAATATAGCACTTATCACAGGACAAGGGAATGAAATATACCGCAACCTCTCCGCATTAGACTAAAGTTTCCCGGTGATTAACCTCATATCGACTCCAATTTTTTTCATTGCGGTTATTTTTTTTATCCACTACTGCGCAGACTCGGCTTAACCTATTCCTAGATGAAAGAAGTACATTAACACCAAATCTGCTTCCCACTGTTTCCATACCGTGGGCGAAGACATGAAGAAAAGAAATACATGTGAATGGCAAATGCTTATCGATTTCCATCGTGTCACTACCGCTCTGTTGGAGTTTGTTTAATAATCTTTCAATAAGAAAACCCAGCTTTCCTTCTGGAAAGTGTGATAAACTAAGCCTAGTGAGCTGGCCATCAAATGCCTCCGACACTTGAGGCGGGTACGACCTACGCAAAGGAGATTCCAGACACGAAGTGGCGACGCCATTCTTGACTAACTTTGATTTGATTTTGTTTGATTGTTTGATTGATTGATTGATTGCTATGTGGGGCTTAACGCCCCAAAACCACCATTTGTTTATGAGAGACGCCGTAGTGGAGGGCTCCGGAAATTTTGACTACTGGGGTTCTTTAACGTGAACCGAAACCTGAGCACATGAGCCTACAGCATTTCTCTTGACTAACTTTGATGGACAAGAATGAAAATCAAGAATGAGCTGAACCAACCTAGAAGAATGGTGCCAGCACGTTACTTGGTTTCTAGCAATCCTTGCTTAGCCCTAGCGACTATTGCTTGGTCCTAGCAAACGAATGCTCGATTTCTTGCTGCAGCAGGCCATTGGTTGCGGACAAGGAATGGAGCTTCGTTCCCTTATATGAGAGTATTTTTTTTTGTTCTGGGAAAGGAATGCAGGCATTTCAGAAGAACCTTAAGAAGGTTTAAAAAACGAAACCGAGGGAGGGGAAGGCCGTCGCTTTATTGGAACAACTGAATCTTGAAAGGTTGGCTTAGGTGGTGCCAGGTGAGAAAGGAAATTTGCCGAGCCTTTTTTTCACCGTCAAAACCTATTAGGAGGGTCACCCCTATAGTTTGGTTGTTTAAGAACACGCATCTTGGCAATGTTTGGCATCGCAATTTCTGCAAAAGCACCTGTATTCTCGGAGCGCCCAGGGTCCCTTCCGTGTGAAAAATTCTGAGGAAGTCGTTCAGTTCCTGAGGATGGTATCCCATGTACCCATGTAAGTGCTAACTACCTAATCATGTAATGATCTATTTAATTAACGTTTTAATGATCTAACTGCGCACCTCTAGTATTTTACGTGATTTTTGCCTTGTAATTTTGTTTTTTCGGTCAATAAATGGTCAGTTAATTGCTATAGTCTGTGCATGTGCCTTCTGTGTTCTTGGGGAGTTTCTCGTGCAGTGTTTTGTAGTTATGGATAACCAACTCGCCCAGCGTTCAGTCTTCAATATCATATGTTTACACAAACAATACGGGCCACACTTGCGTAGTTGATGGGAGGAGAAAAAAAGTCGCCAGATCTCACGTAAATGCACCGCGGGATTTTATGTTAGGCGAAGCACTGGCATGGGCATGGAAGGTAACTGTGGAGTAAATACTTTATTGAGGAAAACACCACGAAATGACGCAGTGATATGTACAAATGTTTTACGCACATACATGAGGCAAACAGTCACATATGTTTTATAAAATCAGTTGTTTGCAGTTGTGTGACGACGCCAACAGCAACCTGCAGGTATTACCAAGAACATAAGCGGTAAGCAGATATGTAACGGTTGTACTTAGTATCCGTCGCTAGTGCTATAATGACGAACTTTAGCGGATGGCGCAAAAGTGTATAAGTGACGTTAAGTAGACGTGACACCTGCATCATAGCAGTGCGTATGTAATATTCATAAAATTCGATAGCCAGCACTTAAACCACACTTCACGTTTCGCCAACATTACGACTGTATATTTTTTTTCTTTTCAAAGCAGTTTTGAGACCTGGCGAGCTTCTGGCGTAGAATACTTGATTGCCACGCAAAATGCTTTGATTCGATTCCTTCTGGTACCCAGAACGTCATTTTTGGCATTCGTCAGGTCAACGCTGCCGACGTGAGTTTTTCTTAAAGCTAGCCAGTGTCTGTTCTCGGGTAGGTATAAATTGTCAATCGCTTATGATGCATACCCGCATACCGTGATGTGTAGTATATCGGTATCTCCTATACGTGTCTGGAGTAAAGAGTTCGATGAGGTACGCAACGGCGTTTTTGTGTTATTATTCTTACGACCAGCCAGACATATTTGTCATACCCTCTTACCCTCTCTTACCAATTTTCGTGTACCCGAAGTTAAGGAGGTGATCACTAGAGCACCCAGACGTAAGCGGCTAGATAAATAAATAGATACGTAGACAGAAACGTTCAAAATGGCTGTGGTTTGCTAAGAAATGCTTCGCGATAAAATTATATGCTGCAATTGTTTTCATAAATATTGAGATCAGCAGTGCCTTGTGCTTAGTGCAATTCAACTGTGGGTCTACGTAGTTTCGAAGGACAAATAAGTTTGTCTACCGAGGCGACAAATTATCTAAATTTTCTTTCCAATCTTTCCATATTAGTGCACGATGTATCGCTTCAAAATGTGTAAGCCCTAGAACATGATAAAGAATTATAGCGTCTTGGTATAACACTCAATACGAAGTACAAAAACTGCAGTTTTGGTGGATGCACTGTCATGTCAAAGACGACACCTTTCGTATTTGTCACCATCTTTGAGTTTATACGCTGTGAATCATACCATGTCACATCTATAGGAGGAGGTTGCGAACTTGAGAAAGTTCGTAATTCGTATTAAAAGAGCCCTAAGTACGGGTTGGAGGAGAAAATACAGTTTGTGCTTGTTTCCCCTGTCTTTTGATGTATCCTAAACCAAGCTGTACAGATAATATCAACTTTCAGCGGAAGTACTGCCCTTGGCAGGCGCACCGCAATAAAGGGGATATGTTATAAAGGGGATGTTTTGTTGCCGGCGCTTTCTCTGTATGTTTTGACGCGCCGGATTTCCCGGAGTTTGTACTGAATTCGCTCCTGAGTCACACTTTATCAGCTTGAGTGACGCTGCAGCTGTACACAAATGTTTCTAGGGAAGGTGTTCGAGATACAGTTGTTTATCCGTCACTGAAAAGTTCCCATTAGGGTCTTTCCAGCACCTCATTGCTCGGAATGAGGGGCTTCATGTGTCATGGTGCCTGTCCCTGAAAATTCATACTACGAGGAGACGAGTGATAACGGCGCTTATACGCATCACAGCGTCTCTAACACTCCAGATACTACAGCGACTAGCACTCCTGTATCCCTCATTGCCCAAACGTTCGCTACTACATGCATCCCCGCAAGCCGGGCAAGCCCGAACCAAGCGTGTGGAATAACGCGACCACGCGCGGGTGCCACGCGACCTCGCATCCACGTTCACGGGGACACGAGGGGACACACCACGCCCCCCTCGTAATTCGATGGACCAGCCGTCTTCGTCATCCCCTGCTGCAACCGTAACGCTTTTTCTTCAGGCTGATTGAGAACGGCTGATTCATTGTCTCATTGTCTGTCTCGTACCTCTCCTCCGTCCCCCGAGCAGACGCGCTTGCTCCATTACGTTTTCCCTATTACGCCTTTCCCCGCCACGTCAGCGCCCTCTTTCGGTGCGAATGTCTTTGTTTTCGTTTCTGCGTTAATAGAGAGACGACCTGCGGTTGCCTCCGGGGTTGAAGAGGGCGGGGAAATGGGGAGGAAAGAGGGGGATCGAAGTGTTTCCCGCTGTCAGCACAGCTGGACGAGGCGCTGACAGGCCTGTCTCCTGGCACCTTGCCGGGCCACCGCGACGCATCGCGTGCCGTGTTGGTGGATGGTAGCGCTTGTGGGAACGGTGCAAAGGCGGCCGCCGCACTGCGCTAGACCCGGGGAATGATCGAGGACGGGGACCTTGGGGTCCCCGAGGCGCTGTCAGCGCGTGGTGAATTTTTTAACAGCCTCTATCGCTCGGCTTTCGCAATGTGTCTGCTGTTTGGCAGAGTGGGATAAAAGGGCAAGGAGAAGCGGAGGTGTGTGGTGCAGTACTGAGCGGCGGCGCTGCTTGACGAGATGGTGTGGCTGTTTGATGTTTGTGTTACGTGTGGCATTCGTCGCAACTGAAAGCCCACTAGAAACCATATACACTGTAGGATGGATGCTGCATAACCCACCTGTTGTCTCTCCCTTTCTAGTATACTCCCCCTTGTCGTCTTGGCTGCAGTCTTGTAGTGGGAATGACGAAGCAGACACCGCTTGTGTATGACATGAATGATAATGGCAGCGTCAAAAACAAGATGTTCAAATATTTTCAGCGTTTGTATACGCCTTCACCTTGTCCACATTTGATGTTAATGTCGTGGCGAGGTGCGAAAATAAGAAAAAAAGACAGGAAAGAACAATAACAAAGAAAAAACAATATACTATAGTTAAAACACTTGGTAACCCCCCCCCATGTCAACTAGGCGCTATGCCAAGTGTTTCCCATTCCTTTTCTCAGTTGGGCCTGTGCCGTCGGTGTTTAATTTGCATGATTACAGCCATGTATGATTTACCACAGATATTGCACCACAGATGTTGCATTCGAATTGTGGTTTACTTCCCACCTTTACCCTCACACAATTGGAACAAAAGGCCACGAACTAAGATACCAGTGACGGAGAAGAGTGCGGTGAAGTAGAGAACACAAGGCATGCGTATGCGGGAAGAAGGGCGGGCGTCCTGCTACGGTCCCATTTCGATAAATGCGATGTTAGAAAAAAACGCCCGTGTACATCACTTTAAACGTTCGGGTAAGAACCCCAGGTGCACATTAATTATAGTCCACCATGGCAGTAGACTCATATCATATATCATAATCATATCTTACCTCAATCAACACCACCTAGACTACAGAAGGCCTTCCCGTGCCCTCCCCTCAACAGGCTGACGTCACCACAGTGAGATCGGCGGCGGATTGAGAGGAGGTTAGTAGAAGTTGAGAGAGCCGACTAAAACGACGAAAGAGCGACATGGCTTGTCACGGCTTACGACTCCGAAATAATGTGCAGCCAATCTCATACTGCGGCATTTTTTTTTCAGACAAGTTGACAAACGCTTGTGGCTGTAGTCTCTTCCTTCACTAAAAAGGTTATTTTTTTTGCTACATGGCTTCAATACTACCGTTGTGGATGATATATTTTAAAACAGGCGCTGCATTTCAGCTTTTAAAACTTTGAAGCTCTGTTTGTAGCGGTAAGTGTGTTGTGCTCTGGAAACATTGTGCTAAAACCGCGCTGTTTGGGTTGTTTCGTGGCAGTCACAAGCAAATGAGCTGTCTCTGTCACGCAACTCAGTATTGCTGTCACGGCATGTATTAACAACCCAAGGAATATGCCTTGCTGTTGTTTTGCGCCGAATCGCAATTCTAATTATACCGGAGAACCCACCGTTCGCGTCTACAGGTTCCCCGCCAACACCGCTGAAAGAGCAGTGTGGACGCGTGCCGTGCCGCGTAAAGACTTTGCGCCATGAACGATGTTAAACGAGAGACACATGGTGCAGTTTGGCATCCGATGCGGCGCGCGACACCGCACGCCGCGTACGACGGTTCAAGACACATGGGCGAACAGCCATCAGCGCTCAGGCTCCGCCCACATAGACCCCTCAGCTCGCACGCTTGGAAGACATCGTATCCTTTTTATTGGGCGCAAAATAAAGAAGCTCACGCAGCTATGCTTTGTTGTCTGATAACATCGCCAACAAAGCTACGCCTTCACAAGCGACAAACATCGACACAGCCCACATTCATTATCGACTCCGAGCGTAGGCCTAGCAAGGCCGACATTCTCGATAGTGCCGCCCTCTTTCCGACTTGAGCTCATTATCCAGCGCTTCTTTTTACCAACACAATAAAACCTCGTACACTAGTATGAAGCTATCGCCCGTGCAACTGGTTTAATCAACGGCGTCGATTTAAAAAGCAAATGTAGGAAAGAAGCAGGCTGGTTCGCCGAGACCGCCGGTACCACTGTTTGTTTACCTGCGAAATGGACTTCCATCACGGCTCGACATCTCGTCGTTGGTTCGGAAACCGGTGTTGCCTTGCAGAAATAGTACACTTCAAGCATCACTTTAATGAACCATGAGTTAACTCATGTCAGAAACAGTCTATCCAATGTTTTTGATGCCACTGGCAACGGCGATATCCACAAATACGAGGGCGATCGGAGCGGTGAGGCAGAAACTTGCGACGACGCCCACCTGTAGCACCCCTTGTCATATTCCGGCACCCCTTGTCAATTTGTAGAGATTGATGGACATCTGCGGTAATGAGGGAGATAGGTTAGATTTCAGATTCAGTAAGGAAAAATCAGCAGTCATGATTTTTAATGACAATGAAGGTAGTAAGCTTAGAATACAGGAGGTCACACTAGAGATAACAGATAAATACAAATATCTGGGCGTATGGATAAGCAATGGGGCCGAGTACCTAAGGGAACACGAAACATACGTGACGACTAAAGGTAACAGGAATGCAGCGGTAATGAAAAACAGGGCACTGTAGAATTACACTAGGTATGTTGTTGTGAGAAAAATATGGGAAGGGGTCATGGTTCCTGGTCTGACGTTTGGCAATGCGGTCTTGTGCATGAGATCAGAAGTTCAAGCAAGATTAGAAATTAAGCAACGTGGAATAGGTAGGCTTACCTTAGGAGCTCACTGAAATAATTGATTGATTGATATGTGGTGTTTAACGTCCCAAAACCACCATATGATTATGAGAGACGCCGTAGTGGAGGGCTCCGGAAATTTAGACCACCTGGGGTTCTTTAACGTGCACCCAAATCTGAGCATACGGGCCTACAAAATTTCCGCCTCCATCGGAAATGCAGCCGCCGCAGCCAGGATTTGAACCCACGACCTGCGGGTCAGCAGCCGAGTACCTTAGCCAAGCTCACTGAAATACACCAAATCAGGGAGTACAAGGTGATATGGGATGGACGTCATTTGAGGGCAGGGAAGCTAGCAGCAAGATAAAATTTGAAAATCGATTGAGAGAAATGAGGGAGGAGCGTTGGGCTAGGAAGGTATTCAGCTACTTGTACATGAAGAATGTCGATACAAAATGGAGGAAGCGAACCACAAAATTGACTGGTAAATACTTGGAAAAGAGCAGGGGGCCAAACCAAAACGTATCATCGGTTAAGAAGAAGGTGAAGAAAGCTGAGACCGATATGTAGAGAATGAGCATGATTAAGAAGTCCGCACTAGAGATCTATCGAACTTTTAAGCAGGAAATTGCCAAGGAAAGGATCTATGATGATACTCGGGGTGGTTCTCTACTGTTTGAGGCCAGGACAGAAGTATTGCGAACCAAGACATATCGAGCCAAATACGAAGGGGTAGACACGGTATGCAGTGCGTGTGCAGAGGAAGAAGAAACTGCCGAACACTTAATAATGTTCTGCAAAGGGCTTCGCCCTATTGTTCAGGATGATGGCGCAGAGTTTTTCAAATCACTGGGGTTTAGAGACAGGGATGGCAAAATAGACGTTAAGCGGGTAGAATTAACTAGAAGGAGGTTATCTGATTGGTGGCTAAAGTCAAGGCAGCAGTGAAAATTAAACCCTTTACTGCAAAGCACGAATCCCCAACCTCACTATATGAAGGAAAAAAAATAAATCTAGTTTTTGGTTCATTAAGTATTACGGCTTGGTGGCGCTAGCCACCGCCTGATCTAAAGGGTACAGCCATATCCATCCATCCATCCATCCATCCATCCATCCATCCATCCATCCATCCATCCATCCATCCATCCATCCATCCATCCATCCATCCATCCATCCATCCATCCATCGATCCATCGATCCATCGATTCATCCATCCATCCATCCGGCGCTGCCATTGGCTGCGGCCGCCAAACCGGCGCGGCTGCCGTGCGGTTACATTCAGCAAGTTGTATGCCCACGCGGCGTGCGAATCGTCGCCGCGTCCTGTCGGATGCGGCTGTTGGCACGAGCAGCCGTACGGCGAATAGCATCCAAATTCACACCATGTGTCTCCCGCTTTATATGCACTGCCAGAGTAAGCACCCGTTACAGTGGTGCGTCTAATTATCCACGCGCGCATCGCCTGTTGACGGCTGCCTCGGCGCTCTTCGGCGGAGGCTTCCGACAGAAACCACTTCCTCGACATGGCGCTGCATGCAACGTCGTGCGTAAAACCACTTCCGGTACCACCGCACTCCGTAGTGCATATAACATCGTTCTTGCGCCATCAAAGTTCACAGTGGTAAGAAAATCTGCATTTTCTTTCCATTCAGTTTGTCGTTATACTTACATTTGCTGTCGCATAATTATGGACTGCTCAGTATTTCTGCCATTCACCTAAATATAACGTTCTGTCTGTTTGCAGCTCTGCGAAAAGCACTTTCACCCAAGTGACTTAGTCACCTTGACCAGCTACACGGACACGGTCACTGGCAAAGTGATTGAAGTTCCGCTTAAACTCGGGCGTCTAAGGCCTGAAACTGTTCTAAGCATTTTTCTGGCTGCCCCACGTATCTTTCTCAACCAAAAAGTGCGACTCATGAAGGCCGGGAACAAAAACGGGCTTGTGGAGGCCGCAGGACTGCAAGATGCATGACAAGAGTCGCTCATGACACATCAAGAGGAAGAGAAGAGCAACACCACCTCCTCTTTCGAAGACCTCTTGTGTCCTACGAACAAGCTTTTGGTGGGAGACTTCTGGAGCAAGGTGATTGTGAAAGGCAGTGTGTTGTTATTGAACTTTGTGCCACAAGAGGCACCGGTAGTGCGTTGTGCTGTAGTTGTATGTGCCGATATCTGCCTCCAAGTATACCTTGGAGAGAGACGGATTGAAAAGGTAGGCATCATTGTGTTGCCCGTTTCGATTTCGGACATTAGATTTCGGGTGTTACACTTAACCGCGTAGAAGAAATTGTAAAATGCTCCCCAAATGATGAGGCAAGTGTTGAGCTTCTTTTGCGCCGTATATTGGTGCACTTAGAACTGTCACCATTACTGTTTCTATCTGACTATCAGGCAGAAGTGATGAAGTTTCTGAGGCACCAAGCTGAGATGGTTTTGACTAATTGAGCGAGGTATCCAGCTGTTGTGAGTGAAGTGCGCGAGTCAAGTGACTTTCAAATTTGGCGCGTAAGATGAACTACTGACAATGTGTGCAAGATGGCGTATTGCGCCAGTGCGGCGAACACTGGCGATTGGAAAAAGAAGAAAAATTCAAGGAAATGGGAGAAAAATCCAGAGCCAGGGCATCGAAGAACGAAGAAGAAGGGATTCGGGCTCGTGCTTGGGAGAAGACGGCTAGGGTGCGGCGTGCGAGCTCGTCGGGTGCGAGTACCACCTGGGCGTCAGGGCATCCACCTAGCTGGCGACTGTTTCCACGGGGTCCTGGTGACCATTCAACCGCAGCGGCTATTGGCGAGCCCTTGGCAAGACCTTGGTCTGATGTTCGAGCTGAAGACAGCGCAGCAGATGACGTCTACCGGGAGCGGGAGTAAGCCGTCGGGCTACGGGCCCGAGCTTATGCACTCTCACCACGGCAGCTTCCCCACTGGACTATTGAAGGGCGTGAATCGCTGGTGAGCCGTATCCGTCTTCTTTCGCGTCCGGACTCAAACACGAGGACTTTAACGAAAAGGACAGTTTAGACTCTTAGAGGTTTCCGCTCGCTAACGAAACTGACAGTGCTAATTAGTTAACATTTTTCTGATCTTAGTATTTTCCTTTTTGTGTTTTTTTGTGAGTTTGTGAAAGTATAATTTTTTTTTTGCAAATCAAACGCTCACTTCCTTTTCTCGTGAGAGAATAACGTTTCACAGCTAGCTCGACTGGCTTTATTTACTGAACCTGTCACAAATTGGCGTCCGCTGCGACAGGACGTGAGTGTTTGCCACTAAAAAGTAAAATGGGCTCGCGAGAGTTGATGGCGCTGGCAGAACGCATGGGGTTGGAGGGAGCAGAATTGCAGGCTTGGTTTGACGCACGAGAAGCGCGTGAGCGCGATGAACGAGCCGCGGAGAGAGACGCGAAGAAAGAACAGTTGGAGCTGGAAGGCCGCAATTTACAGCTACGTCTTGAAGTAGCAAAAACGGAGAACCAAACCCGAGAAGCAAGCCAGCGACACTTGGAAGTAGAAGAGAGGACGCTGCAACTGCGCCTGAGAGTAGCTGAGGCCGGTGTCGGTCAGCCTACGGTGGCTGACACGGGCAACCAAAGGAACGCGCCTATGGTAGTGAACCCGCATAACTTTATACCCGTTTTCAACGAGGACAGAGACGACCTTGACGCCTACCTGAAAAGGTTTGAGAGAGTGGCGACAGGTCAAGATTGGCCACGGGAAAAGTGGGCCACGGCTCTTAGTTTGTGCCTTGGCGGAGAGGCTCTGAAGGTATTTGGACGGTTGTCACCGAACGATTCCCTGTCATACGACGAAGTCAAATTGGCACTGCTCCAGCGTTTTCGCTTCACGGCTGATGGCTACCGTGAGAAATTCCGGAAAAGCAAGCCTGAAGACGGCGAAACTGGAAAACAGTATGCCACGAGACTCCAAAGTTACTTTGACAGGTGGATAGAAATGTCTCAGACAGAGAGGAATTTCGATTCAGTCCGTGACTTGATTGTAGCCGAACAATTCATGGCGAACTGCAGTAGTCAGCTGGCGCTCTTCTTACGGGAGAAGAACTGCAAGACTCTGGAAACCATGACAGAGGCAGCTGATATATATATAGAGGCAAAGAGATTGAAGAACTTATTAATAGTTCAGAATAAGAGTGAGGACACAACTGGGAAGGCTAAATTGATTTCAAGCCCAAGAGCAGAGATGCAATGTTTTGTTTGTGGCCGTAAGGGGCACAAGGCTTCTGACTGTCGAAGTAAACCTAAACAAGTATTTTGTACAAACTGCCGTAAGTGGGGGCATGATGTGAAGGGCTGTCAGAAAATGACTGGCACTTCGAAATCAACTACATCTTGCTTAATGCTACCCAAAGAAGAGACCGGCCCACAACAATCCATGATTGATGGCGACGACTCGGACCGAGATGACAATGTTATGGGCACGGTGAAGACGCAAGCGCAATGTAAGAAACGTCCCATGCCAGTGTTACCAGGGGAAGTGAATGGACAAATTGTTCGAGTCCTAAGGGACACCGGAAGCAACACGTTGGTAGTACGCCGGTCATTAGTACCTGATGAAGCACTAACTGGCACTACCGCGACGTTGTGGTTGGCTGATGGCAGCACCATCGTAGCCCCTGAGGCGGAGATACGTATCAGATCTCCATACTTTTCCGGCGTGGCCATCGTCAAGTGTATGCCGTCGCCACTGTATGACGTCATAGTTGGGAACGTACCGGGGGCCCGTGACGCCAATGACCCCGACGTTTCGCGGAAACTTTCTCAAGATCAATTCATTAAGAAAAAAGTTCATTCTGCGGACGAAGGTAACCACCCAAATTCTCAACTGGTTGGTGCCGCACGTCTCAATAGTTCGCGAAGGGCCATCTCTGTTGGGCTCCCTGGCCAGATGTCTCGCAAAATGTTTCGCGAAGAACAAGAAAAAGACCAGACGCTTGACATCTGCAGAGCCAGAGTGGGTAAGAAGTTTGTTAGAAAGGGCTCGACATCTTTTTCTTTCGTAGCCAAGAATGGTATTCTTTACCGACAATACTTCCTGTCCCCTGGTAAGATCATTGAACAAGCCATAGTCCCGAAGTCCCTGAGAGGCCAAGTGTTACGTTTGGCTCATGAAAATGTCATGTCAGGTCATCAGGGTGTCAAAAAAACAATAGATCGAGTTCTGGACGCATTCTACTGGCCTGGGGTACAAGAAGATATCCGCAGATATGTCCGATCATGTGACGCCTGTCAAAGGACTTTACCGAAAGGCAAGGTGGGCAAGGTGCCTCTAGGGCGTATGCCGTTGATCGACACCCCTTTTGAACGTGTGGCGGTCGACATCATTGGACCGATAACTCCAGCCTCGGCAAAAGGCCATCGGTATATTTTGACTCTTGTGGATTTCGCCACTCGCTACCCTGATGCAGTGCCTTTGACAGCAATTGACTCAGCTACAGTGGCCGAGGGACTTGTCGAGATGTTTTCTCGCATTGGTTTTCCACGAGAAGTCTTGGCTGATCAGGCATCGTGCTTTACCTCAGATCTAATGAGGGAGGTGAATGAACTACTGGCAGTCAAGCATCTTAGCTGCACTCCATACCATCCTATGTGCAACGGGATGGTAGAGAGGTTTAATGGAACACTCAAGCAAATGCTCCGCAAAATGGTTCAAGAACAGCCTAAATGTTGGGATCGCTTGCTAGCACCTCTTTTGTTTGCTTATCGTGAAGCCCCACAAGCAAGCTCCGGGTTCTCACCATTTGAACTTATTTATGGCCGACATATTCGAGGACCTCTGAGCATCCTGAAAGAGCTATGGACTCATGATCAGGAGAACGAAGAACTTAAGACGACGTACGGATATGTCCTGGATTTAAGAGAGCGAATTGAGAAGACACTGGAGCTGGTACGACAAAACCTGAGCCGAGCACAGGTGTCGCAGAAAAGGTATTACGACCGCCACAGCAAGCAACGGGACCTGAAAGCTGGTGACCGTGCATTGATCTTGCTTCCCACAAGCAACAACAAGTTATTGATGCATTGGAAAGGGCCGTTTCCAGTCATAGAAAAGAAAAACGACTATGACTACTGGCTGGACCTTGGACACAGCAAAAAACTTTTCCACATAAACATGCTGAAAAAGTATGAAGAACGCCGTGAAGAACGGCTTCCTCAGACATCATCTTTTGTCGTTCTGGAGGAAGAGGAGTCTGAGAAACCACTACCAACTTTCAAAGTACAGGGTAGCTGCGGTATTGACTCCATAAAGCTTGGAGATGAAATCGGGGAGCGACAGCGGGTGGAGATACGGGACATCTTAAGTACATACGAAGACGTATTCTCGGAGATCCCAGGTAAAACAAACCTTGTGGAGTGTCGGTTACAAACGACCAGTCCAGAACCAGTTAACACCCCACAATACCCATTGCCATTCTCTATGAAGGAAGTCGTTGAAAAGGAAGTGCAAGACATGTTGCAACTTGGCATTATAGAACCTTCAGAGTCACCATATAATTCTCCTTTGGTACTAGTCAAAAAGCCAGACAATAGCTACAGGGCCTGTATAGACTTTCGCCGTATAAACAATGTTCTGGTATCTGATGCAGAACCTATACCCAGAACTGATCACTTGTTTGCCGAAGTGGGAACAAAGAAATGGTTCTCGAAGTTTGATTTAACTAAAGGATATTGGCAGGTTCCTCTCGCAAAAGACTCGCAGCAAAAGACCGCCTTTTCAAGCCAATCAGGACATTATCATTTCCTGTATATGCCTTTTGGCATCAAGACCGCATCCGCGGTCTTCACTCGTCTGATGAGAAAGTTATTGCTTGGAATACCTAACGTCGTTCATTACATAGACGACGTACTGGTGGCTACCACTACGTGGGAAGAACATCTAACAACTTTGAAGCAATTTTTTGCCAGGATACGACAAGCCGGACTAAGGATCAAGCCACAGAAATGTGAAGTGGCTATGAGCACAGTCACCTTTTTGGGACATCGATTGGGAGACGGCAACATACGGCCAGTCGAAAGCACGATACAGAAGATCACCTGTGCTTCTAAGCCTGAAACAAAGAAGCAACTCCGGTCATTCCTTGGACTGGCTGGCTACTACCGTGACCTGATACCTCGGTACGCCGAGAAAGCACAGCCGCTCACTGAGATGACGAGGAAGATGGAGAAAAACAAGACTACGTGGACCACGGATAGAGAAGAAGCGTTTGAATCACTCAAAAAGGCTTTGTCTTCTGGGCCAATCGTCAAAGCGCCCGATTTGAAAAGAGAATTCGTGCTTCGGTCTGACGCCTCTGATTCTTGTATAGGCGCTATCCTTATGCAAGAGCATGATGGCATCCTCCACCCTGTGTCATATGCCAGTCGTCAACTTCAGCCTCGCGAAAAGAGATACTCAGCAATCGAGAGGGAATGCTTAGCGTTGGTCTGGGCGATAGAAAAGTATCATGTTTTTCTGTACGGAACGTCATTTGTCGTACAGACCGATCACCAACCACTGCAGTATCTCTTAAGGGCAAAACACCTGAACAGTAGGGTATTACGGTGGAGCCTCGCGTTACAAGAATATTCATTCCGAGTCGAGCACATTAGAGGCTCTGAAAATGTCGGCGCAGATTATATGAGCCGGTTGTGAATTTTTACGTTTTCTCGAGACAAGCGACTACTTCAAGTTGTTTGTTTGTTAAGGACATCTTGTGAATGGACGACGCGTGGTGACTTCTCGCGCACTGAACTGCAGTTTATTTTTCTTCGCAAAAGAAACTTTTCAAAGGGGGGACTCTTGTTGTGAGTGAAGTGCGCGAGTCAAGTGACTTTCAAATTTGGCGCGTAAGATGAACTACTGACAATGTGTGCAAGATGGCGTATTGCGCCAGTGCGGCGAACACTGGCGATTGGAAAAAGAAGAAAAATTCAAGGAAATGGGAGAAAAATCCAGAGCCAGGGCATCGAAGAACGAAGAAGAAGGGATTCGGGCTCGTGCTTGGGAGAAGACGGCTAGGGTGCGGCGTGCGAGCTCGTCGGGTGCGAGTACCACCTGGGCGTCAGGGCATCCACCTAGCTGGCGACTGTTTCCACGGGGTCCTGGTGACCATTCAACCGCAGCGGCTATTGGCGAGCCCTTGGCAAGACCTTGGTCTGATGTTCGAGCTGAAGACAGCGCAGCAGATGACGTCTACCGGGAGCGGGAGTAAGCCGTCGGGCTACGGGCCCGAGCTTATGCACTCTCACCACGGCAGCTTCCCCACTGGACTATTGAAGGGCGTGAATCGCTGGTGAGCCGTATCCGTCTTCTTTCGCGTCCGGACTCAAACACGAGGACTTTAACGAAAAGGACAGTTTAGACTCTTAGAGGTTTCCGCTCGCTAACGAAACTGACAGTGCTAATTAGTTAACATTTTTCTGATCTTAGTATTTTCCTTTTTGTGTTTTTTTGTGAGTTTGTGAAAGTATAATTTTTTTTTTGCAAATCAAACGCTCACTTCCTTTTCTCGTGAGAGAATAACGTTTCACAGCTAGCTCGACTGGCTTTATTTACTGAACCTGTCACACCAGCCGAATTGCTTGTGTTCGCCAGCATTATAATCAAAATATCACCACACGCTTACAGGTTCATGCGAAGTACATCACAGTTGAGGCTTTCACATCCAAACACTATTAGGTGTGTTTGTGCCGCATACAGCATTAGTCCTTCATTGAAGCAACAAGATGATTTGTACGTATCGTATGCAAAAAATGGCATTAGCACTGAATAACCATGAACGAACTGTAACGCTCATGATAGACGAGATTCATTCACAGTCCTATTTCGAATATAAAGGTGGTTTCGTTACAGGTGCAGCCACAAACAGCACCATTGCTGCAAAGACAGCGTATGTGTTCATGATGCAGAGCCTGTTGTCATCCAACAAAGATGTTGTGCATACTCTACCTGTCGCAAAACTCGATGCAAAAGACTTGCACTGTGTTCTCAAACACCTCATTATAGAGCAAGAAGGTGCTGGACGTCGGGTGATCGCAGTCATTTCTGACAATAATTCCATTACCCGCAAAGCACTGTCTGTTCTTTCTGATACCCCCAAATTTTATATTGTCTATGCACACCCACATGATCCTTCCTGAACTTTGTTTTTTGTCTTGGACAATGTTTACATTCTCAAGTGTATCCGTAACAACTGCCTTAATCAACGCAATCGAGGGACTTGCATGTTTTTGCCCGACATAACTAAACTTTCCAGCTATGGACAAATGTTCACAGCATCATTTGGCACTTTGAGGAAGACGCACGAAGAGGAAAGCAATGATCTCGTGCGGTTGGCCCTCACGTTATCTGTAAAAGCACTTAATTCGTCCAACTTGGAGCGCCAGGACGTCAAACTCTCCCGGAAGATCTTCAACCTATCAAATATTACAACACTCACTAGTTCAAAGTTAGCTCAACTTCAACATGCCAAAAGCACAGATGAATTTATCCGCATCATCATGACGTGGTGGAATATTGTAAATGTCAAAACTCCTCACAAGAGACAGCGCCTGTACGACAGCTCTCAAGAGCCAGTGAGAAGTCTGTCTTCCCCTCAGATCGATTTCCTCCTCAACGGCGTAATTGACTGGCTAGACTTTTGGGGAAGTCTAAAGCATGATGCAGTTCACCTGACTCGTGAAATACACAGTGGATTTCGCCACATTTGTCATGCCCTTGTAGAAGCAACCCGCTACTGCATTGAAGAGCTTGGCTTCTCGTACGTGTTGCAGGTAAAGTTTCACACGGACTGTCTAGAGGACAGATTTGGGAAATATCGGCAGTTGTCAGGAGCATGGTATAACGTGGCAGATATACGAGTCGGGGCACAAGCTTAGATTTCAAAAAGTGCTAAAGCTCTCACAAATCTCTCATCTAGATGTCCTAACCCCATGAGGCTCTCTTCACGACCCGCAGTATATGAAACGGTTTGGTGTTGCCGTAAGGGAGCACGACATCACAAAAGAAGCAGTCGATGCTTCCTGCCATTACTTATGTTGCAGGCTACTGCGCACATGCAGCTGTAAAAAAGCTTGCACGTACCTTCTGCAAGCACAATATTATTTTAGAAGACGAGAGTTGTGAGAACGGTGCTTTTTCACTTTTTGCCACTGCCACGAGAGGTGGCCTCAAGTTGCCTCAACCTGTAGTTGTGCATGGTATAGTTTTGGCAATGGAAATAGCGCTTGAGAAACTCGTGAGCGAGAAAAATGCAATTGACTTTTATGGTTCCCCGAAGCAAAAAGAGCTTCATGTTGCCTTCACATCATCGTTAACCGACAGTGATGAAGACCTTGACATGTGTGACGGGGGGCATTCACCAAAGCACATCATGAAATATATTCTTAGTGCTGCTGCGAATGTTTTGTTAAGCAATCTGTGCAAACAGAACAATGGCAAGCTTATGGCAAGTAAACAAGAAAAAAGCGAAAGCTATAAAAACTGCAAATTTGACCTTAATTAGCTGCAAATGCAGACCAGAATGTTTTGTAAGAAGCTGTTTATGCAGACTAGCATATATTGTTTTGTAAGTGTACTGTTTGTTTGCATGTGAAATGATTTCTTTCGAGGTAGTGGTATGCCTTGTTCATTTATAGGTATTAAAGAATGTAATAAAGAAATGAATGAATGAAAAACTTGACTTTCGTTTGTATTTATGAATTTCTTCCTAGATATTGCTGCATTAGTCAAGTTCGAAATACTTTCTGGATCAAATCTCGAAGTATCAAAGTCAGCATACGTGTGTTTACTAAATTCTCTTCCGGTAACGGTTTTCAGGAAAGACCAAAAGAAGGCTAAGGGTTGTTTAGATAAATGCCTTTGAAAAATGGGATGGTGAGCTTTTATGCCGACAGCCACTGGTACGCGGAAGCTTTTTTTGCGCATCAGAAAGAAGACGACATTATTGAAGTATGGTATGTTCAAAACTATTCGCGTAAGAATGAACCAATGCTGAGAATAAATTTAAATTTACGGGCTTTTTGCATGCGAAAAGTCAGGTAGCGAAATCTATACCGTTTCGGCGCAGTGAACCCAACTGCCAGGCAAACCTCACCTCCGTGACGTCATGGCGGCGTAGTGAGGCCTTGTGTATTTAGGTGGTGATGCCTCAATACGACGGCGCAACAAAATGAGTCACAGACACAGAGAAGACACGGAGCACTTGACGTGTCTTCTCTTTTGTCCGTGTCTTTATTTTCTAGTTGTTGTTGCTCATTCCTATAATGAGGTAAGTCTACCAACTTACTGCTGTCATCAAGATTGTACTTTAATCGAGGCACAAAAATGCTATATATTATGTGTATATCTCTTAATTGCAGCATCTCGCTCTGGGCGAAGTGTAACCAGCATGTTGTATTTTCTAGGGTAGCGGAACGCACGAACAGTGTACTATCAATGCCCTGTATGGTCAGTGTACCACCACTGTCAGACGGCATCTACTCGAATAGGCTTCCAGTGAATTTACTAAAGTGGTAGAATCGGCAATTGGTCTATTTGGTGCCCGATTACGCTTCATGCTTGTAAAAGCCACCTATGAACTGAAAAGATTATTCCGGTTTTTGTGCCTAGCTTTGAAAATGTGCATGGCAAGTTGTTCCATGCCTAATCCAAGAGCATTGTTTACGTAGGCATTTCGACGGTATGATGAGATGTACCGCGGTTGCACGTTCTGAAGACTCAAGGCGTGAGGAGTTCCAGTCGATTAAAGATATGTAGAGTAATGTCTCGACTGTGTGCATTTGCCTTTCAGAGTCTCCCATCCATTTCCACAGTGAAGGGCAGCATGCGCGTTATCGGGAGCTTGTCAACCACCTTCCCTCCCCTGTCGCACGTTTCCTCCGTTTTCATGTGGTTGTGCGCATTAACACGAAACCTTGAAACAATAAGCCGAACGCAAGGTTTTTGGACATAGAACTTGTTTTTCATGCAAGCGTGTGAGAATTTTCCGCAATTCTCTCTCCGCCCTGGCAGATATATTAGAATCGCATGTATCAATCGCATCCAGTGCTCACGAACCGAAGCGTTCAGCGACTACAGTGGCCTTCAGGTCACGGAACATTATTACGAAGTTGTAGCGAGGCTGTTGGTACTCCGGGTGGCGTGCTTACATATGCGAACGACTCCAGCGCTGGCTCTTTGGACGTCACCTGTCACGCCGTTAAACACATGCAGCGAACAAGAAAGTACGGCAAGCAAACGGCGGGGGGTTGGTAAAGGTGAAGCGGCGGCCACGCGGTGACAAATGACGGGGTAGCCGGTGCGGCAGGGACGGCGGCGCTGCTTCGGTGGCTGCAGAAACCTGCGCCCGGATGCCACGCCCACTCACCCCTGGACTGATCGCGCACCTGTCCGTTCCCTGGCGTCGCCGACGCCTGCTGAACGGTCGGATCGATGATGCGGGCGCGCGAGCTTGCATGGCGCCATCGCTGGCGCTGGTGTTCGCCGCCAGTTCTTGGCGCGTAAAGGGCCATGCGACGAAGGTTTATAGCACCCCTGTCCGCGCTATAGGCTAATTTCTGCCCCGAGTCACATAAGCAGCGCGATACACATTACATCGACGTGGCCCCGCATCCGTGCATGGGGCCGCGTTAGCCTCACTTTTTGTCGTACTTCGGACCTTTGCGCTGTGAAGTAAATAACTAGGACTGATTGACAGTGTTCTTTCGTTTTCGTGGTTAACAGATCTTATACTGTGTTTTCATCGCAAATGCTGCTTGAACGAGGAATGTAGTTGATCTTCAAACTGATATTTGTCGCGAAAGTTTCTGTGCAGGACAGCTGAGATCAACATCGCAAATGAAGACAAGTGAAAGTTCCATGTTTATTGGCCTAGAAGGGCTAATTTCGAATAATAGAGACATCAAGGCTTTAGCACGATTCTACTTCGAAAAAGATACCGACAGCCCGGCAGAATTTCGGCTTAATATAGCTGCGTGTTAATTGCGACGGCAACTGTGGTAGGTAGCCCAGTAAGTTGTGGCGTTATTACAAAGCTATATTGATGCATATTTTAATGCTTTATTCCTTTCGTGGATCTCAAAACGTAATGTGGATGAATACTCCTCAATAATAATAATAATAATAATAATAATAATAATAATAATAATAATAATAATAATAATAATAATAATAATAATAATAATAATAATAATAATAATAATAATAATAATAATAATAATATTCGGTGTTACGTGTCAATGCCACATTATAATTTTGAGGCATGCAGTTAGTGGAAGGCTCCGAAAATTTCGACCGCATAAATTCAAATACACAGCTCTCTAACGATTCCCTTCTATCAAAATGTGACCTCCACGGCCTGGATCCTTAAATGTAGGAAAATAAGAGCATGTGAAATAAAATTACTTCTACGAAGCAATGAAAGTTATTGAATATATGTGAGACAAAATTACGTTTAGGCGATTAATGCTATAGAAGATCCACTCGAGTATCTTTTTGTTCCAGCAAGGTTATACGTTCTGAATACCTAATGACACGTTGAAACCTTATCTAGGGTGTCAAAATAGTAACTATGACATACATTCTGCCATAAAAATTGTTACCCTGCAGTGTTCTCGAACATGTGAATTTGTGAACATGTGATTTGGTTGCACGGCAAAGAACTCCAGGTGGTCGCAATTTCCGAAGCCCTCCACAACGGCGCCTCTCATAATCATATGGTAGTTTTGGGACGTTAAACCCCACATATTAATCAATCAACATGTGAATCTCAGCCAACCAGCCCGACTCGGAAAACCCTGCGAAGATTCGTGATTGAAACAACAAAAATTTGTTTCTGAAACACGGATTAGGCATACTGTGTGCAAAACATCGTAGGAGAGAGAGTTGTGATGGCGACATAATCAGCAAGCCAGTATTACTTGCAAGCAAAATACTAATATACAAAAGGAATAATTCACGCTGCAGAAGTTTGCGCTCGTTATTACGTCATATTCGACAAGATTAGACGTTTAACCTTATTGGTAAAACGTGGTAACAAATGCTATACTCGCTTGCACGGCTCAAGTTACTAACGTCCGCGTTCTAAGAATTTGTGGTTAACATAGGAAATGAAAAGATCTTGTGTCACATACGCCGGTACAAAATTTTGCGCCATTTGTAATGAACGGCCAACGGCACTGACGTTAGCTTTTCGGTTCCATGCAATTTCAAATCTATTTGTAATATCGCAAATCACAAACTAGGGGAGACAGTCGTGTGCAAAGTAACTATATAACAAGTTTATGGAATGCCGGATGCACTTGCATTTATATATATATATATATATATATATATATATATATATATATATATATATATATATATATATATATATATATATATATATATATATATATATATATATATGGGGACGAAGTGTATACATAAGGGCTCCTTTTTCCGTGGTTTGACACAATATTAATGAGATCTAACAGACAATAATGCCAAGGATTGTATAGGTGAAGTTATTAAAACCAATGTAAAGTAAACAGGAAGAAAGAAAAGTGGAGGAAAATAACTCGCCGTGAGCAGGAATCGAACGTGCGACCTTAATAACGCGTTACTGAGCGTCGAACGCGTTATTCAAAGGTCGTTGGTTCCATTCCTGCTCACTGCAAGTTAATTTTCTACCCACTTTTCTTTCTGCCTGTTTACGTTACATTGGTTCTAATAACTCTCTTATACATTCCTTGGCATTATATATATATATATATATATATATATATATATATATATATATATATATATATATATATATATATATATATATATATATATATATATATATATATATATATATATATATGTATATATATATATATATCTTTACTCGCAAACGGGTCTTCTTGAATCACGGTTACAATAGCAATGCAAAGATGTTAGCAAAATATGCGGTGAGTGGTTAGCGTTGCTTCGTGGCTCGAGTTGGCGTTAAAAGACCGTACTTTTATCAACTAACATCTACAATCGAACTAGATCAGTGAAAAAAGCCACCAAAGGTTCAAACTTGCACAATGAGAGTGCAAATACGTCGTTCTTCATTTGATTTGATAAAGATATTTTACTGTTAATCGCACTATCGCAAGTTATTAGATGTGATGGGGGACGAGTGCGCATAATGTCTCGAAAGCAAGACAATCCTGCGCATGAACAATAATCATGGCTAATGGGTGGCGTCAAGGTATAAATGTCTGTCTTGGTTTCAGCAACCATATACCTTGAAAGTTAGCGCTCGTCTTGTGCCATTCCTTTCAGATCGCTTTAATTCATTATTACTATCTTTGACTTCTCCTTACTGGATAGCGAAGTGCAAATGCACACAGAGGGAGAACATGTGGCACTGGTTGTTGTTTCAGGTCCTTTTTGTGCCGGTTTGTATCCAGCGCTGTGCTGAATATTCAATAAGTCGAAGCCTTCATCTTGTCTTGTGAGACTGCGATAAATTAATGTTGGTCAGAGACGATTACTTGGAATGTTGATATCTTTCCAAGGCTGGGTTTGGTGATAAACCTGGTAACGTTAAAGACATGTTGAACCCTTCATAGTTAATTACTTACACTGAACCATTCTGAATCTGAAGCCTTCATGGTGGATGGCTTAAACTCGAAGCATTATGTCTTCAACCCGCCCACTTCTCCAAAATAAACCTAAAAGTGTTTGTGCGCGCGCGCGCACGCGTGTGTGTGTGTTTGTGTGTGTGTGTGTGTGTGTGCGTGTGTTTGTGTGTGTGTGTTGTGCGTGCGTGCGTACTGAGTCGCATCCAAAACGCACTGTTTCGTGGTGTTGTTGCAGCATCTGCGACATATAAATCTGTATTGATCAAATTATATCTGACACGAGCTTTTCTCTAGTTAGTGCAGGTGTCTCTCATAATCATGTGCTGGTTTTAGAAGGTTCAACCACGCATATCAAATCTATAGCTAGTAATTCATAATATACTACGCCAAAAACGGACGGAAACACATAAGAAGAGAAAAAAACGCTTGTCCATCCTTTTTCTCTCTTTTCGAGTTCCCGTCCGTTTTTGGCGCAGTATAATTTGGATCATGACCAACTCTCCCAACTAGCTATTCTTCTCTAGTTAGTGCTCTCGTCCCATCACGTCTGAGGTCTTGATTGCGAAATCGCACCCGAAATACCATAACCTTTGAAAAAATAAATGGATTGACTTTAATTTTTTACTATAACGTATTCTTCACGCTGAGTTAAAGTGGGCTTTCGCTAATAGTAACGCTAGCCTAAAATGCTTTTAAAAAATCCGGAGGAATGACTCTCTTTTATAGCATTTCTGCGACATCTTTTTTTCATTTTTTATGCCGTGGCATAAACAAGGCACTGCTTGTTTACGCTGAATCGACAATCTCCAGGAGGGCGAAGCAATTTTTGTCATGTCCTATGAGCTTATTTGATATTTCGTGGGTGAAAGAGGTGAGAAGCAAGAGTGAGGATTGTAGGTGGGAACGGGCTTGTCGATGCGTACTATAATTAAAGGAGGAGGTAGTCCATGGATTGGCCAGGCGAAGATAAATCGGACCATCTACGTCACTGCAAAACAAAAAGAACAAAGCAAGTGAAATTGGATCATCGACACTTCTAGGAAGAGCTCTGCTCGTGTGCCATAGCAGAGAAAGAAGGAGGGCCCGGGAAGGCAGCTATTTCTCTGATTCGCCCGCGCCCTCACTCGACTCTGTGTCTGATGAGGCGCAAGGGAAAAAAAACAGCAAAAATAGTTGGTCTGCTTCCACCACTGCACTAGCAGAGAGAAATGCCGCAGCAGCTCCCACCATTATCTTTGACGCGCAATCCACCACCCCCCACTGTCCCCTCTCCGGCAACACACACCCCTTTCACTTCTTTCTCCTCAACGGCATGGGCCCGCACCGGCCATTTGACGTGCGTCATTTGTTGCACTCGTCTTACGCACACGCACCAAAAGTAGTCGGCTTCGCTATTTCCGCTCGCGATCAATTCGCGTTGCTTTTCTTTCTGCGCAACCTTTGTTCTCGTCTGCCCCTCCAGTGCATCGCGAAAGATGACCAGCACAAACGCCAAAAGTTCAATGCGCACCGTATGCGACCTTACTCGTGCTCTCAGGAAACACATGCCTGCGGTCCGACTGACATTTTCGAAATCGCCCGGTAAAGTTCAGAGAACGTAAAGAGACGCTCGTTCATATCTGGGCTTATCAAATAGGTCTAAAAATAGAACGGGAAAAGGCGAAGCGCTGATGTTCCCCACTGTGGCGAAATAGGCTGCGAAGATGCGAGCGGTCACGCAAACGGCCGTACGGTGTATTGTGATTTACCCTGCTACATTACAGGGAGCACTGTTCGAAGTTGGGCACAAGCATCTTTAAGAGTATGCCTCTTCAATAACGGCGTAATTTTGTAAAACAGTGGTATCTGTGGTGAAACTATATGAAGTACGTTCACTTGGCGAAATTGAAATATGGCTGAAGGAAAAGCTACGTCTACTTTTGTGGCACAGAAAAAAAAATCTATCGTGCAATACTGTCTTCGCGCTCTCTATTTTACTGCACGCTCATGCAGAAGAGATGTAGAGAAAAAGAGCACTATAACGCATGAAGATTAACCGTAGTTGACCACCATGGAGTTGTCAGTTTTGCACTCTCACAAAGTAAAAGAAGGCTGAATAATGTGTTTTTCAGGGCCTTGACACAATTGTGGACTGTTTAATGAATTATTGTTACCGGTTAGTGAAGCGACAAATCAGTGTTTTACAGCTGTTCGCAGCTAAACGTGGGAGAAAAAGTGACAATCGCAAAAAGAATTAAGAATATGCCATATAACAGATAGATAATGCATATGTCCTTCCTGGCCGTCTGGCGTCTGGCGTACAATCTTCAAGTGTACAGAAGACTCTTCTCAGGTAGTCGCTGCAAAGAAAATTGTAGATTAAATACCTCAGTTTTTAAGCAGGTTGTGTGTCACACGAGGTACTTTTTAGGTAATCAAAGACTAATAAATGCACACTTAAACAGATAATCACACATGGATGATTTAGAAAAGAGAGGCAAGCAAAAATACGTGGAAACTTGACGTATAAATTAAGAAGGGAACTACAGCTCACGGCTCGTCACTCCAACCATATATATGACTCTCCTTTAATACCGGCGTCACACGGGCACTTTTAATTGCAATCAGTGTCGATTCAGATTAACCACGATTCAAATTAAATTTTGCTACACGAGCACTTTTAATCGTGATCAGGCGTGATCGGCATCAAGACTATCGTGATCCGCGCATCGCGATGTGCCTGGGAGATCGTGATTTTGCTGTCGTCTGCACCGCCTAGCCGAGCTTGTTGAAAGCACATTAAACAAGAAAATTGGGCATAGTGCAAAACACTTTAAAACAGCTAGATGTTTAAAACAGCAAATCCTAAACTGTTTATATTGGAGCAATATCTGAAGTATTGCACATTTTAGGATTCGCATAGACAGCATGTAGCTACAGGAGAAGCAGATCACAAGCAGTCGACCGTTGCCTTCAGCGCATAGTTCAACCCTCACCCCGTCGGAGCTGTTGGAGCACCCACCTCGAAGCAAAGTGATTATGAGTGTCGAAAGCCTTTCGACTACGTGGCAACGTACGCGCACTTAGTGGTCGAAGGAAGAGACCTTTACAGTAATTGACCACAGGCTGGAGCGACTGGAACAGACTTGAGGCGCCAGAAGTGAAACACTGGCGCGTACAATAAGATTGACGCTTCGCTGCGACTACACGGCTTCTAGCGCGGGCTATCAGAAATAAAAGCGAAGGTTAAAAATCTCGCGCAGCTTTACAAGTGAGTGAGGTGTTGGTAAATGCTTGGAAAAGTTTATGAAATGATGAACTTATGAAATAACTGTTGCAGTGGCATGCAAAATCTTTTTACTTTCGAGTGGTTCTTGCACATAAGTATTGCTGATGAAGAGCTCTATAGATATACCGCATGCCTAGTTTTTTCCGTGTCGTATGTTTTACGGCACGCAAATGCCACCTGGGGCATTTCGTCTGACCCAAGCTCGAACTGGATTAGCTTCGGCCGTGTAGCAGCGGTCCTAAAGCTGATCGCGATCAAGAAAAGTGATCCGGATCACCCTGATCGCAGTTAAAAGTGCCCGTGTGACACCGGTACAAGTTGCTACGAAAGCATTTAGCAGTGATGCGTTGCTCCGAGATCAACGAAGCTTCTGTTTGTTAAAAAACTGATGATCGATGCGGCGGAGTGCAGTTATATATTACGTTTATGTGACACTTATTGAGTAATTGCTATTAGGTACTTATCTTTTTCACACGGGTGTACGAGTGTCTACAAAGGCGTGAACGTTTGGCGTTCACAGTTAACTGCCTGGTAGGTGCACCTGAGTGGTACAGCAGTCAAGGTTCTGGTTAACTCACACGATGGTCATGGGTTTGATTTCGGCCACGATGGTCGCATTTCGATGGTCGCAAAATACTGGAGACCCGTGCATTATGTGATGGCAGTGCACGTTAAAGAATAATATATGGAAATTTCCGGAGCATTTCACTATGGCGCGCCTCATAATTATGTTGTGGTTTTGGCAATGTAGACCTCAGGTATGTCATTATATATATAGTCTTGTATATGCGACACTTGTGAAGGCTGGTGCACACTGGCGACTGGCAGCGGTCGCGCGACCATTTGCGACTGGTTGCAAACAGTTGCGAACGGTCGCAAGCGGTCGCAAAGCGACTACTTTGGCTAGTAGCTTCTTGGCCAATTTTTCAGTCGCGCGAATGTAGTTGCAAAGCTGCTGAAATAAATCAGCGATCCTCAATTTCGTTTTTTTTCAACGTGTGCTTGAACGGACGAAAACAATAAATGCGGCGCCCTCGGTTTGCTCCGCTCACTCAGCTGGTGGCGATCAGCTGGTCGGCGCTGGTCTCCAGAGTTCTCGTTGATAACGAGATCTGGACGTGACTCTCCAGTTTTGCGACTTCCGGTTGCTCGCATGCAGCCTCTGCCGGTATGAACATCAGCCGCTTTTTAGTAGCCAGTCGCGAATGGTAGCGCGATCACTGCAAGTCGCCGGTGTGCACCAGCCTTAACATTAAGCGATAAATAACAGGGTCCCTTCTGCAGCTGTCACCACAGAATTTGAATTCGAATCTGGTTTGTTTGAAAGAGTCCAACGAATGTTCAACGAAGGTCCGTGCGTGACCGATAACGCCGTTCTGTTATTTCACTTGGATTGCTCGAAAAACAGAAAACGCCAGTGATCCAGGTGTTAGAAGCATTTGCGAGGAACTTTTCTCTAGCTTCGTTGTATCACACAGACTGGACGAAAAACCCGTATACATGGGGGTCTCAAACACGCTGCTCGCGAACCATTCGCTAGCAGCCCGGCCCACGCATGACTGTCTTCGTCCCCATCTTTGTTTAATAAGAATGCTGATGAGATATATAAATGCGTGATTAGAGTATAGCTGAAGTGAGTGTAGCTGAGGTGAGAACATCACGACCGTTCAAGTGTTCACTCTACAAGGGGAGCACCCTCACAATGTCACAAGTCTAGGCATATCAAAAGTCTTGCCGAATCTCTGCGCGCTAATCTGGATGGCCGAAATCGCCACACTGCAGGAGATACAGTGGCGATGGAGCGAATGTGAGGTGGCGTGTCAGTGGGTTCACGTTCTGTGTCACTACAAAGTCAGGGTATATACCATGTCGTGTAATTTCGCCGATTGCTAGCACATCTACGTCCAACAGGTGGTCGCTATACACCTAGCGATAAGTTCCGCGGTGATATTTTATGAAGATGCCCGAGAGCTTTTCTATACACGGAAGACGATACATTGTGAGACCTACTGCAGTTACGGGGCTTAGGTAGTCTCTTTATGGAAGTTTAAGCGTCGTGGGCAGGGAGACTTGCATTTGCGCGAACACCACACATTGACAATCTCGAGAATCTATGATATGTAATGAGGATGAAGTGAAGTAACTAACATAGGCCACCTTAACAGAGTTATAGTTTACCGGACTTAGCGGGACAATGGGTTAAAAGTGAGCATGCGCAGTAACGTACATGACCTGTACCACTTACCGTACGCACGCTATTTTTCAGATGTAACGTTACCGTTTTTGCGTGGTTGACGTAGTGTACGTGAAACATGGTGGCCGTTTCGGACGGCCGTTTCGAAGGGATTTTGAAGTAGTTGTTGCAAGATTCACTTAGTTCGCACCAAACGCCTGTTGAAAATGGCTTCGCTTGCTTTCAGTCAGCTTCGAAGACCGAGTAATACAGATTAAGTTTGCGTAGATTTTGAGATGACTTCCCAATTCGAACGTCTCTTGGCCTAACTTTAGGAACGATGTACACAAATGGGCAACATAATTACTCGCGTTTGGTGCGTGGTTCATATTTATTCACTTTTCTTATTACTAAAAACAAGAACTTGTAACATTGCTTCACAAGGTGACACAGGCAGACATTTTCGTTTATTTTTCTTTTCACTGATCTTTAACTTATTTGCCCTCCGCTAGGTGGCGCCACCGTGCCAGGTAGGGAATGTATATACTGTCCCGTTAAACTATAAGGCGCTGTTCGCAGTGAACGTTTGCAGCACGGTTACGCTATTCGATTAACCCCCACTATCACGGTAAATGGTTAACTATAACTGTCTAATGTCTGAAAGTATAAGAAACTGCAAATAAAAGAAGCTTTGAGGTAACTCGATTAAAAGTTAAGACAGCTTCGCAGTATGGGGGCGAAGCCTGAAGGAAATTTGGCGGGATGCCTCGATGCGGGTGCCCCCGCTCAGCTCCACCAAAGCAGTGCTTGCAGCGTCTTTGTCAAGCTGTAGAGCTCAGGTGCCGGCTTTCGTTGTCATATTTTGCCTAGATGTTGAGTTCCTCAAGGCTAACACCATTCACGAAGCCAAGGGTCCCTACGCGTCTGAGGAAATCCTGTGTGTGTCGAGAGGGATTATGGCGGCCGCCGCAGATGCCTTCACTATGAGCAGGGCATTTGGGCACTCTACGACGGGCAGGTTTCTTTTTTTTTAAGAAGACTTTCTTAGGGTACTTCGACGCAAATATTTTGGTCTGTCTGTCTATTTATCCGCCGTAACGATACCCCAAACAGCCCCAATCGATACCACAAATGGCCAACTCCATCCGCAGCGCCCATCAATATTGCTAAAGTTTCAGCGTTCATACTTCTGCGATTGTAAATTAAAAAAGCAAATATTGCACATATCTGAAGCACCATAAGAACACGTCGATATTCTGTATGTGTGCCTTCATACTAGGGAAGGCATACTAAGTAATTCTAAGGACCGTAGCATTTATCACGCTGCACTGACAGTGCAACGCTATGCTCAAAAAGACAAGTGTTTCGAACGCTTTGCTAATACGACACCATGACGACACGGTGATGGCACCGGCCCGTCACTTTGCATTCTACACCTTATCGCCTCTGATAGAGACGCCCACACCTTCCTCGTTTTCGAAGATAACTGCCAAATAGCGCTCGTGTCTAACGTGCCTCGATGCGCTCGTTCGCCTTCGCTGCACGGATCAAGACACTAGGGCAGTGCCTCGAGAAAACAACACACCGTTTTTCTCGCGCAGAACATCAGATAAACGTTTTGTTCACGATCTCCAGACGCAAGACTATTTTCTTTCGGCGACATTTGCAGTGAAACGTGCAGATATGGGGCCATTTTTTTTTTCTCTTCAGTTTTCTCTTTCTTTCCTCCTCTCTTTCTTTTTCCATTTTTCCCGTATTTTTCATTTCTTTATTTCTCTTTATTTTTTTCTCTTGATGCATTTCTGCCCTTTCTTGTCCTATCTACTTCCTATTTTTTCCCTTTCTCTCCTTTTATATTTTGTGCTGGCTTCCTCTTTTTTTCAATAGTTTTTACGTGCTTTTGGCTGCGCCACATAAGCGCACTATTTGTTTTGTTTTCTTTGCTACCAGTTTTTCTTTTCTTTTGGCATCATCAAGATGCCCAAAGAGGAAATGGAAGAAGACTTGATGCGAGCGCGAGCTCGCTTATCATCACGGAGGCGCTCGAAGAACAAGAAAGACGAAGAAGTCTTTTTCTTGGCGCGAGTGCTCCCTTCTCTGGGCCACAACAACAGGGGCGTCTGCATAGCAGTTTGCGAACTTATTAGAGACGCAAAAACGTTTGCTTGTTAGGTTTTTTCTAATTGATTGGGATTCTACTTCTTCGGAATCCTCATTTATTAGGTCATTTCTATTAAGAGTTCTCTACCGACCTTATTCGTAGGTGTTCCCTATATATTCGTAGGTGTTCCCTAATTTTGTGTTCCCTATAGATGACTGAATAATTCTTTATTCTTCATCGAAATTTGAATTCCTTTTTTCTCTATTATATTACCCATCGGTTTAATGGCTAATCCCCTGTAATGGGTACGGGACATAACATAGGTACAAGCGAGCAAGGAAGCGCTCGCTTAATGCTCTAGCTAGACATGGCGGGGCCAAAGTACGGTTGTACGCACCCCCAGCACCTTCTTTCCTTCATATTTGTATAATTTATCGGTAATTATTATTATTAGGAACGCAGTAACGTCGACTTCTACGGTCGCTTTGCCAACAACCATTAGCTTGGAGGCCACTGTTGCTTTGTTTTTTGAAAGCGGCGGTCTTTCATGATGATAACGTTGATGAAAGCGGACCACCGAAACAAAATTGTGAACTAGAGCAGGTACGTTAACTGTAAGGGCTCGACGCTGGTGTTCTCAGCATGGCTGTTTTCATGGTGGTGGCTATAGGTTGTAACTTGGTATATTTTTGTCAACGTTGTGAATGTTACGTCACTGCATTTTTTGTGTGAAAAATATGAACGCGCTTTTTTGACGCCTCCCAGGCTTGCTAGGTTGTGTAAGTCATCCTCTGTGTTGGTCGTGTGCTGAACATTTTTAATAATTTAGACTAACACCACGCTTGTGATTCGCAATCACAACACCGTAAAACCGAGGCAGTTTTCCGGTTGATGCTCGCCATTTAAAATAGACGTGCGTCAAAATGAGAAAACTCTACAGAAAGAGGTTCGTTAGGACCACCTCTCTGCCAAATACAACTGAGTGTATACAGTGCCGGAATCACTGACCTGGCTGGTTAAATTCGTAAATGTCGCTGGTTTTAGGAGCTTGCTCAGCAAGCTCAGCAAACTTCTCAGCAAACTTCTTGCTCAGCAAACTTCTCCGGTCGCCGCTCAAGGTCACCACTCCGGTTGCTTCTCTAGTGATTACAACAGTGCTCACTAGATGGCACGCCGCCACCCAAGGCGTCCCAAATCGGGGAGTACAAGGTGATATGGGATGGACATCATTTGAGGGCAGGAAAGCTAGCAGCAAGATAAAATTTGAGAAGCGATTGAGAGAAATGGGGGAGGAGCGTTGGGCTAGGAACGTATTCAGCTACTCGTACATGAAGAATGTCGATACAAAATGGAGGAAGTGAACCAGAAAATTGACTGTTAAATACTAAGACAATAGCAGGGGGCCAAACCAAAAAGAATTATCGGTTAAGAAGAAGGTGAAGGAAGCCGAGACCGATATGTGGAGAATCAGCATGATTAAGAAGTCCGCACAAGAGATCTATCGAGCTTTTAAGCAGGAAATTGCCAAGGAAAAGGTCTATGATATTACTTGGGGTAGTTCTCTACTGTTTGAGGCCAGGACGGGAGTATTGCGAACCAAGACATATCGGGCCAAATACAAGGGGTAGGCACGGTATACAGTGCGTGTGGAGAGAAGGAGGAAACTGCCGAACACCTGATAATGTTCTGTAAAGAGCTTCACCCTATAGTTCAGGATGATGGCACAGAGTTCTTCAAAGCACTGGGGTTTAGGGACAGGGAGGGCAAAATAGACGGGTAGAATTAACAAGAAGGAGGTTATCTGATAGGTGGCTAAAGTCAAGGCACGAGTGAAAATTAAACCCTTCAATGCAAAGTAACAGTCCTCAACTTTACTATTTAAAAAAAAAAGACAAACCTTGTTTTTGGTTCACTAAGTATTACGGCTGGGTGGCGTCCGCCGCCGCCCGATCAAAGGGTACAGCTATATCTATCCATCTATCCATCCACCCGTCGGTTCTCGATGGACCGCGCGTTCGCCTCCTCGCGACTACGTCCACTTCATTCTCGTCGCTTCGTAGGCACGGCAGCGCGTGACACGTTTCTACGACGAGGGTTACGCACGGGTACCGATATCGTCCCAAGCTCCCTCACCTGCCTGCTCTCAACCCCGTTGAAGAACACCTGATAGCTCCACGTCTGCCATTTATGAGCATTAATTATTTGACTCACGGCAGCGATCAGTATGGTATAAAAGGGCAGGTGGCTAGCGTGCCAATCGACGTGTTGAACACTGTACAGTTCTGGTCCCGGAACGTGCCCGAATACGCTGCCTTCGATGTATACATCATGTGCCTGCTCGTCAACAAGCCTTTGTACAGAAATGCCCTTTCCAAGTAATGCCCCGTGCACCTCTTAGCAAGCTCCTCTCACATCATTTACTTCGTGGATATGGCGAAGATTTTTTAAAGGGCGAACCAACCTTTCCGATTATTCGTCAAAAGAAAAAAATACTGGATATGAGAAAAAAATTGAAGATAGACCCTACGTTAGACCACCAAAACAGGTAAATACATAGACCACCAAAATAAACGAAAAGTACCTCAGCACATCAACGTCCATTAGTTTTAATTTAAACAAGTGATTAAAAATTATAAGTTTGTGTCGGCTGCCAAGTTCCTCGCGTATGAAGCAGTTGTCAATGCGACGCTCATGAAGTTGCTACTCCTGGCACGCTTTTCACTGTCTTCTGTGCTCACGTGGCCAGCTGTGTTTACAAAATAGGACCTAAACAGTTCCTTGTTTTTGGACGATTGCTGAAAAGGTAACTATTACTGTGTGTTATAGGCTCTAGAAGCAACGCCGAGTGGTGCCACTCCATTTTATCGTAACTGAGAATATCCGTGATGGTGATCCCCTCGCCACAATTCCTGCGGCACGTGCATAGCTCTCGGGCTCAAGAGCTTACAGTTGCAGACTAGTATTTCTGGCAGAATGAAGAACGCATGCGTAGAAAGGGGCCTTGCAGCCACCGCTGCCAAATGTGGTGACAAACCACTTTCGCCGGCTGCATGTATCCCCAGTAACGAATATCTCGGACGTGCGACCTTGATGATTGATGAATAGGTATAGTTTAACGTCCCAAACCACCGTATCACTATGAGCGATGCAGGCCTCTTGAAATTTCAACTACCTGGGGTTCTTTCACGGGCACCATATCCTGCCCCGCTTCAATGGTCTAGTGGCTAAGGTACTCAGCTGCTAAACCGCAGGTCGCGGGATCGAATCCCTGCTGCGGCGGCTGCGTTTTCAATGGAGGCGAAAATACTGTTTGCCCGTGTGCTCAGATTTGGGTGCACTTTAAAGAACCCCCGATGGTCGAAATTTCCGGAGCCCTCCACTACGGCGTCTCTCATATACATATAGTGGTTTGGGGACCTTAAACCCCACATATCAATCAATCAGTAGCTTATCCACTAGACGCCCATGTTGGAGCGGTCGTGCGAGCATCACACCGAAGCATGAGTATATATATATATATATATATATATATATATATATATATATATATATATATATATATATATATATATATACACTCGCACAAACAAGGTGCCAAGCCGGGATAAGTGCTCATTTGTTGCATGTCACTGAAACTGTACAAAAAAACAATACACAAAATGCTACTGTCGCTACTGCTTTGACATTATTGAAATGAAGTTATCCGTGTTATCAATGAAAGTGCGTAGCTTTTGCGAATTGTCATGATGATATTTGTATTGCACTGTTTGTATGAAGGTGGTTTGCTTGCTAAACATTGAGCTGTTGCACGTTCCTTTTGTTTGATGCAGAGGTCACCTAACACTTTTGCTAAGACATAGATCAAGCACAGAAAGATAAAGAGTTAACGAAAAATGACATAAAAAGGGGTGGAGAGGGGTGGCTGGGATGGCACGAAAGGGAGGCACGAGCCACATTTTTTTTTCATTCCATTGGCTTTTCCTTTTGATAGGTACTGATAGAATAGTGGGTGAGTGATGATTTTAGAAGTAGCTAATATAAAGACACAATCACGCGCACACAAAATGACGCAACCACAAGCACTGTGGTTGCGTCATTTTATGTGTGTGTGATTGTGTCATTTTTTCCGCTGCTTCTAAAACTTTTCCGGGGTAGTAACTATATCACTGAAGGACTAACAGCACCAATTAGCTCAACTTTCTTATGAAGTTTCCCCTGATAGGTCCTTTAATTTCAACACTCTGCAATTACACTTGATTTTTGGCAGATATCTGAATTGGGTATGCGCCACTTTTTACTAGAAGAATCTGCTAAAATTTCCATAATGCGAGGCCCACTATCACAGTTGCTCGCTTCCAGGAATAAAGACGCTTCCAGCAAACGAGGATTCATCTAAGTCACCTAGGATCACCGGGTGACACATAAAACACATAAAGCTGCAAGCTTGGTTGTTTTCCTCGTGACAGCTGGTTTTAAACGTATGCTGTGATGAACTTGCGCATAGGAACAATGATGTGTAATATGTAACACGAAGTAAGACGTGATTGTGAGTGTTAAAAAAAGAAGCATTTCAGTTTTTCATACTTCGGACTGCTCAATTGAGCAACGATAGTTGTAACGTTTTTTTTTTCAAGAAAGAAGAGGAAGAAGAGGCAAGTAATGAAAAGGAAGAAGCAATCTGAGGCACCTGCCGAGTTCGCGTGCCCATTTTTTTGGAGCCTTCGATTTGACGGCTGTCAAGATGTCGGACCAGTGTCATCTTGAAGGACAGGAACCCTTGGATCGTGACAGCCAGCCACCAAGCCACGTTCGATCTTTAGCCGGCAATGGTGGCTTGCCAGTCAACCAGGTCTGTGAAGAACGATGTGGGGACGCCACGAAGCAGTCTACACAACGCCAGGAAGATGCGACCAGGAACCTATGCGAAGTTGCAAGCCTTGGAGAAGGGGACTATTCACCAACATGCCAGTTTCTTGAAGTCCAAAGCCAGGAAACCAAACAACACCCACCGAAACTCCAGAAAGAAATGGGCCAGCTTTTCAGTCTAGTTGGCAGCCGGCCAGATGGTGACGCGGCTCGAACAGCTCACGTGCTTGAAGAATTGGTTCATGAAACTGAGGAGCTTCCTTCGACCTCCCAGGAAAACTTGAGCTTGAGCCCTTTGCCTAGTGTAGTGGAACTCCCTGCTGAAACTGTGAGCCACTTTCCCGACCAACAAGATCAGGGCCCTATTCAACATCCATCGGTTGGCCACAATGACGAAAGCCTCTTTTTAGCCCGAGTTGGAGCCCTGGTCGACGGCGACGGCTCTTCGGAAGGCCAGGGATTTGAACAAGCAGAGCGAGATGCCATCACTCCATGTCCGGTACTGCAAGAAAGCGCGGCTCTGCGCCTAAGCCGACGTGAAAGCACCATTGAAGGCTACGTGGCTCCAATCAACGATGTCCAGGAAGAACCACCGCAGAGCACCGTGATTCCCGTTCCATGGCGTGTTGAGGTTGCTAAGATGGTTGGAAATGTGGATGGCAGTGCAGTGACCACCAAGGTCATCGAAGAGCCATCCGAGAGCACTGCGCAACAGCTTCCTTCGCCACCAGGGCAGGCTGGAGATCAGCCGGCGGATGAGGTCGAGGTGGGATTCGCTCCGAGGCCACCGCAGCCGGACGAACTGCAACTGCCACTCGGTAACGTGCAAGTAATCGCCAGAGTCAACCCACTGCGCGTTTTTTTCCATGGACTGCTGGTGCCGACAGTGTTTCTGCTCTTCGCATTGATTGCATTTGTGATGGTTCTCGTGGCTCTGCTGCTTTACCTGTACTTTACGCGCTTCAAGGAGCTTTCTGCGTCAAGCAACTGGTCGTCCACTGACCCCGATGACTATACGCTTTAGTGGCATCACTTGGCAAAAGTGGAGTTCAAATAAAGCGTCGACAACATCTGAAATAAAATGGCAGAGTGAGTGCTTTTAGACCATATGACCGATCAAAGTCTCTATTTTGCATTAGACCTTCCACGGTTTCTTTTACTGGGCTATTCAAGCTGTTACATAGAAACAGTCATCGCTGTTATACAGAGTGAATCTTCAATTTTTGTACAGCTAGAAAGTAAGCTTGATTAAAATAAGATTTCAGGGACGTAGCAGTGCGTTTTGTGAACACACTGTGTGTTATTTTTCAGTGATGAAAAATGTGCAGCCTAGAAGTGTTCCTTGAGCTCTGAAGGTAATATCGGGGTTGAACTTGTCTTGAACACTTAATAATGTGTTTCTTATGTCGTTTATTTACTATTGTATACTGTATAAGTCTGCTGCTTTTCCAATTGTCATACGTGGGTCTCAAATACCTGTTGGCATGGAACACACTAATCAACAACCCTCAACGTTGCGCAGTAAAACAAAAGTGTAATTTACGTTGCATGAGCATTTCCTGAGCAGCGATGTGGGCGACTGTTGAAATTGCCGTAGTGTCCATCCGCTACAGAACACATCAAATACTGAGCTACAATTTTGAGCTGTTCCTGAATAGAATGTGCAAGTCATTCCTGCTCTTAAGGCATCTCGCTAATGAATAACCGAACAATACCGGGAGTCACATACGTTGTAAAGGATACACTGCGACTTGCTTGCTGGTGCTCTCGAATGGACAAGAAACGCGACTAGACCTTTCGTAAATTTACTCTCTCTCTTAGAACATTGAAACAGTCCTGATTCAATTAGTGGTAACGTCTTGTTGCTAGTCAATAGATACTGCAAAAAAGACGGGTGATCCTTAAACATCGCCGTTAGGAGTTAAACGTGATAGCAATATCATGTCCCTTGTGTGTACTGAGTTCAAAATGGCTTGTGTGAGTGAAGTTTTCGCATACGGTTGCATTTTGTGTATTGGGTAGCATGCTCTAAATCACGGGCAATTGTGCGCGTCAAGTCCTTTCGTACTGGCTATGCACCCACTACGTGGCATTGACGGAAAAGGCGCAATAATGCGTGGGCTGTTTGCAGAGGGTGGCCAAGTTTAACCATGAAGTTATAATAATCACATGTTTTGCGTCAGATTATTTTATTTATTTATTTATTTATCTGATTTGCATACATAGATGCACAAGGACACAGAAGAAAGAGGGAGAGAGCAAGCTCGCAACTGCCACCTGGAGGGGCAAAGCGCTTGCTCACTCTTTCGGGAGGAGGAAAGAAACAGAGGAAACAAAGATTAGAAGCAAGAAAGAGAAAAGAAGATGACGAATGAAAAAGAAATGACGAAGACTTCGACGAGTATGAGTAAAAAACACAAATAAAAAAATAATAATAAAAAGACCGTCTGTAAACGGGTGGCCAGGTCCGTTTGGTTCATAAATGAAAGGAGAGCTTGGTGGGCCTGGTCGCATCGGGAAACACAACCGCTTGGAAAGAGGTAGTCGTCTAGGGTCGCGCAGTTTGGTCTTTTATATTGCAATGTACGCCTGTACCATGCATTATTACTGCGATATTGCACGTTGCAATGTGAAGCATGTGTACAGGACACGTGTGTATGTAAAGCATGCAAGTCACTTTCTTTGCATTTCAAAGCTGCATTCACTGTACTTCTAAGCAGAGACATGGCTTAGAAGTACTTTTAAGCAGATGAATGGCCTAGAAGTAGTGTATTTCTAAGCAGACGCACGGCTCTGGAAACGAAGACGATGTTCCAAACGGCCGTGTTTTTTATGTTTTTCTGCAGAAACGGATTTATTGACTTCTAGCCAAGGTATACTGCTCTGGCTGCTGCCATCAGTAATGAATACCGCACTGTACTTCCGCGTCTGCTAACAAGTGAGCTCGTCACTGACTCTGTATTCCTTCACGCTGATTTAGCCGACTGCCCCTACCGGATTCAAGGCTTTAGGGACGCTCTAAATGGAATGCCATTAGGCCTTAAGACTATAAGTTTAATTGGACAGTTCCAAATGTCTAATGTCTGGATGGTCACTTGTAATTCGGCGTTAGCGGAGGCCATGCTCACCGCACTCAGTGAACTTATGGGTAAACACAATCTGCTGGATTGAAATAGATCCGGAGCCAGCAGACATCAAGATGAAGCTTGTACGGCTTCCAAAACGGCTAGAAGACATCTACATACGTGAAGCACTTCACCTTTTGGCAAGGTGACTATAGTAAACAGAGAAAGTTGGCATGTCGCAGACATGCAGGACATGAAGACATTGGATGGTGACGTCTTGTTCTCGTTAGCCGAAGGCGTCACTGTTGTGTAAATTCCCCACGCGCTTACTGTGTCCGGCATAGAGAGTGTTCTACCAATTCCTGGAATACCATCCCTGTGCCTTCGTTGCAACAGAGTTGGCCACGTACGTCGGCACTTCAGAACGCCCCGTTGTGACAACTGTCGCCGTGTCAGACATTCTGCAGATGATTGTGAAGTGTGTTATGCCGATAAGCAAAGGCATCGCACTCAGCCTCACGATGATGCCATGAAAAAACGCATAATCTATGCTACAGACGTCCTTGATGCGAAAGGCGACCTTCCAACAGTTAATGCTATAGACACAAGCACAATGAATGCATCAGTACTAGCAAACGCGTCAACAACCGAGCGTTGCGTCAACTGAGAGATACGAAGCAACTGCGTGTGGGTGTGAAGCGCAGCCACCTCGTGCTGATGTGGCGTCTCTGGACGTCAAGTCAGCTAACAAGGATGCCAAAACTGGTATGTTATGACATGACCGCATGGCGAACATAAATGGCAGGCCCTAACGTGGAAATCATTACATGCATGTCATGAAAGTCATGGCTACATGCTATACGCTCATGGTGCGCTCGCGGTCGTTCCGCTAGCTTCAGATATACGAAATATGGTATAACGCAACGTGAATGAATGATGAAAGTATATGACTGGTGCAAACAGGATAATCATGATATGCGTACCATGTAAGAGCATGACTGCATGCGACGCTCATGAAGCACTCGCGGCGTTTCGCTAGCTTCACATATACCAAATTTAGTATTACGTGGTGTGAATGGACGACGAAGATAAATGACACGTCCAAACATGATGATCATGATATGCGCTTCTTGTAAAGCATGACAAAATGCTATGCTCATAGCACCCGCATGGCCATTTCGCTAGCTTCACATACACCAAGTTTGGTATTATTTAACTAGAATGGATGACGAAGGTATATGAATGGTGCAAACACGATAATCATGGCATGGGAGTCATGTAAAGTATGACGGCATACTACTCTCATAGTGCGCTCGCGGCCGTTCCACTGTCTTCACTTATACCAAATTTGGTGTTGCGTGACGAGAATGGATAACTAACACAAATGCCAGGCGCAAACATGATAATCATGGTATCATTTACATGCCTACCGTTCCTGGGGCTGGTATTGCAAACGTTAGTGGCGCCGTCGTTGGGTGACTATAAACAACGTAACTGCACCTTATCCAGATACCCAAGTGCGCATAATATTTCTACTCGTGTTTACTGTGTGTTACATGCATTGTGGTGATTTTAAAGTGGCATATCAACCTTCCTCATTCGCGCTTCGAAAATCATCAATTACCACTCTACGTGAGATTTGCCAATTTTGTCGCCTACAAAACTTTTTTTATATATTACCAGTGCTCCGCTGTGCTACGTCGTACATACAGAGATTTAACCGCAAATCGGCAACATTTATATGGTAGTCAGCCTAAGAATCCATGTGACGAGACAATCGGTTCAAGTTAGTTAGTGCAGGTGGGCTAGGTCTAACGCATTTTTACGTGTGGCAAATAGTCTCTCGCTACTTCTTTTTCGTGTCAGAACTCATCCCATTTTTCGTGCCGTCTTACATGTAATGGTGGTAAATGTGTTACCTGACTAAATAGTTTCATCGAATTTTTCCGTACGACGTTGTCTGTGGGGATTTATGCGTGAAGTGTATATTTCTCTTTTCGCTTTTTGACAGTCAAGTTTTCAAATGAATGTTTGTGCTGTATACCACGCAAACGTTTTTACAGACATTTGATAGCAATGCCTTTTCCGCCACCACTTTATCGTACAAAATATTCGAGTCTGCCAGAATATTACGTCCTAAATCGAGTGCGTAAAATGCCAGTAAAAACATTGACAAAAAACTTTCTTTTTTAAAGTTCGCTCTGAGACCTTGCCTGTGAAGAATATACTTTTTTTCAAGCACACTAGCACTGCCAACGAGTGCGCAAGCGCTTATGGGAAAAGTTGGTACGCCGCAGCAGGCGCTGCCACGAGCACGCGAGCTTTACGCTTCATCTTTCCGTCTGCACCGTGCCAGCGCTTCTCAGATGAGGTGAACTCGTTAAGGTGTGATATATCACTGCGTGATTCACTCACAAACTTCAATGTTTGCGTGCGACGACCTGTCTATACGATTTGCACTTGTCCCCTTGTTCAACCATCTGAGCGGCTCAGAAGTGCCACTTGATTATTATTATAGCGTCAGTCCACCTTCGGCATTATAAAAAAAGTACAACTTGGCTGTCTAAAAGGTGCAAGCACTGTACATAAGTTCTCCGATGCATTAGGAATCAATGTACTTTGACGCTTTTTACGGGTAAATTGTATACGGTTCTGGTATATTCATAGAGTGCTCTAGAAATAAGCGCAATTTATTAAAATAAAGTAAAATTGAAAAGACCACTGCGTGCCGCTCGCAGCATATGCATGTATACCAGCTTCTCTTGGCATTCTAACTACAAGTTGAAATAAAGCCTACAGGGCAAAAAGAAGAAGTAGGATCAGGAAAGAAATATGCAAACCGGAGCACTCACGACTGAAAGGCTATCGCTTGTCTTAACAAGCATATATAAAAAAATTGGGGTGCATCGCGCACGTCACAAATATAGGTACAAAGTGACTGACTACCAAGACGCGTGTTTACAGTATAATAATAAAGTTGAGTTTCTTGTGTTGTAGTGATAGCGAATGTTAACCGACTGAAACAACGTGCGGTGTTCTTTGTTATATGTCTCCGAGATTTCTTCGCGTGGTCTGGCGAGGGTGATTGTCCAAGATTACCAGGCCTTCAAAGATGAAATTGCATGACTGAAATCGGGAGGTGCTATGAGATGGCTTTATTCAATGAATTTTGATGCTCTCGGAGGCACTTGTTGATGCATCAACCCTTCTGACGGATGTATATATGTGGACGCAAAGGAATACGGTTAGCAACTCTTGCACAACAGTTGCAAGAACAATTATTGTTCTTTGGCATGCCTCTCATAGGACTTTTCTCTGCCCACCGCAGACCCCTGCGACCTTTTGCTCTTTACGAAAGAATTGTTTAAGCATATGGTGCGGAAAACACAAACCCTCGCATCGCTTCCCAACTTCCTTTCAGACTGTGCAGAACGTATGCATGGAATAACTGTAATACTCCTAGTTTTTTCGCAGGTGGATTGGATTGGATTGGATAAACTTTTATTTGGTCCTCCAAAACACAGATCACTGTGTTGCGGGCAGCTCCCACGTGGGGACTGAGATGCCAAGCTCCTCAGCCGCCTCGCGGGCTTGGTGGACAGCCCAGAGCTGATCTGCCAAGGACGAGCTGCGGATTGCCGCCTCCCATCTGGCAGAGGTGATGTGCGATAAATGAGCGAATTTGGTGCACTGCCAGAGCATGTGTTCTAATGAAGCTATTTCCCCACAATGTGGACAAAGATCACTTGGGTATAGGTCAGGGTACATGATGTGTAACATTTTCAAAGTAAGGTACATCCGCGTTTGCAAAAGCCTTAATGTAAGTGCTTGGGGCCGGGTTAGATTTTTGTGAGGTGGAGGGAAAATCCTTCTAGACAGGTAGAAATGTTTAGTGAGCTCGTTATATGTTGTAAGAATTTCCCGGTTATCCCCTTCACCGGTAGAACGCATCCCCGGGGAGGCGCGGTTGGAGAGTTCTCGCGCCGCCTCGTGTGCTGCTTCGTTGAGATTGGGAGGGGAATCGTTGATTTGTCCAAGGTGAGCTGGGAACCAACTCAGAAGATGATGTGTTATGTTCTTGCCTTGCAGTATTTTCAGCGTTTGTTCAAAGACCGTCCCCTTGGCGAACGCCCGTAGTGCTGCCATAGAATCACTGTAGACGACTTCAATGTTATCCATCTTGAGTGCTAAGGCGATGGCCACTTGTTCCGCAATGATTGGGTCTTTCGTCCTGACCGTCGCTGAGTTGACGACATGGCCAGCCCCGTCAACTACCACTGCCACAAACGCTTTCCCATTGGCGTAGGAAGCCGCGTCAACAAATACGACCCCTCGTTCCTCGTTTGAGACTTGACGAAGTATAGTCCTGGCCCTCGCTACTCTTCTTCCGACGTTGTGTTCTGGATGCATGTTTCTCGGTATAGGAGATACCGTGATAGTCTCCCTGATGTTGTCAGGGATATCATTGTAATTGCGTCTGATTGCTATTGGGTGTTGGCCCAGCTCCTGCAGGATCATTCTCCCCGACCTTGTAGTAGATAACCTTGCAAACTGTGCTCTCTCTTGGGCTTCTGCTATTTCTTCGAGCGTGTTGTGTATGCCAAGCTCAAGCAGACGCTCGGTGCTGGTATGTATGGGTAGGCCCAGGACCTTCTTGATAACTTTCCTGAGGAGCACATTCAGTGTCTCGGACTCTGCTCTTGACCAGTTGTGCATTGCTGCCTCGTATGTGAAGTGACTTAGAACAAACGCATGCATCAACCTGATGAGGTTGTCTTCCTTGATCCCATTTCTTTTGTTGGCCACTCTGCGTATGAGGTGCACCGCACTGTCTGTTTTCCGAGTTAACTTGGCTATATATTTGCTGTTGGCGCCGGTAGACTCTATCAGCATTCCCAGGACTTTGATGGAGTCGACCCTCTGAATGGCATCCCCTTGATTTGTACGGAGATGGATGTCTATCTGATTTAACGGCTTCCATCCCCTGGGACTTCGGTCCCCGGCGAGCAGTCCGATAAAGCAAAAGTTCTGACTTGCTCGAGGAGCACTTGAGCCCGGAAGGGCGAAGGTAGTCTTCTACGGTGTCAATCGCCTCTTGCAGAGCGCTCTCAATCTGCCCCTCGCTTCCACCTGTGCACCAGATGGTAATGTCATCTGCGTAGATGCTGTGCTTCAATCCTTCAATGCTCGATAATTTCTTTGACAGTCCAATCATGGCCATGTTGAACAGCATTGGTGAAATCACTGCCCCTTGTGGCGTGCCCCTTGCTTCTAGTTCGATTGCTGCGGTCTCGATATCTGCAATCTTCATCACGGCTTTCCGATCTGTAAGAAAGGACCATACGTAGTCATAGAAGGCTTTCCCCAGACCAAGCTTGGAAATTGCTTCGAGTATGAATGAGTGGTGGATGTTGTCAAACGCTATTTCTAGATCTAGGCACAGAGTGGCTCTCACGTCTCTCGTTTCGTTGTCGATGACCTGGTGTTTGATAAGCTTCAACGCATCTTGTGTGGATAGTCCTGCCCTGAATCCAACCATATTGTGTGTATATATGTCGTTATCTTCCAAGTACTTGTTTATCCTGTGCAGTATGGCATGTTCTGCAACCTTGCCGATACATGATGTCAAGGATATAGGCCTCATGTTGTCCAAGTTAGGGGGCTTTCCTGGCTTAGGAATAAGGATCGTCCTGGCCAGCTTCCACTGCTCTGGCACCCTGCCTTCTTTCCATGCTGCATTGATCATATCCTTCAGGGTTTCAATTGAATCGTCATCAAGGTTACGCAGGGCCTTGTTTGATATACCGTCCGGGCCAGGGGCCGACCTGCCGTTGAGATCATGCAAGGCTCTTCTGATCTCCTCGATGTTAAAGTCGCCCTCAAGACCTGGATTTGGCGTGCCCTGGTACTGTCTACTTGGTGGTGCCAATCCTCTTTTGATTGGGAGGTACTTATGCACGAGCTGCTGGACAACTTGCTGTTCTGTAGTGCGCCCTATCTCTTTATGCAAAATTCGAGCGATAACATGCTTTTAATTTGTTTTGGTGGTGTTTTCGTTGAGGAGATGCTTTAACATATTCCATGTCTTGCCATTGCGCATCTGACCATCGACGGAGTTGCAGATTTCGTCCCATTGCTGCCTCGATAGTGCGCGACAATGTTCCTCGACTGATCTGTTTACCTCAGCTATCTTCTTCCTCAGTCTTCGGTTCAGGCGCTGACCCTTCCAACGGTTCAGTAGTGCTTGCTTTGCCTCAAGAAGATGAGCGAGCCGGCTATCCATTCTTTCAACCGGAAAATCTGTGGTAATGGTGGAGGAGACGGATTTGATGTCATCTTTAATCTGTTTGACCCACTGCTCCAAGCCTTGTCTGTGGCCATCTTGTTCCCTTTCCATCCTTATCTTCCTGAACTTATCCCAGTCTGTGAAGTGAAATTCTCTCTGCTTTTTACGCTCCACGGAGAAGGTAGTGGCAAGAATGTAGTGTGTGTGATTGTGTCATTTTTTCCGCTGCTTCTAAAACTTTTCCGGGGTAGGAACTATATCACTGAAGGACTAACAGCACCAATTAGCTCAACTTTCTTATGAAGTTTCCCCTGATAGGTCCTTTAATTTCAACACTCTGCAATTACACTTGATTTTTTGGCAGACATCTGAATTGGGTATGCGCCACTTTTTACTAGAAGAATCTGCTAAAATTTCCATAATGCGAGGCCCACTATCACAGTTGCTCGCTTCCAGGAATAAAGACGCTTCCAGCAAACGAGGATTCATCTAAGTCACCTAGGATCACCGGGTGACACATAAAACACATAAAGCTGCAAGCTTGGTTGTTTTCCTCGTGACAGCTGGTTTTAAACGTATGCTGTGATGAACTTGCGCATAGGAACAATGATGTGTAATATGTAACACGAAGTAAGACGTGATTGTGAGTGTTAAAGAAAGAAGCATTTCAGTTTTTCATACTTCGGACTGCTCAATTGAGCAACGAATAGTTGTAACGTTTTTTTTTTTCAAGAAAGAAGAGGAAGAAGAGGCAAGTAATGAAAAGGAAGAAGCAATCTGAGGCACCTGCCGAGTTCGCGTGCCCATTTTTTTGGAGCCTTCGATTTGACGGCTGTCAAGATGTCGGACCAGTGTCATCTCGAAGGACAGGAACCCTTGGATCGTGACAGCCAGCCACCAAGCCACGTTCGATCTTTAGCCGGCAATGGTGGCTTGCCAGTCAACCAGGTCTGTGAAGAACGATGTGGGGACGCCACGAAGCAGTCTACACAACGCCAGGAAGATGCGACCAGGAACCTATGCGAAGTTGCAAGCCTTGGAGAAGGGGACTATTCACCAACATGCCAGTTTCTTGAAGTCCAAAGCCAGGAAACCAAACAACACCCACCGAAACTCCAGAAAGAAATGGGCCAGCTTTTAAGTCTAGTTGGCAGCCGGCCAGATGGTGACGCGGCTCGAACAGCTCACGTGCTTGAAGAATTGGTTCATGAAACTGAGGAGCTTCCTTCGACCTCCCAGGAAAACTTGAGCTTGAGCCCTTTGCCTAGTGTAGTGGAACTCCCTGCTGAAACTGTGAGCCACTTTGCCGACCAACAAGATCAGGGCCCTACTCAACATCCATCGGTTGGCCACAATGACGAAAGCCTCTTTTTAGCCCGAGTTGGAGCCCTGGTCGACGGCGACGGCTCTTCGGAAGGCCAGGGATTTGAACAAGCAGAGCGAGATGCCATCACTCCATGTCCGGTACTGCAAGAAAGCGCGGCTCTGCGCCCAAGCCGACGTGAAAGCACCATTGAAGGCTACGTGGCTCCAATACACGATGTCCAGGAAGAACCACCGCAGAGCACCGTCATTCCCGTTCCATGGCGTGTTGAGGTTGCTAAGATGGTTGGAAATGTGGATGGCAGTGCAGTGACCACCAAGGTCATCGAAGAGCCATCCGAGAGCACTGCGCAACAGCTTCCTTCACCACCAGGGCAGGCTGGAGATCAGCCGGCGGATGAGGTCGAAGTGGGATTCGCTCCGAGGCCACCGCAGCCGGACGAACTGCAACTGCCACTCGGTAACGTGCAAGTAATCGCCAGAGTCAACCCACTGCGCGTTTTTTTCCATGGACTGCTGGTGCCGACAGTGTTTCTGCTCTTCGCATTGATTGCATTTGTGATGGTTCTCGTGGCTCTGCTGCTTTACCTGTACTTTACGCGCTTCAAGGAGCTTTCTGCGTCAAGCAACTGGTCGTCCACTGACCCCGATGACTATACGCTTTAGTGGCATCACTTGGCAAAAGTGGAGTTCAAATAAAGCGTCGACAACATCTGAAATAAAATGGCAGAGTGAGTGCTTTTAGACCATATGACCGATCAAAGTCTCTATTTTGCATGAGACCTTCCACGGTTTCTTTTACTGGGCTATTCAAGCTGTTACATAGAAACAGTCATCGCTGTTATACAGAGTGAATCTTCAATTTTTGTACAGCTAGAAAGTAAGCTTGATTAAAATAAGATTTCAGGGATGTAGCAGTGCGTTTTGTGAACACACTGTGTGTTATTTTTCAGTGATGAAAAATGTGCAGCCTAGAAGTGTTCCTTGAGCTCTGAAGGTAATATCGGGGTTGAACTTGTCTTGAACACTTAATAATGTGTTTCTTATGTCGTTTATTTACTATTGTATACTGTATAAGTCTGCTGCTTTTCCAATTGTCATACGTGGGTCTCAAATACCTGTTGGCATGGAACACACTAATCAACAACCCTCAACGTTGCGCAGTAAAACAAAAGTGTAATTTACGTTGCATGAGCATTTCCTGAGCAGCGATGTGGGCGACTGTTGAAATTGCCGTAGTGTCCATCCGCTACAGAACACATCAAATACTGAGCTACAATTTTGAGCTGTTCCTGAATAGAATGTGCAAGTCATTCCTGCTCTTAAGGCATCTCGCTAATGAATAACCGAACAATACCGGGAGTCACATACGTTGTAAAGGATACACTGCGACTTGCTTGCTGGTGCTCTCGAATGGACAAGAAACGCGACTAGACCTTTCGTAAATTTACTCTCTCTCTTATAACATTGAAACAGTCCTGATTCAATTAGTGGTAACGTCTTGTTGCTAGTCAATAGATACTGCAAAAAAGACGGGTGATCCTTAAACATCGCCGTTAGGAGTTAAACGTGATAGCAATATCATGTCCCTTGTGTGTACTGAGTTCAAAATGGCTTGTGTGAGTGAAGTTTTCGCATACGGTTGCATTTTGTGTATTGGGTAGCATGCTCTAAATCACGGGCAATTGTGCGCGTCAAGTCCTTTCGTACTGGCTATGCACCCACTACGTGGCATTGACGGAAAAGGCGCAATAATGCGTGGGCTGTTTGCAGAGGGTGGCCAAGTTTAACCATGAAGTTATATTAATCACATGTTTTGCGTCAGATTATTTTATTTATTTATTTATTTATCTGATTTGCATACATAGATGCACAAGGACACAGAAGAAAGAGGGAGAGAGCAAGCTCGCAACTGCCACCTGGAGGGGCAAAGCGCTTGCTCACTCTTTCGGGAGGAGGAAAGAAACAGAGGAAACAAAGATTAGAAGCAAGAAAGAGAAAAGAAGATGACGAATGAAAAAGAAATGACGAAGACTTCGACGAGTATGAGTAAAAAACAAATAAAAAAATAATAATAAAAAGACCGTCTGTAAACGGGTGGCCAGGTCCGTTTGGTTCATAAATGAAAGGAGAGCTTGGTGGGCCTGGTCGCATCGGGAAACACAACCGCTTGGAAAGAGGTAGTCGTCTAGGGTCGCGCAGTTTGGTCTTTTATATTGCAATGTACGCCTGTACCATGCATTATTACTGCGATATTGCACGTTGCAATGTGAAGCATGTGTACAGGACACGTGTGTATGTAAAGCATGCAAGTCACTTTCTTTGCATTTCAAAGCTGCATTCACTGTACTTCTAAGCAGAGACATGGCTTAGAAGTACTTTTAAGCAGATGAATGGCCTAGAAGTAGTGTATTTCTAAGCAGACGCACGGCTCTGGAAACGAAGACGATGTTCCAAACGGCCGTGTTTTTTATGTTTTCTGCAGAAACGGATTTATTGACTTCTAGCCAAGGTATACTGCTCTGGCTGCTGCCATCAGTAATGAATACCGCACTGTACTTCCGCGTCTGCTAACAAGTGAGCTCGTCACTGACTCTGTATTCCTTCACGCTGATTTAGCCGACTGCCCCTACCGGATTCAAGGCTTTAGGGACGCTCTAAACGGAATGCCATTAGGCCTTAAGACTATAAGTTTAATTGGACAGTTCCAAATGTCTAATGTCTGGATGGTCACTTGTAATTCGGCGTTAGCGGAGGCCATGCTCACCGCACTCAGTGAACTTATGGGTAAACACATCTGCTGGATTGAAATAGATCCGGAGCCAGCAGACATCAAGATGAAGCTTGTACGGCTTCCAAAACGGCTAGAAGACATCTACATACGTGAAGCACTTCACCTTTTGGCAAGGTGACTATAGTAAACAGAGAAAGTTGGCATGTCGCAGACATGCAGGACATGAAGACACTGGATGGTGACGTCTTGTTCTCGTTAGCCGAAGGCGTCACTGTTGTGTAAATTCCCCACGCGCTTACTGTGTCCGGCATAGAGAGTGTTCTACCAATTCCTGGAATACCATCCCTGTGCCTTCGTTGCAACAGAGTTGGCCACGTACGTCGGCACTTCAGAACGCCCCGTTGTGACAACTGTCGCCGTGTCAGACATTCTGCAGATGATTGTGAAGTGTGTTATGCCGATAAGCAAAGGCATCGCACTCAGCCTCACGATGATGCCATGAAAAAACGCATAATCTATGCTACAGACGTCCTTGATGCGAAAGGCGACCTTCCAACAGTTAATGCTATAGACACAAGCACAATGAATGCGTCAGTACTAGCAAACGCGTCAACAACCGAGCGTTGCGTCAACTGAGAGATACGAAGCAACTGCGTGTGGGTGTGAAGCGCAGCCACCTCGTGCTGATGTGGCGTCTGTGGACGTCAAGTCAGCTAACAAGGATGTCATGACAGATGTCGTCAGTGCTTCTACTAGCAGTGCTTCTGACCAGTGACAGAGTCAAGGTAACACTCCCGCTTTTGCTTTAGAGGTTTACGCCCAAATGGACACAACAGTTCGCAAACACCGCACCTCCCATGTATCTTGTGTCCATCTGAGGAAAATGACGTAAACGCTCCATAGCAATCACGTCGGCAACGACCATTTAAACGCAAAGAAAAGTATCGACGATCCACATCCAAGCGACCTGGTGGCTTGCAAGAGAAGTTTCTTTTTTGCCTTCCAGATCAGACAGTTTGAAACAGCGAATTACTTTGAGGTCATCCTGGCGTCTAAGCAGCTTACCTTCACGACCTTAAATATACAAGGGCCTAGGTCTCGGCAGAAACAACTGTAACTTTGTCGACTGCTTAGCAACAGGCGTTTAGACTTTGTCGCAGTTCAGGAGACAAAGCTTGAGAGTGATAGCGAGACTGAAGGGGCTCTGAGGCTCTTTCAGCACGATTATAATGTATAGGTATCCCATTCTGGTTTGTTTGTCAGCAGGTTGGCTTTTGTGTATTAGGAACAACCTCCCTTTATCCACTTTAAGCTATCAGGTCGACACTGAAGGAAGGTTTATTTATTGCGGCTTTGTATTGCGTGGCGTTTTATGGCGTTTAGTGTATGTTTACGCCTTTATTGATGTATGTAGACGCGTTACTTTCTTTGAAAGTATTGTCCCCACAATTGCTAGATTGCGATAGAAAGACAGTGCTTATGGATGTCTTCAACTGTGTTTGTGAGGATAATGGCCATGTAAGGCACAGTTCTCGTAGAAACAAGAATGCTGAAGTGTTATTTTAGATTACTGCAGTTTCTGGACTTGTCGGCATTCGAGCTTCTCACAGAGAGAATTGTTTGTACACGCACATTCAAGGGCGTTCTCATGCATGTTTGGATAGAATTTAGCGTATCTCTTACGATTATTTCTCGTGGGTGCACTTGCGTTGCTGAACCGGTATTATTCTCAAACTACTGCATCGTCAATGCTCGTCTAAATAAAAATTGTAATGTGAAGTTCCATCACCGTTGGGTTCTTTAAAAACTCAATTCCACCGTCTTAGACAATAAAGAATTTACCACTCGCCTGTGCAATGCATTGACCACTTGTGTTAACACTGATTTACTTTTTTTAGTGCCTTGGAGATGTTTAAGCTAGAGATGCGTTTTCATGCTATAGAACAAAGTTCTGTAAAGTTTATATATACAAAAAAACTAAGAAAGATCACGTTAGTTACTACATTCAGAAGGCTGTACGGGATAGAATGTGAAGTGTCTGGTTCTTGTGCTCAATTAACTGCTAGTATTAAGTGTGAACTTCAAAATTATAACGCAGAACGCTACAGAGGTGATCATATTCGCTCGCGCAATTATCAAACTATTTAGTTATTTATTTGATTTGCATACACAGATACACAAGGACACAGAGCAACCAGGGAGAGAGCAAGCTGGCAACTGCCTCTCGGAGGGGCACAACGCCTGCTCGCTCTTTCCGAAGGAGGAAAGAAACAGAGGAAGCAAAGATTAGAGGGGAGAAAAAGGGAAGAAGATGGGGAATGAAAAAAATGACGAAGGCTTCGATGAGTATGAGTAAAAAAACATAAATAAAAAGAATAATAAAAAATAAAAAACGGTCTATAAACGGGTGGCCAGGTCCGTTCACAAATGTAAGGAGAGCTCCGTGGGCCTGGTCGCGTCGGGAAGCACAACCGCTCGGATAGAGGTAGTCGTCAAGGGTCGCGCACTTTAGTCCTAGGAATTTATATTCCTTAATCAGCAAAAACCGCTGCGTAGCGAATGTAGGACAGTTCACTACGAGATGCTCAAGTGTTTCGCAGGAGCCACAAGTTGCGCACAACAGACTGTCCACACGCCCTTGACGGTGTAATCGTTCAAGCACCAGCACAGAGCCCACTCTTAGTTTGTACAACAGCGCTCGGGAACGACGAGGCAACCCACAGCCACGAAACGAGGAGGGAATGATCCATTCGCCACACGCTGGTCTGGGTGCCGCTTTAGGAGGTGTCGGCGTATAAGCAGACGAGCGTTGTCCATCGTACATAGCATTCTCGGACAGTGACAGCCATCATGGTTGCATGACGAAGCAAGGCGATTCGCTTCTTCATCGCCTGCAATGTCCGCGTGTGAAGGTGCCCGCTGTGCAGCTAGGCATACCACACGTGACAGAATATTGTTGATGGATTCCATGATGCTGCTCAGAATAGGGCTGTCGGTCTCCTTGCTGGTGAGTCTCCTAAGGGCACCACGAGAGTCGGTGAGGATGACAACCTTCGATGCTGGTAACCCTTCTTGTACGTACTTAAGGGCGACATCAATCGCTGCTAGCACCACCGTCACCGACGATGAGGGGTGCGGTATTTTAAACGACTGCCTGATAACGGTTGAAGGGCAGAAGAAAGCTGCAGAAGCGCTCAGGTCATCGCTGCGCACAGAAGCGTCCGTAAATACTTTTGCATAGTCTTCGAAATTTTCAAATAAGTGTGAATGGGCTAATTGGTTCTAAATTCCAACAAACCAACACGTGAGGCTCTACTTCGTGAGCATCGTCATGGTGTCGAGAACGATATGGGAAGCATACTCTAACGGCATTATGGTAACAAACCCAGACAAAATTTGGCACAATTTGAGAATAACTACCGAAGGTTGCTTAGTGCTACTACTTCTACTAAGAATTCTCAGCCTATGAACCAATTCGTGTCCTTGATCAAGCCACTAACAGACGAGAATTATTCCAGTCTAAACAGCTCCATTACTCAGAATCAGCTTGTTTGCCATCGATCAAAGACCCTTGTCAAGAACGCCGGGTAATATCAGATGAATTTCATAAAGCATTCAAGGGTCGTTTGTGTTCCGTTCTAAAGACATTTTTTTTAGTGGCGTTTGAGATCGAGGCTCTTCCCCCCGACATTTATTAAAAGTCACACGATTATGATATCCAGGAGTACTAATAAAGAACAATTACGTCAGGCTGACGGCTATAGACCCATAACGTTGTGCAACGTAGACTCTAAAACTTCTGCCAATTAGGATTTTAGCCAATAGGTTTCAGTTGGTGATGTCCATCATTGTTGGATCCCATCAAACCTGCGGACTGAGAAACCGCTCTATACAAACTAACATCTACGTCGCTCGTACTGTCTGCCCTCAATTTTTGCTCCAATTTTTTTTGACCAGCTTGCATTACTGCAAGTTGACCTCGCAAAAGCATTTGACCATGTTTCTCAATCGTTTCTGTTTTCTATTCTAAAGAGAGTCAATGTGAGCTCAACTTTACTAAAAGAAGTAAAACTTTGTTATGATCAGTTTTACCCAACTTATCGTTAATGGTCATCCCTCGCAGCCAATACCTATTCGCTCTTCAGTAAAACAGGGATGCCCTATGTCACCGCTCCTGCTTTCTCTCTAATTAGAACCTTTGTGCTTGCATATTATTCAGTTCCACATTATTCTTGGTTTCAGACTACTACAAAATGAATGTAAAGTTTTAGCGCATGCAGACGACATTGGCTTTTTTGCTCTGGTAAACCAAGCATTGAAAAAATTAGTGAGGAAGTAGAGCAATTTGTTAATGTCTCAGGTGCACATCTAGGACTTGCGGTCTATAGTTCGGCTCACAGAGATTTTACACCTGAACAATTTGCTGGTATTGAGTGGTCTGTTGTGCCATCAAAATATCTTGTTATTCCACTCAGTGCGCACAAGTCAAGTTCACACTACTGAAAAGAGAGAGTGGCAGGTCTACAGCGCTGGCTCTAAATTTTAGAGCGAAAGCTGTTATGACACCACAACTCAGGTCACGTGCGGCACCGCAGTTGGCTGCTCTAACTTAACCAGAAACGAACAATAAAAAACTCCCAAATAAAAAACACTAATTACACAATAGAATTCAAACCCGGGTCCACGGTGTGCCAGCCCAGTATTCTACCAATAAGCCATGCCAGTGCTTGGAACTCGCATTTGAACTGTCCTTAGGTAGGCTTGATGTCCCGAAAGTATAGCCTTAACATGAATATTAAAGCGCATTATAACAGAAAAAGAACAACTAAAAACGTCCCGAAATGCGAATTGCGTAAGGAGTGGATTGTCGAATGCTCCAACCTATCAGAAAACTTGTTCTTCATCACCTAATAACTGTGGCGCATACCCATTTAAGGCACATCTCTTCATCGCCATCAGCCACTGCGTAAAAAATTGCAAAAAATTTCAATTTCTAACAAGTGTGTAGCGGATAACAGGATTTTTAAAAAATGACGATGCATAGTGATTTCTGGCCTACTACACAAAAATTATGATTAATAATGGCGTATTTGGTACCCAGCAGTGTGCTTGTAGCAGTTACCCAAAGAGAGTTTAGAAAAGGCTGTGAAAGGCCGCTCTCCAGTTTTTGCTGTGACTGTGCAGCGCGTTCCGGAAAGGCCTGGCGTTTTTTATATCTCATCACCTTTGAATGATTGATTTGATTGATTTGTGGGGTTTAACGTCCCAAAACCACTTCTGATTATGAGAGACGCCGTAGTGGAGGGCTCCGGAAATTTTGACCACCTGGGGTTCTTTAACGTGCACCCAAATCTGAGTACAGGGGCCTACAACATTTCCGCCTCCATCGGAAATGCAGCCGCCGCAGCCGGGAATCGAACCATCTCATCACCTTTCAATTTCCGGTAAAGCGGACACCCGAACCAAGTGTTAAATACTAACCATTTCTTAGAGAAGTTCTGCGACATTGAGGGTATCTATCTATCTATCTATCTATCTATCTATCTATCTATCTATCTATCTATCTATGTATCTATCTATCTATCTATCTATCTATCCACCTACGACATTTAGCTCTCCTGGCGGTTTCGATGATGGGATCTATACCAAAATGTTTAGGGCATAATATGACTGTATGACGAATATAAGTGATTGGTCATAACATGAAAATATGTCATTAATGCCATGGTTTACGTGCAAAGGTGTTGCTGGTCTTGTGGTGGTTTCGTTCACATGACATATTGCAAAACTGGTATGTTATGACATGACCGCATGGCGAACATAAATGGCAGGCCCTAACGTGGAAATCATTACATGCATGTCATGAAAGTCATGGCTACATGCTATACGCTCATGGTGCGCTCGCGGTCGTTCCGCTAGCTTCAGATATACGAAATATGGTATAACGGCAACGTGAATGAATGATGAAAGTATATGACTGGTGCAAACAGGATAATCATGATATGCGTACCATGTAAGAGCATGACTGCATGCGACGCTCATGAAGCACTCGCGGCGTTTCGCTAGCTTCACATATACCAAATTCAGTATTGCGTGGTGTGAATGGACGACGAAGATAAATGACACGTCCAAACATGATGATCATGATATGCGCTTCTTGTAAAGCATGACAAAATGCTATGCTCATAGCACCCGCATGGCCATTTCGCTAGCTTCACATACACCAAGTTTGGTATTATTTAACTAGAATGGATGACGAAGGTATATGAATGGTGCAAACATGATAATCATGGTATGGGAGTCATGTAAAGTATGACGGCATACTACTCTCATAGTGCGCTCGCGGCCGTTCCACTGTCTTCACTTATACCAAATTTGGTGTTGCGTGACGAGAATGGATAACTAACACAAATGCCAGGCGCAAACATGATAATCATGGTATCATTTACATGCCTACCGTTGCTGGGGCTGGTATTGCAAACGTTAGTGGGGCCGTCGTTGGGTGACTATAAACAACATATCTGCACCTTATTCAGATACCCAAGTGCGCATAATATTTCTACTCGTGTTTACTGTGTGTTACATGCTTTGTGGTGATTTTAAAGTGGCCTATCAACCTTCCTCATTCGCGCTTCGAAAATCATCAATTTCCACTCTACGTGAGATTTGCAAATTTTGTCGCCTACAAAACTTTTTTTATGTATTACCAGTGCTCCGCTGTGCTACGTCGTACATACAGAGATTTAACCGCAAATAGGCAACATTTATATGGTCGTCAGCCTAAGAATCCATGTGACGAGACAATCGGTTCAAGTTAGTTAGTGCAATGGGCTAGGTCTAACGCATTTTTACGTGTGGCAAATAGCCTCTCGCTACTTCTTTTTCGTGTCAGAACTCATCCCATTTTTCGTGCCGTCTTACATGTAATGGTGGTAAATGTGTTACCTGACTAAATAGTTTCATCGAATTTTTCCGTACGACGTTGTCTGTGGGGATTTATGCGTGAAGTGTATATTCCTTATTTCGCTTTTTGACAGTCAAGTTTTCAAATGAATGTTTGTGCTGTATACCACGCAAACGTTTTTACAGACATTTGACAGCAATGCCTTTTCCGCCACCACTTTATCGTACAAAATATTCGAGTCTGCCAGAATATGACGTCCTAAATCGAGTGCGTAAAATGCCAGTGAAACCATTGACAAAAAACTTTCTTTTTTAAAGTTCGCTCTGAGACCTTGCCTGTGAAGAATATACTTTTTTTTCAAGCACACTAGCGCCGCCAACGGGTGCGCAAGCGCTTATGGGAAAAGTTGGTACGCCGCAGCAGGCCGCTGCCACGAGGCACGCGAGCCTTACGCTTCATCTTTCCGTCTGCACCGTGCCAGCGCTTCTCAGATGAGGTGAACTCGTTAAGGTGTGATATATCACTGCGTGATTCACTCACAAATTTCAATGTTTGCGTGCGACGACCTGTCTATACGATTTGCACTTGTCCCCTTGTTCAACCATCTGAGCGGCTCAGAAGTGCCACTTGATTATTATTATAGCGTCAGTCCACCTTCGGCATTATAAAAAAAAGTACAACTTGGCTGTCTAAAAGTTGCAAGCACTGTACCTAAGTTCTCCTATGCATTAGGAATCAATGTACTTTGACGCTTTTTACGGGTAAATTGTATACGGTTCTGGTATATTAATAGAGTGCTCTAGGAATAAGCGCAATTTATTAAAATAAAATAAAATTGAAAAGACCACTGCGTGCCGCTCGCAGCATATGCATGTATACCAGCTTCTCTTGGCATTCTAACTACAAGTTGAAATAAAGCCTACAGGGCAAAAAGAAAAAGTTGGATCAGGAAAGAAATATGCACACCAGAAACACTCACGACTGAAAGGCTATCGCTTGTCTTAACAAGCTTATATAAAAAAATTGGGGTGCATCGCGCACGTCACAAATATAGGTACAAAATGACTGACTACCAAGACGGGTGTTTACAGTATAATAATAAAGTTGAGTTTCTTGTATTGTAGTGATAGCGAATGTTAACCGACTGAAACAACGTGCGGTGTTCTTTGTTATATGTCTCCGAGAATTCTCGCGTGGTCTGGCGAGGATGATTGTGCAAGATTACCAGGCCTTCAAAAGTAAAATTGCATGACTGAAATCGGGAGGTGCTATGAGATGGCTTTATTCAATGAATTTTGATGCTCTCGGAGGCACTTGTTGATGCATCAACCCTTCTGACGGATGTATATATGTGGACGCAAAGGAATACGATTAGCAACTCTTGCACAACAATTGCAAGAACAATTATTGTTCTTTGGCATGCATCTCATAGGACTTTTCTCTGCCCACCGCAGACCCTTGCGACCTTTTGCTCTTTACAAAAGAATTGTTTAAGCATATGGTACGGAAAACACAAACCCTCACCTCGCATCGCTTCCCAACTTCCTTTCAGACTGCAGAACGTATGCATGGAATAACTGTAATACTCCTAGTTTCTTCGCAGGTGAAGGTCGTCCGAAATAATTTTTGTTTGCAGTGTGAATGAGCTGCTAACAAACAAATGCAACATGATATAAGCAGGACACCGCGCCTTCTTGCAGCTGGAAACTATTGCTCATGTAATGTGCCTAGGTTTTTTATTGTTTGTTTTTCACCGAGCGTAATTTCATCATTATTCTTCATTGAACAAACTTAAATCCGCCGACCTAAATTTAATACTGGCCTCACTCAATGCCGAATATACTGCCAGAAAACATGCTTCACAGAAACATACACATATTATAAGAAACCGCAAATTATCAGAGCAAGGTATCTCTCACGGGCATTCTAGTTTCGTCCTTTCATCTTAAAACACGTTCAGGATGTGTTTACTCTTCCTTTCTTTCAGCGCGTGAATTGTCCATAAAAATTAAAAAAAAGATCCTATAGCTCTAACACTTATGGCCCTTGCGCCATTAAAACCCATAATAGGTGTAACACTTCCCTGCTGTCTTGGTGTTAACGGCCCAATCAAACCACAATGGTCTTAAAAGTCATGGCGCTTTATGAGCAATTCCTCGTTCAATAACTATGAATTCAGTGTTACGATATCATGTTTTGACCACATGTATTGGCATGCAACAACTCGCATGCCACTCTTTTTCTACTTATTCTACGTTCGATGCACACCCGTCCAGCGATACCTACACTGGCTCCGTTATTCATTTCACATTTCATGCGTAGATATACATGCAGGTGCGTTCGAACCTTATTCAACAAGTGGAAGCATGTTCGTTTTGTGGGTGCTAGCACGGCGGAAACGAAAAGCGAGCGGAGGAAGAGCTGGTTCTCTCGGCGTACAAACTTTTCCCATAGTGCTCCGCGCGCCCGCGTGGAGTTGGGGGATTGCTTGAAAAAAGGACATTGGCTTCGTTCAAGAGATATTTCAGTGTCGTCTTTTAATTGTCCGCTTTGTGACGTGCCTGAAACAATTGAATATTGTTTTATAAGCTGAAAAGATACCATCTTATTTTGGTATGTGCTCCAGTGAACTCTAAAAAAAGCCTTGTGCTAAATTCACATTCCGAGCGATATCTGCTGTCAGCGAGTTAGCGAGTTACAATGACGTGCCATTCGACATGTTTCTACTGGTTGGGATGCATAGCCTGTGGAAGACGCGCATGATGCCACGAAATCCTGAGCCACTGGTATCCTCTGCAACCCACTTTTTGAAATGGTAATCAAAATATGCGTTGTTTACGAGGAAATGGAGTTTTAGCCAGAATGGTATTTTGTGTTGGTGAGGTTTATAATACCTCCATTCAAGGCTATATTAGGAAGAGGTTGTTGCTAGATGCATTCGTTCAATGCTAACAATATGCTAATGTCACTACTGCTTTCACATAACTGAAATGAAGTTATCCGTGTTATCAATGAAAGTGCGTAGCTTTTGCGAATTGTCAAGACGATATTTGTATTGCACTGTTTGTATGAAGGTGGTTTACTTGCTAAACATTGAGCTGTTGCACTTTCCTTTTGTTTTATGCAGAGGTTACATAATATTTTTGCTAAGACATAGATCTAGCAAAGAGAGATAAAGAGTTAACGAAAAATGACATAAGAAGGGACGGAGAGGGGTGGCTGGGATGACACGGAAGGAAGGCACGAGCCACATTTTTTTTATTCCATTGGCTTTTCCTTTTGATAGGTACTGATAGGATAGCGGGTGAGTGATGATTTTAGAAATAGCGAATATAAACACACAAACACGCGCACACAAAATGACGCAACCACAATCACTGTGCTTGCGTCATTTTATGTGTGTGTGATTGTGCCATTTTTTCCGCTGCTTCTGAAGCTTTTCCGGGGTAGGAACTATGTCACTGAAGGACTAACAGCACCAATTAGCTCAACTTTCTTATGAAGTTTCCCCTGATAGGTCCTTTAATTTCAACACTCTGCAATTACACTTGATTTTTCGGCAGACATCTGAATTGGGTATGCGCCACTTCTTACTAGAAGAATCTGCTGAAATTCCCATCATGCAAGGTCCACTATCAAAGTTGCTCGCTTCCAGGAATAAAGACGCTTCCAGCACACGAGGATTCATGTAATTTCCCTAGGATTACCGGGTGACACATAAAACGCATAAAGCTGCAAGCTTGGTTGTTTTCCTCATGACAGCTGGTTTTAAGCAAATGCTGTGATGAACTTGCGCATAGGAACAACGATGTGTAATATGTAACACGAAGTAAGACGTAATTGTGAGCGTTAAAAAAAACAAGAATTTTAGTTTTTCCTACTTCGGACTGCTCAATTGAGCAACGGTAGTTGTAACGTTTTTTTTTCGAGAAAGAAGAGGAAGAAGAGGCAGGTAATGAGAAGGAAGAAGCATTGTGAGGCACCTGCCGAGTTCGCGTGCCCATTTTTTTGGAGCCTTCGATTTGACGGCTGTCAAGATGTCGGACCAGTGTCATCTTGATGGACAGGAACCCTTGGATCACGACAGCCAGCCACCAAGCCACGTTCGATCTTTAGCTGGCGATGGTGGCTTGCCAGTCAACCAGTTCTGTAAAGAACAATGCGGGGACGCCACGAAGCAGTCTACACAACGCCAGGAAGACGCGACCAGGAACCTTTGCGAAGTTGCAAGCCTAGGAGGAGGCGACTATTCATCAACCTGCCAGTTTCATGAAGTCCAAAGCCAGGAAACCAGTGAAGACCCAGCGAAACTCCAGAAAGACGTGGGCCAGCCACTCAGTCTAGTTGGCAGCCGGCCAGATAGTGACGCGGCTCGAACAGCTCACGTGCTTGAAGAATTGGTTCATGAAACTGAGGAGCTTCCTTCGACCTCACAGGAAAACTTGAGCTTGAGCCCTTTGCCTAGTGTAGTGGAACTCCCTGCTGAAACTGTGAGCCACTTTCCCGACCAACAAGATCAGGGCCCTACTCAACATCCATCGGTTGGCCACAATGACGAAAGCCTCTTTTTAGCCCGGGTTGGAGCCCAGGTCAACGGCGACGGCTCTTCGGAAGGCCAGGGATTTGAACAAGCAGAGCGAGATGCCGTCACTCCATGTCCGGTACTGCAAGAAAGCGTGGCTCTGCCCCCAAGCCGAGGTGAAAGCACCATTGAAGGCTACGTGGCTCCAATCAACGATGTCCTGGAAGAACCACCGCAGAGCACCGTGATTCCCGTTCCATGGCGTGTTGAGGTTGCTAAGATGGTTGGAAACGTGGATGGCTGCGGCAGTGCAGTGACCATCGAGGTCATCGAAGAGCCATCCGAGAGCACAGCGCAACAGCTTCCTTCGCCACCAGGGGAGGCTGGGGATCAGCCGACGGATGAGGTCGAGGTGGGATTCGCTCCGAGGCCACCGCAGCCGGACGAACTGCAACTGCCACTCGGTAACGTGCAAGTAATCGCCAGAGCCAACCCACTGCGCGTTTTTTTTCATGGACTGCTGGGGCCGAAAGTGTTTCAGCTCTTCGCATTGCTTGCATTTGTGATGGTTCTCGTGGCTCTGCTGCTTTACCTGTACTTTGCGCGCTTCAAGGAGCTGTCTGCGTCAAGCAACTGGTCGTCTACTGACCCGGATGACTATACGTTTTAGTGGCATCACTTCGCAAAAGTGGAGTTCAAATAAAGCGTCGACAACATCTGAAATAAAGTGGCAGAGTGAGTGCTTTTAGACCATATGACCGATCAAAGTATCTATTTTGCATGAGACCTTTCACGGTTTCTTTTACTGGGCTATTCAAGCTGTTACATAGAAACAGTCATCGCTGTTATACAGAGTGAATGTTTGATTTTGTACAGCTAGAAAGTGAGCTTGATTAAAATAAGATTTCAGGGATGTAGCAGTGCGTTGTGCGAACGCACTGTGTGTTATATTTCAGTGATGAAAAATGTGCAGCTTAAAAGTGTTCCTTGAGCTCTGAAGGTAATATCGGAGTTGAACTTGTCTTGAACACTTGATAATGTGTTGCTTATGTCGTTTATTTACTATTGTATACTGTATAAGTCTGCTGCTTTTCCAATTGTCATACGCGGGTCTCAAATAACTGTTGGCATGGAACACACTAATCAACAACCCTCAATGTTGCGCAGTAAAACAAAAGTGTAATTTACGTTGCATGAGCATTTCCTGAGGAGCGATGTGGGCGACTGTTGAAATTGCCGTAGAGTCCATCCGCTACAGAACACATCAAATACTGAGCTACAATTTTTCAGCCGTTCCTGAATAGAATGTGCAAGTCATTCCTGCTCCTAAGGCATCTCGCTAATGAATAGCCGAACAATACCGGGAGTGACATACGTTGTAAAGGATACACTGCGACTTGCTTGCTGGTGTTTTCGAATGGACAAGAAACGCGACTAGACCTTTCGTAAATTTACTCTCTCTCTTATAACATTGAAACAGTCCTGATTCAATTAGTGGTAACGTCTTGTTGCTAGTCAATAGATACTGCAAAAAAGACGGGTGATCCTTAAACATCGCCATTAGGAGTTAAACGCGATAGCGATATCATGTCCCTTGTGTGTACTGAGTTCAAAATGGCTTGTGTGAGTGAAGTTTTCGCATACGGTTGCATTTTGTGTATTGGGTAGCATGCTCTAAATCACGGGCAATTGTGCGCGTCAAGTCCTTTCGTACTGGCTATGCACCCACTACGTGGCATTGACGGAAAAGGCGCAATAATGCGTGGGCCGTTTGTAGAGGGTGGCCAAGTTTAAACCATGAAGTTATAATAATCACATGTTTTGACGCCAGATTAATTTATTCATTTATTTATTTATTTATTTATTTATCTGATTCGCATACATAGATACACAAGGACACAGAAGAAAGAGGGAGAGAGCAAGCTCGCAACTGCCACCTGGAGGGGCAAAACGCCTGCTCACTCTTTCAGGAGGAGGAAAGAAATTGAGGAAACAAAGATTAGAGGGAAGAAAGAGAAAAGATGACGAATGAAAAAAAATGACGAAGACTTCGACGAGTATGAGTAAAAAACATAAATAAAAAATGATAATAATAAAAAGACCGTCTGTAAACGGGTGGCCAGGTCTGTTTGGTTCATAAATGAAAGGAGAGCTTCGTGGGCCTGGTCGCGTCGGGAAACACAACCGCTTGGAAAGAGGTAGTCGTCTAGGGTCGGGCAGTTCAGTCCTTTATATTACAATGTACGCCTGTACCATGCATTATTACTGCGATATTGCACGTTGCATTGTGAAGCATGTGTACAGGACACGTGTGTATGTAAAGCATGCAAGTCACGTTCTTTGCTTTCAAAGCGTAGGAAGTTATTTTCACTGTACTTCTAAGCAGAGACATGGCTTAGAAGTACTTCTAAGCAGACGAATGGCCTAGAAGTGCTGTACTACTAAGCAGACGCACGGCTCTGGAAACGAAAACGATGTGCCGAACGGTCGTGTTTTTTTATGTTTTCCGCAGGAACGGATTTATTGACTTCTAGCCGAGGTATACTGCTCTTGCTGCTGCCAGCAGTAATGAATACCGCACTGTACTTCCGCGTCTGCTAACCAGTGAGCTCGTCACCGACTCTGTATTCTTTCACGCTGATTTAGCCGACTGCCCCTACCGGATTCAAGGCTTTAGGGACGCTCTAAACGGAATTCTATTAGGCCTCAAGAATATAAGTTTAATTGGACAGTTCCAAATGTGTAATGTCTGGATGGTCACTTGTAATTCGGCTTTAGCGAAGGCCTTGCTCACCGCACTCAGTGAACTTATGGTTAAACACATCTGCTGTATTGGAACAGATCCGGAGCCAGCAGACGTCAAGATGAAGCTCCTGCGGCTTCCAGAACGGCTAGAAGACATCTACATACGTGAAGCACTTCAACTTTTTGGCAAGGTGACTATAGTAAACAGAGAAAGTTGGCATGTCGCGGACATGCAGGACATGAAGACACTGGATGGTGACGCCTTGTTCTTGTTAGCCGAAGGCGTCACTGTTGTGGAAATTCCCTACGTGCTTACTGTGTCCGGCATAGAGAGTGTTTTACCAATTCCTGGAATACCATCCCTGTGCCTTCGTTGCAACAGAGTTGGCCACGTACGTCGGCACTTCAGAACGCCCCGTTGTGACAACTGTCGCCGTGTCAGACATTCTGCAGATCATTGTGAAGTGTGTTATGCCGATAAGCAAAGGCATCGCACTCAGCCTCAAGATGATGCCATGAAAAAACACATAATCCATGCTACAGAGGTCCTTGATGTGAAAGGCGACCTTCCAACAGTTAATGCTATAGACACAAGCACAATGAATGCGTCAGTACTAGCAAACGCGTCAACAACCCAGCGTTGCGTCAACCGAGAGATACGAAGCAACTGCGTGTGGGTGTGAAGCGCAGCCACCTCGTGCTTATGCGGCGTCTCTGGACGTCAAGTCAACGAACAAGGATGTCATGACAGATGTCGTCAGTGCTTCTACTAGCAGTGCTTCTACTAGCAGTGCTTTTACTAGCAGTGCTTCTGACCAGTGACAGAGTCAAGGTAACACTCCCGCTTTTGCTTTAGAGGTTTACGCCCAAATGGACACAACAGTTCCCAAACACCGCACCTCCCATGTATCTTGTGTCCTTCTGAGGAAAATGACGTAAACGCTCCATAGCAATCACGTCGGCAGCGACCATTTATACGCAAAGAAAAGTATCGAAGACCCACATCCAAGCGACCTGGTGGCTTGCAAGAGAAGTTTCTTTTTTGCCCTCCAGATCAAACAGTTTGAAACAGCAAATTACTGTGTAGTCATCCTGGCGTCTAAGCAGCTTACCTTCACGACCTTAAATATACAAGGGCCTATGTCTCGGCAGAAACAACTGTAACTTCGTCGACTGCTTAGCAACAAGCGTTTAGACTTTGTCGCAGTTCAGGAGACAAAGCTTGAGAGTGATTGCGAGACTGAAGGGGCTCTGAGGCTCTTTCAGCATGATTATAATGTATAGTTATCCCAATCTGGTTCGTTTGTCAGCAGGTTGGCTTTTGTGTATTAGGAACAACCTCCCTTTATCAACTTTAAGCTATCAGGTCGACACTGAAGGAAGGTTTATTTATTGCGGCTTTGTATTGCGTGGTGTTTCATGGCGTTTAGTGTATGTTTACGTCTTTAATTATGTATGTAGACGCGTTACTTTTTTTGAAAGTATTGTCCCCACAATTGCTAGATTGCGATAGAAAGACAGTGCTTATGGATGTCTTCAACTGTGTTTGTGAGGATAATGACCATGTAAGGCACAGTTCTCGTAGAAACAAGAGTGCTGAAGTGTTATTTTAGATTACTGCAGTTTCTGGACTTGTCGGCATTCGAGCTTCTCACAGAGAGAATTGTTTGTACACGCACATTCAAGGGCGTTCTCATGTATGTTTGGATAGAATTTAGCGTATCTCCTACGATTCTTTCTCGTGGATGGACTTGCGTTGCTGAACCGGTATTGTTCTCAAACTACTGCATCGTCAATGCTCGTCTAATTAAAAATTGTAATGTGAAGTTCCATCGTCGTTGGGTTCTTTAAAAACTCAATTCCACCGTTTTAGGCGATAAAAAATTTACCACTCGCCTGTGCAATGCATTGACCACTTGTGTTAACACTGATTTACTTTTTTTTAGTGCCTGGGAGATGTTTAAGCTAGAGATGCGTTTTCATGCTATAGAACAAAGTTCTGTAAAGTCGTTGTATAGAAAAAACAAAGAAAGATCACGTTAGTTACTACATTCAGAAGGCTGTACGGGATAGAATGTGAAGTGTCTGGTTCTTGTGCTGAATTCACTGCTAGTATTAAGTGTGAACTTCAAAATTATAACGCAGAACGCTACATAGGTGATCATATTCGCTCGCGCAATTATCAAGCTACTTAGTTACTTATTTGATTTGCATACACAGATACACAAGGACACAGAGCAAACAAGGAGAGAGCAAGCTGGGAACTGCCTCTTGGAGGGGCACAACGCCTGCTCGCTCTTTCCGAAGGAGGAAAGAGACAGAGGAAGCAAAGATTAGAGAGGAGAAAAAGGGAGGAAGATGAGGAATGATAAAAATGACGAAGGCTTCGATGAGTATGAGTAAAAAACATAAATAAAAAGAATAATAAAAAATAAAAAACGGTCTATAAACGGGTGGCCAGGTCCGTTCACAAATGTAAGGAGAGCTCCGTGGGCCTGGTCGCGTCGGGAAGCACAACCGCTCGGATAAAGGTAGTCGTCAAGGGTCGCGCACTTTAGTCCTAGGAATTTATATTCCTTAATCAGCAAAGACCGCTGCGTAGCGAATGTAGGACAGTTCACTACGAGATGCTCCAGTGTTTCGCAGGAGCCACAAGCTGCGCACAACGGACTGTCCACACGCCCTTGACGGTGTAATCGTTCAAGCACCAGCACAGAGCCCACTCTTAGTTTGTACAACAGCGCTCGCGACCGACGAGGCAACCCACAGCCACGAAACGAGGAGGGAATAATCCATTCGCCACACGCTGGTCTGGGTGCCGCTTTAGGAGGTGTCGGCGTAAAAACAGACGAGCGTTGTCCATCGTACATAGAATTCTCGGACAGTCACAGCCATCATGGTTGCATGACGAAGCAAGGCGATTCGCTTCTTCATCGCCCGCAATGCCCGCGTGCGAAGGTACCCGCTGTGCAGCTAGGCATACCCTACGTGAATGATTATTGTTGATGGATTCCATGATGCTGCTCAGAATAGAGCTGTTGGTCTCCCTGCTGGTGAGTCTGCTAAGGGCTTCACGAGAGATGGTGAGGATGACAACTTTCGATGCTGGTAACCCTTCTTGTACGTACTTAAGGGCGATATCAATCGCTGCTAGCACCACCGTCACCGACTATGAGGGGTGCGGTATTTTAAACAACCACCTGATATAGGTTGAAGGGCAGAAGAAAGCTGCAGAAGCGCTGAGGCCATCGCTACGTACAGAAGCGTCCGTAAATACTTTTGCATAGTCTTCGAAATTTTCAAATAAGTGTGAATGGGCTAATTGGTTCTAAACTCCAACAAACCAACACGTGAGGCTCTACTTCGTGAGCATCGTCATGGTGTCGAGAACGATATGGGAAGCATACTCTAACGGCATTATGGTAACAAACCCAGACAAAATTTGGCACAATTTGAGAATAACTACCGAAGGTTGCTTAGTGCTACTACTTCTACTAAGAATTCTCAGCCTATGAACCATTTCGTGTCCCTTATTAAGCCGCTAACAGACGATAACTATTCCGGTCTAAACAGCTCCATTACTCAGAATCAGCTAGTTTGCCATCGATCAAATACCCTTGTCAAGAACGCCAGGTAATACCAGATGAATTTCATAAAGCATTCAAGGGTCGTTTGTGTTCCATTATAAAGGCATTTTTTTAGTGGCGTTTGAGATCGAGGCTCTTCCCCCCGACATTTACCAAAAGTCACACGATTATGATATCCAGGAGTACTCATAAAGAACAATTACGTCAGGCTGACGGCTATAGACCCATAACGTTGTGCAACGTAGACTCTAAAACTTCTGCCAAGATTTTAGCCAATAGGTTTCAGTTGGTGATGTCCGTCATTGTTGGATCCCATCAAACCTGTGGACTGAGAAACCGCTCTATACAAACTAACATCTACGTCGCTCGTACTGTCTGTCCTCAATTTTTGCTCCAATTTTTTTTTACCAGCTTGCATTACTGCAAGTTGACCTCGCAAAAGTATTTGACCATGTTTCTCAATCGTTTCTCTTTTCTATTCTAAAGAGAGTCAATGTAATCTCAACTTTACTAAAAGAAGTAAAACTTTGTTATGATCAGTTTTACCCACCTTATCGTTATGGTCATCTCTCGCAGCCAATACCTATTCGCTCTCCAGTAAAACAGGGATGCCCTATGTCACCGTTCTTGCTTTCTCTCCAATTAGAACCTTTGTGCTTGCATATTATTCAATTCAAAACTATTCATGGTTTCAGACTACTACAAAATGAAGGTAAAGTTTTAGCGTATGCAGATGACATTGGCTTTTTTGCTCTAGTAAACCCAGCATAGAAAAAAATTATTGAGGAAGTAGAGCAATTCGTTAATGTCTCAGGTGCACATCTAGGAGTTACGCTCTATAGTTTGGCTCACAGGGATCTCTACACCAGAACAATTTGCTGGTATTGAGTAGTCTGTTGTGCCACCAAAATATCTTGTTATTCCACTCAGTGCACACAGGTCAAGGTCACACTACTGAAAAGAGAGGGAGGCAGGTCTACAGCGTTGCTCTAAATTTTAGAGCGAAAGCTGTTATGACATCACAACTCAGGTCACGTGCGGCACCGCAGTTGGCTGCTCTAACTTAACCAGAAACGAACAATAAAAAACTCCCCAAATAAAAAACACTAATTACACAATAGGATTCAAACCCTGGTCTGCGGTGTGCCAGCCCAGTATTCTACCAATAAGCCATGCCAGTGCTTGAAACTCGCTTTTAAACTGTCCTTAGGTAGGCTTGATGTCCCGAAAGTAATAGCCTTAAAATGAAGATAAAAGCGCTTTATAACAGAAAAAGAACAACTAAAATTGTCCCGAAATGCGAATCGCGTACGGAGTGGGTTGTCGAATGCTCCAACCTATCATAAAACTTGTTCTTCTTCACCTAATAACTGTGGCGCATACCCATTTCAGGCACAACTCTTCATCGCCATCAGCCACTGCATAAGAAATTGCAAAAAATTTCAATTTCTAACAAGTATGTAGCGGATAACAGGATTCCTAAAAAATAACGAAGCATAGTGATTGTTAGCCTACTACACAAAATTATGATTAATAATGGCGTAGTTGGTACCCAGCAGTGTGCTTGTAGCAGTTACCCAAAGAGTGTTTAGAAAAGGCTCTGAAAGGCCGCTCTTCTAGTTTTTGCTGTGACTGTGCAGCACGTTCCGCACAGGCCTGGCGTTTTTTATATCTCATCACCTTTCAATTTCCGGTAAAGCGGAAACCCGAACCAAGTGTTTAATACTAACCATTTCTTAGCGAAGTTCTGCGACTTTGAGGGTATCTATCTATCTATCTATCTATCTATCTATCTATCTATCTATCTATATATATATCTATCTATCCATCTATCTATCTATCTATCTATCTGTCTATCTGTCTGCCTGTCTGCCTGTCTGTCTGTCTGTCGGTCTGTCTGTCTGTCTGTCTGCCTGCCTGCCTGTCTGTCTGCCTGCCTGCCTGTCTGTCTGTCTGTCTGTCTGTCTGTCTGTCTGTCTGTCTGTCTGTCTGTCTGTCTGTCTGTCTGTCTGTCTGTCTGTCTGTCTGTCTGTCCACCAACGACATTTAGCTCTCCTGGCAGTTTCGATGATGGGATCTATACCAAAACGTTTACGGCATAATATGACTGTATGACGAGCATAAGTGATTAGTCATAACATGAACATATGTCATTAATGCCATGGTTTACGTGCATTAATGACATTAATGCCTGGTCTTGTGGTTGTTTCGTTCACATGACATATTGCAAAACTGGTATGTTATGACATGACTGCATGGCGAACATAAATGGCAGGCCCTAACGTGAAAATCATTACATGCATGTCATGTAAGTCATGGCTACATGCTATAGGCCATGGTGCGCTCGCGGTCGTTCCACTAGCTTCAGATATACGAAATTGGGTATTACGGGACGTGAATTATTATGAAAGTATATGACTGGTGCAAACAGGATAATCATGATATGCGTGCAGAGTAAGATCATGACTGCATGCTACGCTCATGATGCTCTCGCAGCTGTTTCGCTAGCTTCACATATACCAAATTTAGAATTACGTGACATGAATGGATAACGAACACGAATGCCAGGCGTGAACATAATAATCATGGCATGGAAGGCATGTACCACATCATTTACATGCCTACCATTGCTGGGGCTGGTATTTCAAACGTTAGTGGGGCCGTCGTTGGGTGACTATAAACAACATATCTGCACCTTATCCAGATACCCAAGTGCGCATAACATTTCTACTCGTGTTTACTGTGTGTTGCGCAAGTAGGCGTTTGGTGTGTAGCGACACCACGAACCCGAGCTAACGGGGGAGTTTCGACTCCCTCCCACGCCTAGCCGTGCGTGGCTTTGCCGTGTCCGAGAAAAAGGGGATCCTGGGGGTTGAGCCGACGCTGGGTGATTGGACCGTTAAGGCCCCCCGGCAGAGGCAACACACCCCTTTGGCCCCGGCTTCACGTAGACGGCACCCCTGAGCTGACCCACCCAGGGGAATCGGCAGTCGCCTTTTCCTATCTCTCTCTCCCTACATCTTCGTCTTTATCTCTTACTATTTATCTGTCCTGTCTTCCACTCTCTTCCGTTTACTTCCAAACTTCCTGGCGGCTAGGGTTAACCCTGTGCAAATAGCCTACCTTGGTCTAGGCGCATTGGGTTATAGTGGCGTTGTACGGCTGGCGTCTGCAGGTTTCAGCATTTGTAAACTTGTAGCGTCCCCTCGTTGGGCTCCGTGGTGGGTGGCTGCCAACGCTGCTGAACAACAATAAGGAAGACATGCATGGAGCATTCCCACTACTGTCTGATCGTACCGGCTTAGAGCCGGTACGCACCGATGATCTCACCAGAGAAAGATTGGCCACCCTGGTGCAGTATCTGGCCACCCCCTCCCGTAGGCATTCGTCAATTAACTCACGGCCCTCAGTCCCCACCAGTTGCGGAGCAACTGACCACGGCGGCGGTCAGATCTGCAAAGCAGCAGAGGGTCCTAGGAATCTCTGGATACGGACAGGCCACCATTGGAACTTGAACTTAGCAACGTTTAACGTCAGAACGTTATCTAGTGAGGGAAGTCTAGCTTTATTATTCGAGGAGCTAGAAGGCATTAAATGGGATATAATAGGGCTGAGTGAGGTTAGGAGGACAGATGAGGCCTGCACTGTGCTACAGAATGGGCACGTCATTTGCTATCGGGGCTTGGCAGACAGAAGAGAACTGGGAGTAGGGTTCCTAATTCACAGAAACATAGCTGGCAACATAGAGGATTACTATAGCATTAATGAAAGGGTGGTAGGCATTGTAATTAAACTGAATAAAAGATACAAAATGAAGGTAGTTCAGGCTTACGCGCCTACATCCAGCCATGATGACGCTTCAGTTGAAAGCTTCTATGAAGACGTGAAATCGGCAATGAGTAAGGTGAAAACACAGTATACTATAGTAATGGGCGACTTTAATGCAAAGGTAGGGAAGAAGGAGGCTGGAGACCAGGCAGTAGGAGATTATGGCATCGGCACTAGAAACGCCAGAGGAGAGCTACTAGTAGAATTCGCAGAACGCAATAATCTGCGTATTTTGAATACCTTCTACCAAAAACGAGAAAACCGCAAGTGGACATGGAGGAGCCCTAATGGCGTAAATAAGAACGAAATAGACTTTATAATGACTGCACACCCAGGAGTCGTGCAGGATGTGGAAGTGGTTGGCAAGGTAAGATGCAGTGACCATAGAATGGTACGGGCTCGAATCCGCCTAGACTTGAAGAAGGAACGACAGAAACTGATACGCAAGAAGCCAATCAATGAGCTAGCACTGAGAGGGAAAGTACAGGAATTCAGAGTGTCACTGCAGAGCAGGTACTCTGCTCTAAGCGAGGAAACCAACCTTAGCGTAGATACAATGAATGATAATCTGATGAGTATCATCACGGAGTGTGCAGTGGAAGTTGGAGGCAGGGTAGCTAGGCAGGACACCGGCAAGCTTTCCCAGGAAACGAAGAACCTAATTAAGAAGCGTCAAATCATGAAAGTGTCAAGTACAACAGACAAAATAGAACTGGCAGAGCTTTCGAAGTTGATTAATAGACGTAAAGTATGCGATGTAAGAAGGTATAACATGGAGAGAATTGAGCACGCTCTGAAAAACGGAGGAAGCGTCAAAGCAGTGAAGAGAAAACTTGGGATAGGCAAAAGGCGGATGTATGCACTAAGGGACAAAGAAGGCAAAATAACTACCAATATGGATAGGATAGTTAAAATAGCGGAGGAGTTTTACAGAGATCTGTACAGTAGCCCAGACAACCACGACCTTAATACTATAAGAACTAGCAGTAACCCAGACGACACCCCACCGGTAATGATAGAAGAAGTCAGAAAAGCTTTGGAGAGCATGCACAGAGGCAAAGCTGCTGGTGAGGATCGGGTAACATCAGATCTGCTGAAAGATGGAGGACAGATTGTGTTAGAAAAACTAGCCACTCTATTTACGAGGTGTCTCCTGACGAGAAAAGTACCAGAGTCTTGGAAGAACGCTAACATCATCTTAATACATAAGAAAGTAGATGACAAGGACTTGAAGAATTACAGGCCGATCAGCTTGCTCTCTGTAGTATACAAGCTATTTACAAAGATAATTGCTAGCAGAGTAAAGAAAACATTAGAATTCAATCAACCAAAGGAACAAGCAGGATTTCGAACAGGCTACTCAACAATCCACCACATTCATACTATCAATCAGGTAACTGATTTATACTATCAATCAGGTAACCAACCACTATACATAGCCTTCATAGATTACGAGAAGGCGTTTGATTCAGTAGAAATATCAGCCGTCATGCAGACACTGCGGAATCAGGGCGTAGATGAAATATATATAAACATTCTCGAAGAAATCTACAGGGGATCAATTGCTACCATAGTGCTTCATAAAGAAAGCAACAGAATACCAATAAAGAAGGGTGTAAGGCAGGGGGACACAATCTCCCCAATGCTATTCACTGCGTGCTTACAGTTCGTTTTCAGAAGCCTAGAATGGGAAGAGTTAGGGATAAGAGTTAATGGAGAGTACCTCAGTAACCTGCGCTTCGCCGATGACATTGCATTGCTGAGTAACTCAGGGGACCAATTGCAACTCATGATTACGGAGTTAGACAAGGAGAGTAGAAAGGTGGGTCTTAAAATTAATCTGCAGAAAACGAAAGTAATGTACAACAACCTCGGAAAGGAGCAGCGCTTTGCGATAGGTAATAGTGCACTTGAAGTTGTAAAAGACTATGTCTACTTAGGGCAGGTAATAACCGCAGAGCCTAACCGCGAGATTGAAGTAACTAGAAGAATAAGAATGGGGTGGAGCACATTCGGCAGGCACTCTCAAATTATGACAAGTAGATTGCCACTGTCCCTCAAGAGGAAGGTATATAACAGCTGTATCTTGCCGGTACTTAGCTACGGAGCAGAAACCTGGAGACTCACAAAGAGGGTTCAACTTAAATTGAGGACGACGCAGCGAGCACTGGAAAGAAAAATGGTAGGTGTAACCTTAAGAGGCAAGAAGAGAGCAGAGAAGGGGACAAACGGGAGTTAAGGATATCATAGCTGCAATAAAGAAGAGGAAATAGACATGGGCCGGGCATGTAGCACGTAGACAGGATAACCGCTGGTCATTAAGGGTCACCAACTGGATTCCCAGAGAAGGGAAGCGGGGTAGGGGGAGACAGAAGGTTAGGTGGGCAGATGAGATTAAGAAGTTTGCGGGTATAAATTGGCAACAGCAAGCACAGGACCGGGTTAACTGGCGGAACATAGGAGAGGCCTTTGTCCTGCAGTGGACGTAGACAGGCTGATAATGATGATGATGATAATGACATCCATTGTGGTGATTTTAAAGTGACATATCAACCTTCCTCATTCGCGCTTCTAAAATCATCAATTTCCACTCTACGTGGGATTTGCCAATTTTGTCGCCTACAAAACTTTTTTATGTACTACCAGTGCTCCGCGGTGCTACGTCGTACATACAGAGATTTAACCGCTAATCGGCAACATATATGTAGTCGTCAGCCTAAGAATCCATGCGACGAGACAATCGGTTCAAGCTAGTTAGTGCAGGTGGGCTATGTCTAAAGCATTTTTACGTGTGGCAAATAGTCTCTAGCTACTTATTTTTCGTGTCAGAACTCATCCCATTTTTCGTGCCTTCTTACAGGTAATGCTGGTAAATGTGTTACCTGACTAAACAGTTTCATCGAATTTTTCCGTACGACGTTGTCTGTGGGGATTTATGCGTGAAGTGTATATTCCTTTTTTCGCTTTTTGACAGTCAAGTTTTCAAATGAATCTTTGTGCTGTATACCACGCAAACGTTTTTACAGACATTTGATAGCAATGCCTTTTCCGCCACCACTTTATTGTACAAAGTATTGGAGTCTGCCAGAATATGACGTCTTAAATCGGGTGCGTAAAATGCCAGTGAAACCATTGACAAAAACTTAATTTTTTTAAAGTTCGCTCTGAGACCTTGCCTGTGAAGAATATACTTTTTTTTCAAGCACACTAGCGCCGCCAACGGGTGCGCAAGCGCTTATGGGAAAAGTTGGTACGCCGCAGCAGCCGCTGCCACGGGCACGCGAGCCTTACGCTTCATCTTTCCGTCTGCACCGTGCCAGCCCTTCTCAGATGAGATGAACTCGTTAAGGTGTGATATACCACTGCGTGATTCACTCACAAACTTCAATGTTTGCGTTCGACGACCTGTCTATACGATTTGCACTTGTCTCCTTGTTCTACCACCTGAGCGGCTCAGAAGCGTCAGTTCATTTATATTATGGTGTCAGTCCACCTTCGGCATTAATAAAAAAAACAGTACAACTTGGCTGTCTAAAAAGTGCAAGCACTGTTCATAAATTCTCCGATGCGTTAGGAATCAATGTCCTTTGACGCTTTTTACGAGTAAATTGTATACGGTTCTGGTATATTCATAGAGTGCTCTAGAAATGAGCGCAATTTCGTAAAATAAAACTCATTGAAAAGACCACTGCGTGCCGCTCGCAGCATATTCATGTATACCAGCTTCTCTTGGCATTCTAACTACAAGTTGAAATAAAGCCCACAGGGAAAAAAGAAAAAGTAGGATCAGGAAAGAAATATGCACACCGGAAACACTCACGACTGAAAGGCTATCGCTTGTCTTAACAAACACATATAAAAAAATTGTGGTGCATCACGCACGTCACAAACAGGTACAAAATGACTGACTACCGAGACGCGTGTTTACAGTATAATAATAAAGTTGAGTTTCTTGTGTTGTAGCGATAGCGAATGTTAACCGACTGAAACAACGTGCGGTGTTCTTTGTTATATGTCTCCGAGATTTCTCGCGTGTATGGCGAGGGTGATTGTGCAAGATTACCAGGCCTTCGAAGGTAAAATTGCATGACTGAAATTGTGAGGTGCTAAGAGATGGCTTTATTCAATGAATTTTGATGCTCTCGGAGGCGCTTGTCGATGCATCAACCCTTCTGACGGATGTATATATGTTGACGCAAAGAAATACTGTTAGCAACTCTTGCACAACAATTGCAAGAACAATTATTGTTCTTTGGCATGCCTCTCATAGGACTTTTCTCTGCCCACCGCAGACCCTTGCGACCTTTTGCTCTTTACGGAAGAATTGTTTAAGCATATGGTACGGAAAACACAAACCCTCACCTCGCATCGCTTCCCAACTTCCTTTCAGACTGTGCAGAACGTATGCATGGAATAACTGTAATACTCCTAGTTTCTTCGCAGGTGAAGGTCGTCCGAAATAATATTTGTTTGCAGTGTGAATGAGCTGCTAACAAACAAATGTAACATGATATAAGCAGGACACCGCGCCTTCTTGCAGCTGGAAACGATTGCTCATGCCATGTGCTTAGGTTTTTTTATTGTTTGTTCTTCACCGAGCGTAAGTACATCATTATTCCTCATTGAACAATACTTAAATCCGCCGACCCAAATTTAATACTCGCCTCACTCAATGCAGAATATACTGCCAGAAAACATGCTCCGCAGATACATACATATCTTATAAGAAACCGCAAATTATCAGAGCAAGGTATCTCAAAAAAGATCCTATAGCTCTAACACTTATGGCCCTTGCGCCATTAAAACACATATTAGCTGTAACACTTTCCTGCTGTCTTGGTGTTAACGGCCCAATCAAACCACAATGGTCTTAAAAGTCATGGTGCTTTATGAGCAATTCCTCGTTCAATAACTATGAATTCAGTGTTACGATATCACGTTTTGACCACCTGTATTGGCATTCTACTTATTCTACGTTCGATGCACAGCCGTCCAGCGATACCTACACTGGCTCCGTTATTCATTTCACATTTCATGCGTAGATATGCATGCAGGTGCGTTCGAACCTTATTCAACAAGTGGAGGCCTGTTCGTTTTGTGGTGCTAGCACGGCGCAAACGAGCAGCGAGCGGAGGAAGAGCCGGTTCTCTCGGCGTACAAACTTCCATAGTGCTCCGCACGCAAGCGGGGAGTTGGGGGATTGCTTGAAAAAAGGACATTGGCTTCGTTCAAGAGATATTTCAGTGTCGTCTTTTAATTGTCCGCTTTGTGACGTGCCTGAAACAATGGAATATTGTTTTATAAGCTGCAAAGATACCATCTTATTTTGGTATGTGCTCCAGTGAACTCTAAAAAAAGCCTTGTGCTAAATTCACATTCCGTGCGATATCTGCTGTCAGCGAGTTAGCGAGTTACAATGACGTGCCATTCGACATGTTTCTACTGGTTGGAATGCATAGCTTGTGGAAGACGCGCATGATGCCACGAAATGCTGAGCCACTGGTATCCTCTGCAACCCACTTTTTGGAATGGTAATCAAAATATGCGATGTTTACGAGGAAATGGAGTTTCAGCCAGAATGCTATGTTGTGTTGGTGAGGTTTCTAATACCTCCATTCAAGGCTATATTAGGAAGAGGTTGTTGCTAGGCGCATTCGTTCTAGAGACGGTGAACGTTGGGGTGTTGCGGGCTCACCATTGTGTCGCGATAGAAGAAAAATAAACAGAATAGTTCTTTTTTGTTGTATTTGCATTACAGCCATGTTTGAGTTGAATAAATACCATGAAAGAAAACAAAAGACGGATGGCTTTGCGGTAGAACACCAGCTTGGCACGCAAATAAACCGGGTTTTATGCTCACTCATACCCATAACTTTTATTATTTATTTTATTTGCAGCATTCCTTCATTTTTCGGTCACGCAAAAGATGATGATTTTTCGCTCACAACCAACGAAGCCGACACCGACACCAGAATTTCTGCAATACGAGCTTTTTAACTGGATCGCGTTTTGCTGTTTGAAGTTGTACGGGTGGAAGTCGTCATTCGATGTGGCCTTGTTAGATTATATCATTCATTGCCGTGAGGCCTCGTTGGACATTCTTTTTTTTTTAATGCTGAGCATTTTATAGCCACACCTACTCGCAAATCCGGCGTCGGCGGTGTCGTCGACAGCCCCACTGCGCATGCTCGCGTCTCGTGCCAACTGTCGCTCCTCCCCTCTCCCTCTCTCACCTCGCAAGGCAGACGCAGGCAGCTTCTGCCTGTAAGAACTGACTGCTCGCGCTGCACTGCCGTTCACTGGCCACCCCGTATATGTAGGCGCTGGATAGCGCGTTTGGAATTCAGCCAAGCGCGTCTTCCCTTGGCTTTCGCTTGACTTGGTGCTTTGCTTGACTCGATTTGATGTAGTGGTAGCAAGAGTACCTTCAAACAGTAGTGGGGCACAACCCAACATCAGCGTCCCACCACTCGTTGAAGGCAACTCTTTTTCATTCAATAAATAAGAATAATAAAGACGAAATAACAATTCAGCATTTCCAAACTATACTAAATTGCGCAACATTCACGCGATCCCCCCCCCCCCACTCTGCGACGCATTTACTCGAGTTCCCCTTGTGGGAAGATGCGGTCGACTTCTTTATGATTTTAGGGAAAAATGTCGGTCTCCGCTTTAATGAAGTAGGCTGATGTGGAATACAAGTGCAGATGTCTTCAATAATAGAGAACAATGCACGTCACCACCGGACAGATTAAGAGCGCACTTTCACGCAGTAGTGTACGAGAAGATGTCATAAAAATATTTTGGTGTCACATTTTCAAGTAACACTTCCTGGTCAGCCCACGTGACTAACATAGCCAACTCCGCGAATCGCACTCTGAGTTTTCTACGTAGACACTTAAGACTTGCGCCCCCATCAGTTAAACTAATATCGTATGTCACACTTGTTCGTCCAAAATTAGAGTATGCATGTTCTGTCTGGGATCCCCACCATTCTCAGTTATCCAACATTCTCGAATCGATTCAAAACCGTGCTGCGCGTTTTATCTACTCTGAATATACCTACCATTCCAGTGTTTCCAAACTTAAAACTCGTGCTCACCTTTCTAATCTGGAATTACGACGTCACATATCTCGACTATGCCTTTTTCACAAATTTTATCATGCCCCCATCGAAGTTCCAGCCATCCTGCCAGTCCATCGCTCATCAAGCCGCACAAATCATTCAAGCGCAGTGTATCCTCCACCAGCCCAAAGCACCGCACGTCTTTGCTCCTTTTTTGTGACAAGCGCACGGGAATGAAATCGTCTGCCTACAAATACCGTGCACCACTCCGACCCACATCAATTCAAGATTGCCCTCGAATCACTTTTTTTATTCTGTAATTAATACCCATCCCTCATGTATTACCCCAGCTGGGGCCTTTCAGGTATTCAAAATAAATAAATAAATAAAGATGCGATGCTGCGTTCTCGCCCGTGGACCGTGTCACATAGAAACGAGTGTCCTTTCAATCTGGTTGAATTATTGGTAATTATTAGCTACTGAGGCCCCAAGCAGTTCCCATCTGCACTACTACACGCCGAACATATTTACTTTCGTATATAAAAAAATCTAAACATGAATGCCCAAGAGGTGTGGTCAAGACTGCTGCCTAAAAAATGTGTGAGAATATATTGGAGCCTTTTTGTACTTGACGAACGAGGCTTTTGTTAAGCAGCAAGAGACAACTATGGCATTCCGGGCTTGCGTTTCTTTTTGTTGCGGCGAAAATTTCTTCAAGACGGGCATTAACCCATGTAAACGACACTCTGTAGACTGACGCTAGCTTTCATACAACTCTTTCTTTGCTCGTTATTGACGTAAAGAGACTGTTGTTTTTACGTGCCCACTATAGGTATACTATAGCGACGCACATCCTTCCCACAAGACGTGTTGATGCCGTGTGACAGCGCTCGCGCTTGGCGTGTCATATTTTTTGCACGACATTTAATGAAACGGTGAATCGCAGCGATGTTGTAGCGCTCCAATTTTGATTCAGCTGAAGATACCGTTAGCCCAAACTCTAACGCGATTCAAGGATAAAAACTAGAACAACAGTAGGTTGTTCGGACGAACCTCGTATCCTCTGGGAAGCACGGAAAATAAGTTTCCGTTTGTAGTTTCGTTAGTTTTCTCTACAATAAAATTTGGTTACGCAAACGTGCTTCGTCACCCTGACGCCCTTCTCATGTCGTTACGTGCGAACATTTGTTTGCCTTATTTTTACGTTATGTGTTCCCTTTGCAGTCTTGCCCCGTATTCATGAGCTTATATTCCCGGAAGTCTTCTTGCACGCGTCGCAGAGAGTAGACACATATAGCGCAGATGGAGAAAGAAAAATAAAACTGGCCTGAGGCGGTGGTAAGGACGAACGGAGGCCCTCGCCTTTCCCGCGTACCTACGCCAACTTGCACGCGGCGAACATAACAACCAGCTAGAAGGCTTGCCTACCACGCGGGATCGGAAGTGCGCAGCTGGCGGCGAGGCCCCCGCGATGCGTGGCAGCCCCACCGCGTATTTACTGCACGCTCACCCATCCGCGGGTAATGCGATCATTCGGTGGTCGACCACCCGGCGCCGCTTAAACAGTGCATGTAGCTATAAAACGAAGAATTCACACTAGGAGGGACACTCCCCTTTCAATAGTGCGAACAAATTTTGGTGAGTGAGTGAGTGAATGGGTGGGAGGGTGAGTGAGTGAGTGAGCGAGTGAATTAGTAAGTGTGAGTGGAGTGAGTGAGTGAGCGAGTGAATGAGTAAGTGTGAGTGGAGTGAGTGAATGAGTGAGTGTGAGTGGAGGAAGTGAGTGGGTGAGTGAGTGAGTGAGTGAGTGAGCGAGCGAATGAGTAAGTGTGAGGGGAGTGCGTGAGTAAGCGAGTGAGTGAGTAAGTGTGAATGGAGTAAGTGTGTGAGTGAATGAGTGTGAGTGGAGTGAGTGAGTAAGTGAATGAGTGAGTGTGAGTGAGGTGAGTGAGTAAGTGAGCGAGTGAATAAGTGTGAGTAGAGTGAGTGAGTAAGTGAATGAGTGAGCGAGTGAAGGAGTAAGTGTGAGTGGAGTGAGTGTGAGTGAGTGAATGAGTAAGTGTTTGTGGAGTGAGTAAGTGAATGAGTGAGTGTGAGTAGAGTGAGTGCGTGGGTGAGGGAGTGAGGGAGTGAGCGAGTGAATGAGTAAGTGTGAGTGGAGTGAGTGAATGAGTGAGTCAGACCAGTCAGTTTTTCTTGCCTGGTATATGAACGTACTACAGGAGAGCTACATAATTCGGTGCTTCCAGCAAATCGTCCAAGTTTGACAAATTTCAATTCAAACCTTCGTTGCAACACCCAGGTGGTCGAAATTTCCGGAGCCCTCCACTACGGCGTCTCTCATAATCATATGGTGGTTTTGGGACGTTAAACCCCACATATCAATCAATCAATCAATTCGTTGAAACAGCATCTACATGGCTGGCATGCATCTCATTATGATTTCTCTTTGCGGCACGTTGTAAAATCATAGGGTTGAGTGTATGTCAGTTGTATGCAATTTTAAGTGTATACGCGACTATGGTTTTGCGAGAATGTTTACCGCACAAAGTTTGCACAGAATGTTTGCACTGCAGGCGATATGACTTGTTAGTACAAGCGAGGACGGTAGGTAAAAAGTTCGCGCCTTTCAGAATATAAAATACTGGAGGTGTTTGTGAATTACTGAATTTCCTAAGCCAATGGCATGGATGTGTGGCTGTGCACGTCATCTGGCGTGCCCGGGCAGTTTTTATGAGCACGCGTGTGGCTCGCTTGCACGCACCTGCGTTGCACAAGATTGTAAATGACAGATAGGCACATGTCCGAAGCGTTAATATTTATCTATTCGTAGGGAGCCGGAGGGTGTGGGTCCGTCTGCTGGGTTCGTAGGGTTTCATTGCATAGCCACGCTATGAACTGTAGAGAGCCACTGCCCTCTCCGTGGGCAGGGGACATCATTTCACCTAGCACGAGCACTGCCTTGCAGGTAGCACGCTTGCAAGCTTATTCCCGGTGAGCCATTCCTGCTTCGAAGGCAGACGAAAAGGCGCTTATACGCTTATTTTGGCCGCACGTAATACACGTGATTAAGAAGTATAACAACACCAGGAAAGTGATTTGTCAGGCCGAACGTTAACCTTTCTACAGTCGCACACACATCTAAGCTGTTTTCATACGCTGCTGCAGGCGTTCTGATAACGAACTTTATAGGGTTTCAAAATAGAGGGCTAGCGATCGTGTAGTGGAAACCCTTATCTGCAGCTTGCCACTCAAGATGTCTCAGGTTACGCAGTTAGCCACCATGATGGTTCAGGTTGCAGTGCTCGGCTGCTGATACGAAGATCGCGTGTTCGACCCCGGTCGCATTTCTTGATAGAGGCAAATGATTAGAGGCTCGTTCACGTAAATGTACATTTAGGTGCACATTCACGAACCTCGGGGGTCGTAGTTTACGGGCTATTCTGTCATGGTGTGCCTCATTATCCCTTGAAGGAAAGAAGTGTAAATTCAAGGGATTGTTTTTAAAGACGATAGTCTTTCTTGGGGGCCTTCTACGCAAAACTTTTGGTCTGTCTGTCTGTCTGTCTGTCTGTCTGTCTGTCTGTCTGTCTGTCTGTCTGTCTGTCTGTCTGTCTGTCTGTCTGTACATTTGTCTGTTTGTCCACCCTTAACTGTACCGGGTACTCTGAACAACACCTGCAGCCGATACCCCAAACGGCCGACCCCATCCGCAGCCCCCACAAATGTTGCTCAAGATTCAGCGTTCATACTGGTGCGATTGTCAATTAAAAACAATTATTGCGCATATGTGAAGCACCATAGCAACACGTATATATTCTGTATGTGCGTCTTTTACTAAAAAAACATACATAAGTAATTCTAAAGAACGTGGCGTTTATCACGTTTTGCAGGCTATGCAATGCTTGCACGAAAAAGCGAGTGTTTCTAACGCTTTGCTAAGACGACACGGTGGTGGCACCTATCCGTCGCCTTGCGTTCTACACATTATCACCTCTGAGATGGCGTGCGTGCCCGTCTCAGAGGCACGCGCTTCGTTTTCCAAGAAAACTGCCAGATAGCACTCATGTCTCACGTGTGATGTGACTTGATGCGCTCGTTCGCCTCCACTGTACGCTCGAGGCACTCTAACGCAGCGCCTCCAGAATACCATTCACCGATTTCTAGCGCAGAACATCAAATAAATGTTTTGTTCACTCTCTCCATACGTCTTCTTTCGACGATATTTGCAGATCAACAAGCAGATACGGGGCCAATTTTTTGTTTGACAGAATATTAATAATAATTAACAGGCAATGATGCCAAGCAAAGTATAGGATATGTTATTTGAATTAACTGTAATGTAAATGTGAAGAAATGAAAGGGGACGAAAAGATAATTTGCCGTGGGCTGGGACCGAACCTGCAACCTTCGAATACGCATTCGATGCTCTACCGACTGACCTAGAGCGGTGGTCATCCCGCCGTCCACTTTATTCGTCTCGAGATCATTTAGTGGTGCCCTCTCGCGTGTGACTCTTTTCAATCCATAAGTGCGGCATGGCCTCCGAGATTGTCTCGGAGGCCATGAGTATAGACTGTCCGACGCCACCAGACAGGCGGTCCTCCTCGAGTTATGGAAATATTAGCGGGCAGGTTCATAAAGCAATTTGTCTTGAATGTTCACGCAGTACTCCCAGCGAAATAAAGCGGAGTTGCCATCAAGAGCACGCTCAGTCTCGGTTGCTCCTGGTCTCGTCTGCCAGCCATGGATGCGCATATCTGCATGTATGACGAGGATTTCTTTTCGCGACTGTTCGATGGCCGTGGTGCACTCAGATTGACTTTCCGGCACGTTTTCTATGACTCCAACATTTCAGCGTCACCTTTCCGCTTCGCCGCTTAAATTCCTTTGCTTGATGTTTTCAGCGCGTTACAAACGACGTGTGATATCGTTGAAATAGATTAAATGGTCGTGGCAGGCAAGCACCTTTGACTGACTTCAAGTTTTCAGCAGCTGTTGTGCAGGTGCATCTTAAGTGCTTAAAATTTAAACATCAAATATAATAAAGGTTAAAAGCGCGAGTCAAAAGGGGACGCACGACCGTGAAATGAAGTATTGAAATGTTACATGGAGATTTCTATTGCTCAAGACATTTTAATTTGTACGTTATTAAACAGACGTTAGTTGACTCATTCGCGGTCGTCTGAAAGTATATGCTGAGCAGGATTAGTGTAATTATGCTAACGTAGATTAATGATAAGCTTCCACGTCGAGAGTCGTAAGAAAATGTATTTGCCATAAAATAGTGCAAATCACTCTTTATGGTCGACGCTTGATAGGGTGTGGTGCGATCATTGTACTAAAAATATCCACAGGTGCCCTTATACATTATCTTAAGTTGACTTGAAGGTGAGAGCCTCCTTCTCTTTCTGCAGTCGATGTATTGTTTTTTCTCCGTTCCTCTCCGAATGCTTAATGGCCTCCAGGATCGGAGGCATCGCAAGCTTTCTACTTATCACCTGCACAGGCCATCGACCCACCTATCACGATTACAATGCAAAGTGATTATGTCACGTGATGACATTACCATGAGATGTTACGTTGCGACATCTTTAATACTGGCGGTCGGTGATGTCATCATGACGTCATATGGTAACGTCATTGTGAGAGGATTTTGTGCGTCACTTGTGTTGACGCTGGCGACGCGGAACACCAAAGGTCAACTTACGCGTTAAAATATTTTATCTTTTACATCGTGGTAAAAAATAGCAATACCCGCCAGAAGGGCCGAAAGAATGATCGGAAAGAGCCCTCTTTCCCCTCTTCCAGGACACATCCGCTAATTCCCCCCCCCCCATTGACGAAGCTCTACTATCGTTGTCAAATAAAACATGAACAGCGGAATGCGTTGCCCAAGCATTAGGAACTCTATGTATAATGAGCGCGCCGTCCTGTCATCATCATTGACAGGTCCGCGCACCCGGCTAGGCAGCACTGCGCGATCGAATGCATGAATGTGCCTCACGAGCGGGAAGCCGCATAAGCGTGTCTATCTTTAATCTTAAGGGGGTGAACAGTTGCACGCGTGTCACTCATGGCGTTTCAATCGGAGCCAATAGTACGCGTAGCAAGCTTTAATGTGTGTTCAACACGCCCAATCAACCCTGCTTGTCTGCAATAGTCAGGTGGTTGATGAAGTTATAAATTTTATTTGTTGACAAACGTTTTGTGTTCACAGATCCACGTTACTATATTCGGAAGTGTAGTGCGAATTTTCCTTCAACTGAAGCCTGTTTGCGCAATGCTAGCTTCTGCAATAAGTCGTAAAGTTGAGCACGTTTCGCTTCCAAAGCAGCGTAGACTCTCTTCAACTCGCTCGGCGGATTGTTCGTGCTTTCACAAAAGCTATTTCAACCTTAGAGTTTCTCAAAATAACTAGAGGGCACTCTGGCGCTGCGATCGTTCAGCGACCATGGGAATGATGTGTAGTACACACATTTGCCTAGTCTTCGTACTTGCTGGCGGCGAATCGTACTTGCGGCTCCGTTTATTGCTGTGTTTCGGTTTTGTTTTGAAAGAAAGATTGAACCCTTTTGAACTTCGTGAGCCAATTTGGAAAGTAAATTTAAAAAAATAAAATGGTGAAGCGCAACCGCTGAACATTTGCTAATACTTGTTTCGTAAGAAAACAGCTTCAAGCCACACGAACACACGTGGAGCCAAAGGCAGGCCAGAATTAGTAATATTAGACAAATGTGTGTACTACCTATCATTCCCATGCTCGCTGGAGCGCCGTGCGTTGCAGCTCCCATAGACACTAGCGCCAGAGTTCCCTCTAGTAAGTATTGTGGGAAACTCTATGACTTCAACATCATTCAACCCAATGAGTGACGCTACGAACTGGGGCAGGATCCTCATCGCGATGTCTATGGGTAAACATCACCATAATCATCATCCTAACGGCGCCCACTGCAGGGTAGCGGCCTCTCCCATGTTCCGTCAATCAACTCGGTTATTCTGTACTTTCTGCTGCCTCGTTATACCTGTAAGCTACTTAATCTCATCTGCGCACCTAGTTTCCTGTATCCCTCTCACGCGTTTGCGCTATCTCAAAATCCAGTCAGTTACCTTTATTGACCATCATTAAGGATGGGTATATTAGAGGATGCGTTGAATAATACAGTTTTTTTCTTAGACTTTTTCTAATACAAGCGACCATCTAAAGAACTATCACGATAAGAAAATAGAGCTAGTGGTTGAGGAACGCCTTGCGAAGCGAGCGAATAATAACGAAAATGCTGCTGTTCTAGCCAAAACATATCACATGACAAAAGACGAATCCACCTCCCCTACCTCCAATTGGCGTCACAAGAGCGCCGTTGGCAGTGCCGACATCGGTGGCGCACGAGGCGAATAGGGTATATATGTATATTTTAAACGTTGGAGTGTGAGTCAGTGCGAGTAACCATTACAGCGAGTGCAGAATACTATTTTTGCCTGCCGGTATCACGTAGCGCGTGACCTTCAAATCGAATTGTGAATTTGGCTCGTAAAACTGAACAAATCAGCATTGTTATGTTCGGATGGAGAGTGGAAGCGTGAAAGTTCTGAAGCAGCCACTTTGCTCAATACGCAGTGTTGCTCAATACTAAATATTCAGATTAGCGGGCTACAGTGTAGGTCCTCATTCAGGATCTACACCTTAGAGGTTTTAGCAAACGCCAAAATTGACCATCAAATTCAGCGTCTCGAGGCATAGGGGACCAGCACGAGTGGTCCAAGAAAGTCATCATCTCACCATATGACGTCATCATGACATCACGGATCACTAAAATATTTGACGTCATTAAGACAGCATCATGACACCACGTGATGCATTTGTGACGTCACGGGACGTAACGCCTTTAACATTTTCTGGGGAGGCAGAATCTATTCATCGACTGAGAAGGAAAATAAAACGGCTTTCACCTGCGAGTTGTCTTCACAGGATTCATAAGCGACGCTGTGGAAATTTTTAATATTGCTTTTTTTTCTTTTTTGGAGCACTATGGCTGCCGGGATATAAATACTGGTAGTGTTGCATTACCTTCTACTCAGCACAAAGTACTGAAATCGATGGCCAGATGCAATACAGATCATTCACAAATCCTACAAATACAGTGAACGTTAAAGATACGCTAAAGGTAAATATTAAGCCGACGTTGACTGCTGAAATGGCCGTTAAGAAACCTCGTAGTGCTACTTTCGTGCCAAGCAAATGCTTATGTTGAAATAAAATCACGTTTTGGTGACGCACCGCGTTATCGCGTTATCACTCACCTGAAAGTGTACCTTTTGACATCACAGTGTCATGCCCAATGTTGCTTGGCTTTTACTGCGCGGCAGCTGACACTAGTACCCGGAGAGCGCAAGTATCTTTCCTTCATTCTGCCTTCGTAGCATTCCCTTCATTGCCAGAGAACGTTTGTCCCAGAGTATAGTGTCCCTTTCAATTCCGAGCAGGCGCCTCCATCTGGGCAGGCGCCCCCCCTCTCTTTGAATGATTTCAAATATGCGCTGCCTCCCCCCCCCCCAAATTCACTGTTTTTATTCACCCATTGAGGGCGAATGGAAACACTGCATGCGTATTTATTAAAGCATTGCACTGGAAGCTCGGGTGTTCATTCTTTATTTTTAGCGGCTGTTCCGCCACCATCTTTAATTTTGATTCATGACCGCCGGTAAAGCCGCCACCCCCCCCCCCCCCAAATGTTGTGAGATTCTCCATGTTGGGTATTTTACGGTATGCTAAGTGACCTGCACTCTATAAATCAAATGTCACAATTGAGAACGTTCGCCAACGTCGTTACGTTAGAGACCACAGGCACACTTTTTAAAACTAAAATTACAAGAGAGAACTGTCGCGCAATGATAATTCGGATACCACATCCACAAGTAAAGACTGAGTTGTTGGGGTTTCATAATGCAGCCGTGCCTTTGGCTTCAGATGTTCTTGCAGCTTTGTTTATTACGCTTCATTTTCATATACATTCAAGCTTTCGTGCAGCTTTCTAAGCGAAGAAAATAATTAGTTTTTGCCCACTCACCTAATTGTTCGCAATTTTTACATTTACAAAGAAACAAATCGTTTTATATGATGAATTTGGCAAAGTTCAGGCAAATGATTACACCGTGTGAATACGAGACATATTAAAGGATCGTCATCATGATCTGTACACGGTCTATTCTTCCTGTACTGGCTCTGCATTTATATGGTCTCGCAGCTTGTGAACGTACTAGCGCCAGTGTCTTATCTAATAACTTTTTTGGAAAACTATTTTTATAACCCCCCGTGGCAGTGACACATTTTATGTTACATAGGCTAACATACCCAGCAAACACTTCCACGGCGTTCTAACTGCTTCCGACGCTGCTGTGTAAACGCCAAACCAAAAACTGCCCCAAAAGTTTCTGCTTTAACTGTGATTTGGCATGCAAAGCAATGGTCAAAATTTAATTATGGCTGAGGTCGTTGAAAGACAAATCCTCGAACACAACTGATAATCGTTTCCTCTGAGTAAACGAATTAGAAGCGGCTTCTTCACCCACTATGGTACCCGCCACAGTAGTGGCTAGGGCACTCGGATGCTGACTCGCAGGTTGCGGGATTGAATCCTGGGAGCGGCGGCTGCATTTTCGATAGAGACTAAAATGTTGTAAGCCCGTGTGCTTAGATTTGGGTCCACGTTAAAGAACCGCAAGTGGTCGAAATTTCCGGAGCCCTCCACTACGGGGCCTCTCATAATCATATCGTGGTTTTGGGACGTTAAATCCCAACAGTTATCATTATTATCCACTATTGTTACTTAATGGTTGCAGCATTGCGCCTATAAACCCAAAAATGCCAGTTCGATTGCATCGGCGACGGTTGCATTATGAAGGACGTGTGAAGAGGCCTGCCACGATCCATGGCCTATATATTTTGGCGCTCGACTGCTGACGCGAAAGTCGCAGGATCCACTCTTTATCTCGGAGGCTGCATTTCAATGGAGGCGATGAGTAGTAGTAATGGGTGCGACATACATAAAATACCCCATTGCGCTCGGCTTTTGGTGCCAACTCAAGAGTCCCGTGTGGTCAAAATTATTCTCGATTCCCATAGTACGCCTTGCCGTATAATTGTATTCTCTATTTAGAAAAGAGAAACCCAAAAAATAGGTAATTTTATAAGTTAGCGCGTCTTGAGGCCAACGTTTCGGCCCATATAGGCCACGGCTTTGCGTATTCCAAAGCGCTCGCCCTATCTAAAAGCCTCCAAAAAGCTGTGGTGGGTTTTCGAGAGAAATGGTCATGTTTATAAGAATGAAAGGATGCAGCTATTCTGTTTGGGTAGTTTTATTTTTCACGCTCTACCAGCGTTTCGAGCGGCGCTTCACATTGATTGGCTCATCTTCAGAGTAGCTGGTCAAAAAAAAAAATCGAACGAAAGCAATTTTTACAATGTATAGATACCGTGATTTAACAACTTTTTTCCTGTAAGATGTATATCGTTTAGTTAGCTTATGGTAGCACTGGAGACCATTCTTGTTCAATAAATATGAGAGGAAGTATAACAGGTCATCAGCTTGATGGTCTCGTCGCATCGAGGAAAACTGTGCATGGCAGCATACATCACGTGGATAAGGATAAGGAACACGTACCGTCGGGTCTAAAATAAGGGGTCATTTAGTTCTTTAGCAGGCAGCGCGAAATACGAAGAGCCAAGTGATAGGCGAAACAAGGAGACGAAGTGCTAATCATTCTTTTTTTTTTCTTTTGTTGTAGCACTCGTGTGGTCTCTCTGTACCTCTGTTATGTCTCCATAATTTACGTTACCTGCTCGAGCATGCACGTCTACAAGCTCGCCCAAATTTCTGTTTGTATAGTTTCGCTTCATCATAATATAGTCTTATGCACCATTCACAACCTTTCTATTCCTATGATAATGTCCTTGTTTTTTTGCTTTCGTAGTTGCACTGTAACTACTTCGCTTTCGTAGTTACGCTGTAACTACTTCTAGGTTGCACTGTTCGTGCATTCAGAAACGTAGAGAAGTAACGTTCTATTATCATCTCTCCTGCTTTCCTCCTATTTATTCTTTTCGCTCCACTATCCTCTCACCCAATGCAGGGTAATAAACTGAGTGTAACTTCGTTAACCTCTCTCCCTCTTGCCAGTGAGGTGTGCACGCAAGTCCGTCGTGACGCGACCCCCGGCAGCTGTCGCTTTCCCGCGCACCGAGGCGAGGGAATACAAATAGCGCCCCGATGAACCGCGCGCCTCGTTAGGATGACGCCGCTTACGGGGCCTAGTGGGCGTTTAACCTTCGGGCGCTTGTTATGCTTCAGGCAGGGATGCGGGACGACGCATGAATATGCGATGTAAGAGAGGAAAGACAACCGCGAACTTCCCTGCTCCAGAGGGACACAGTACTTTAAGGAACAAATAAATTATGTTGGTGTGCAAATGAAGTGCAGCGGCACTTAGCTATGCGCCCGCTCGGATGCTACCAGGGTAACTCGTTCGACACATGTAGCACCACCGTTACCACGTTCTTTCGATTCCGAGGTTCATTAAAACGTTTCAATGCTTGGGCTTGAAGCAGTAGTGTGATTTTCAGGCAAAAAAAAAAAAACTTGCTCTCTGCCACGCGAAGCTTGGGAACAGCAAAGCTGGTTTATGCAGGTGGGAGGCGTTATCTGCTAATGCTAGGTTCCAAACTTAGTTTAAGCGAAGCTCTTTATGGACTGACGATAGTTATAGCGCGAGAACAGTACGACGACAAAGAGACAAGAAGGACATCATTCTGTTCTCGCGCTGTAACTATCGTCATGTCATGCCAACTAGCCCAAACTGCCACACTTCTTTATGGTTCTTGGAGCGAGCACCTCTTTCTCTTCGTGTCGGCCGTTATCTCGTTCGTTTTCTCGGGTGGTATCGCCGCCGCTTATTGCGTCCTCACTCTACACCACACCGAGCCTCGCAATAGGCAGCATCTTCTTCAGGGGCATGGTTCTTTCTCGAAGAAACCATGTCTAGAAACTTTCCCGGCACGACCAGCAGCTGCTTTTTTATAATGACTCCTATAGGATATGCGCATGCTCAGTAGGTCTATTTATAAGACGCATTCAATCAGCTAAACTGTTTCTAGGACACTTTCATGTACACTTGGCATGGTTATACATAGCCATTTCGACAACTTCGACTCAGCTCCTCAACAGCTGTTTCTATAGCGCATGCGCGGAAGGGCATGACGCCACATCAGGTATCGCGGCATCTAGGCAAAGTGGGGCCAGATGAAGATGGCTAGAAAGTGTCACGGCTAGGTTTGTTGCGGGAAACGGGCGTTTTCAACAGCAAACGTTTGCAGTTCTACTTTAAAGAAAATTTCGAACTTGACTGCCATCTTTGATTCCGTATACATAGATATCAGGCACTGGCCAAGTCAAAAACATCTAAGGGGTCGAACGATCCATCGAGTACCATGCGATATTGTATGAGGAGTCATGCTAGCTTCGTGAATCGCTATAATCCCGCATGTTACGTGCAGTGTTTGTGCAGTGGTTACTGCTTAGTAGCGGAAAACACACAAGTAGGGTTACTATCACCTCTTCGTGGGTTGATTGATTTATTGATATGTGGGGTTTAACGTACCGAAACCACCATATGATTATGAGAGACGCCGCAGTGGAGGGCTCCGGAAATTTCGACCACCTGGGGTTCTTTAACGTGCACCCGAATCCCTCTTCGTGGGTCAATTCATGCTATATAAACGCCTTGACCGTGAGGTAGCGCACGGAATAACAACCGTATTCAGCGGTCCGTAGCAAAATACTGTTGCACGCGACAAAAACAAGATGAATACTTCCTTTAGAGGCATTTAAAAGTCAATAATAATAATATAATAATAATAATAATAATAATAATAATAATAATAATAATAATAATAATAATAATATAATAATAATAATAATAATAATAATAATAATCGTTGAAGTTTAACGCCTCAAAACCGCGATATGATTACGAGAGACGCCTTAGTGGAGGGCTTCGGAAATTTTGCCCACCTGGGGTTTTTTACCTGCTCCGAAATCTAAGCACACGAGCTCCAAGCATTTTTGCCTCCATCAAAAATGCGGCTGCCGCAACCAGGATAAACATTTAAAAGTCGTAAAAAATATATCGGGATTCCTTACAGCAATTTTTAGTCTTACAGATGAGAACCAACTGATAATCAAGGCCAATGGAAGTGCAGGAAATGTTACTTTACAGTCTTAGCGATATAAATGTGAACAAATGAAAGTAGGTGCAAAGGCAACATGCCGCCAGCAGGAAACGACATGGGGCCTTCGAATAACGAGTCCTAGGCTCTACCGATTGCGCTGCCGTGGTCGTACTACCGTACACTTTATCGGGCAGGGACCTGTTCCATGTTTGTAACGCTGCCTCCGAACATAGTGCGTAGCGCTACCTCCGACGTGCTGTGGTCGGATGCAGCTTTGCAGCTGCTGTGCAAGTTGTCACGCGATCATAGAGGGTGGTGGCAAGCTTTGGGCTGGGTGGGGCCTACGTGCCTCAATGTCACTACAAGCGCCCCAGTGTGTCGACTGCACCTACAGTTGTTTACAAACGTGGAGTAAGTCCGTATTTCTGCATATAAACCTGGGGGCGAGCGCCACTCGTATAATACCGATGACGGCGAGTGTGGAACACTCTTTGTTTTTGGCTGCTGGCGTCATCTACAGCATGATCTTTTTACGAGCTAGTAGCTGACCGCTACTCTCTCGCCTACTTCATCGACTCTACCAAAATGAGACCCTCGCCGTAATTTTAAGGTCTCGTTCGATAGATAACATTTGATATGTCGTATTCCCAACAAAAGTAAGCAATAGCAATCGCTGTAGTAATTACGTAATAGTAATGCCAAGTAGCTGTTAAGAAAGTTCTGAGCAAGTATTCTCCTAAAATTTGATATTTGAACGAATTACAAACATCTTGCGTCGTTTTCTACGATGCTCACCCGTCATTGAGCTATTGTATTATTTATACTCGCATTCATATGCAAACAAACAAAGGGAAGAAGTAGTGCTGGTGTTTAGCACAGTACATTCAATGTGACCTTCGTAAAATTGAAATCTGGTGTAAGTAAAACGTGGTTAATTGCCCTTAACGCAAACAAAACGTCACTAGTCTTTTTTCATCGTCGACAGTATTACCCATTTCCAGCATACTTCAATACCAACACTCAAATTTCATGCGTAACTACATACTAAATCTAGATGTCCATTTTTCTTTTGATTTAACATGGTCTCTTCACGCAACACGCATTACTAACGAAGCAAACCGTGCTCTTGGTGGCCTGTGCCGAAACCTTCATCTAGCTCCTACGCCTGTCAAATTACTCGCTTATGAGACACTAATCATACCAAAACTTGAATACCCATGCCCTGTGTGGGACCCTCATCAGAGTAAAAAATACTATAGCGTAGCACTAGCGGTGGCCAGCCGGCTAGGGAAAAAGATGACGAGCACCGGTGGCTCGTGGCACCTAGAACGTGGGTGCGCTTCTGGCTTGCTGGACGCCACGGCCACTGCCCTACTTCGGCTGATCGCTTCCTCCTGTACGGCTCGTCTGCACATTTAACCTGCGACGACGGCATGTCTACGTCGGACGCCATCATGTCGCCTACACTACTAAAACACTTGAAACAGTGCAAATCTGAGCAGCATTATTCATCTTTTCAGATTATTCATATCAGTCAAGAGTAACCCAACTTAAATTTCGCGCTAACCTCGGTACCTTTTCGTCACGCCACTGTATAGCTCATCTGCGCCTGCTTTTCAAGTTCTATCATGGATCCCCTCGTACTCCCACCATCAAGCCAGCTCATCATCACTGAGACTGCATGAATCACGAGAATTCCGTTTACCTGCCAAGTGCTCGCACCACTGCACTCCTTTCATCCTTTTTTATCAAGACCACGCAAGATTAGAATGGCCTTCCTCCTCGCGTTCTGCACCCTTCCAGTATCAACTTCAAAGCAGCGATCGAGCATCTGCCCCTTTAACCCATTGTAACAGCCCACCCCTCATGTAAAACCCCTTCATTCGGGCCTTTGAGGTATTGTAAATAAATAAATAAATAAATAAATAAATAAATAAAATATTTGAACTAAGCAACTAAGTAAAGCCAAGATGGTGAGCGAACCGCCATTAAGCGCGGCACGCGCATTCATCGCCATTCAGCGTAAGAGTGACTGCACAGTGTGTTCACAAAACAGATGACCAGATAAGCAACGGACAAAATAGCGCTTTACACGGGCAATGATGCGCGCTGCACGCAGGCCTAATTTGAAACCATTATCGATGTCTGCCAGAGCTTGTTGCGCTCACGTATACGGTCGCTGGGGCGTCTGGTCTGGCACGTGTGGAAACTCGGTGGTGCCTTCGAATTGCAACGCACACACAAAAAAATGAAGGGGTTGGGGCGCAACGAACAAGGGAAGCGGCAGCGGACGGCTCTCGCTCCAAAATGACGAACGTGACGCGGAATAACAATCGGGCGCTCTCCGTTTCATTTCCCTATTGAAATCTTGTGATGTGTGTGCTCGTACTTGCTCCTCCTCTGCAGTTTGTTTCCGTTTCGTCGTAATCGACGTGTCATTTCGTTGGCTCGGACGGGCTCCCGCTGAAACAGGAGAAAGGATTCCTCCACCTCCGATGCCCGCATGAGCGAGAGAAACGATTTGAGCAGCAGAGAAAGCGGAAGGGATAAATATATATATGCAGGCGAATGCATGTTGGTGTCACTTGTGTCGCAATGAGATGCGGGGGCACGCGCGCTCTGCTTCGATGCCTCGGGGCCGTCTCTGTGAATCCGGATACCCCTGTGGCCCCTCTTGCTCACTCCTCGTTTCGTTCCTCCCCCGCATGCGCCTTCGCCACCGCGATCCTGGTCGACATCGTTCGGTGAAATTGGCGAGAGTGAGGCGAGAACAGAGGGCGCTTCTCCTCGTGCATCGTTGCCCGAGGGTACTGCGAGAAGGTGACACGCGCTTAATTTGCATACGATCAAAACGTCCCGTTTTTCCTTTTTTTCACCTCCTCCTCCCCTTTATTTCGAATGGGAAAGCTTATAGCAGACCGGCTCTTGCGTTTTCCGTTCCGGGCGCTAGTGCCGCATAGGGATCCGCAGCCATCTTTTCCATCTCCATTGCGCGCGGGGAGCTTTCGCACGAGTTCCCATTCTTTTTCTATTCCTAGGTTTTTGTTTTGTCGCTTTCTTTATTCCTTTTGATCACAGGAGGGGATAGGGTGGGGAATGTCACTGTTTCCCTTTACTACATTCTTTTTTTCCCGCAAGCTAACTGAAAACATCATTCAAGCTAGAAAATATCTCCCTAAAAAATTCCGCTCTCGGAATTCGCGAATATGTATGAACAGCAACGAAAAAGAGTACTTTTTTGTTTTCATGTCCTAATGAAATATCATAAGTATTTGCAGGGTGACACGTGACAGAATTCGCAGAGCACAGCTGTGAAAAGCTTATGGCTACTTTAAGAAAAAAATGCACCCTGGGAAAAGATGAAAAGAGTGTGGCCTCACTGCAGATGCGTGTTCCTATTTTGGGCCGTAATCATGTTCAAAGTGCAGCTTGAAAACTCGTACTTAAATCCATTTCTCCATTTTTTTTAAGAAGCGGGCTTCTCTGTAGAATGGGTTCTAACAAGCAGAAGCCTGCCTTGTTCCTACGCATCGTTTTATATGACATGGTACTACAACTCAAGCTTTTTGTTTTATTACGATAGCAATTATATGAACAGTCTCGGCTCGTTTTTAGTCGTCGCCTCCCCCACCGTCGTTCAGAGTATATATATATATATATATATATATATATAATATATATATATAGATATATATATATATATATATATATATATACAGATATATATATACATATATATATATATACATCTATAGTATATATATATATATATATATATATATATATATATATATATATATATATATATATATATATATATATATGGACGGACGGACGAAGGGACATGCTCAAAGTCTCCGAAGTTAACTAAGAAATGCTGCGCTTCTGTTTTTCTGCTTGTTTATATAAAATAAAAGCATGAATAATAACCGAAGGGTTCGATTATCTTATCATATTGCGCATTTAAAACACGAATATTTATCATTCGTTAGCTATGAAACAAACTCTACGCAGAATCAAGTCGCGAGCAGCATAAAAGTGTGCTTCGCTTTCAGAAACGCGAATAGTCTGGACCACCTACGAATGTTTGATGCATGCGTGAGTGAATTTGCATTTGGAATATATCCGGTTGCCACGACCGTATGCAGTCGTCCTGTGTTTTTCAAATTTTTTGCACTACACTGCAAGAAATATTAACTATCAAGTGTGTACCACTTTGTTGCAGGTATAAAATTTTAAACCTCGCACTCAGCAGGGAGTTCTAACACCACTGTCGTTCTTTTGCAGTATTCGACTTGAAATTGTTAAAGTGACAAAGTGTCTACTAGAATAATTGTCTCTACACTGTTTTAATTCTTTGTGAGTTATTTTTTATGCCTCTTTGAATTCTCCTTTCTAGGTTAATTTTTTTGTTAGTTTTGGGAACTTCAGATGGGCTAGGAGTAAAGTTTTGCTTTAATTTCAAGCCTGAAAACGACGGCTCATATCGTTTACGCAGTCGGTATACACTCGAATCTAAATTAAGCCGTTTCGATATCGACCGTGCGGTGGTCTCATTTATAACAAAATCAATAGATAAAGTGAAAAACGCCTGTATAATGATATTTTGAGCCCAAGGGGCTTGGAAATGAATCTTGGGCTTTTTTGCGAGCGGTTGGTGATTTAATATCGCCATGTATTCTGTCGTGGCGTCGCTCTTAAATTTCATTTTACCTCAGTTTCGCACGTTCGCAGCTTTATTCTAAAGAGTTTTTCACGCTGTCTGTCCACTTTTAAGATATAATGAACAGAGGAAAGAGATGGCTTACCAAAAGAAGATTCCGTTGCTCACTGTACGCTAAGTGCTTAAGGATATCGCGTGTTACAGAGAGAAATAATTAAATCGTAAATAACGCGAGAATGCATTTGTGAAATTGCGCAGTGCATTTGCATTAAATGCACAAAATACGTTCGCTGTCCTATATAAATCCCGCATTGTTCTGAATACGGGCCTCTAGTTCTCTGTTTTGACGATGATTTTTAAGGCTCATGCTAATTAGCGACTTGCTTCACTGCACGTTTATTTTTTAATGGCCCCTTCAAGGGGCTGCGTTTATAATTGTACAGTACATAATTAGTAATGACATATTGCCACTCATAGTAGTGGGTCAAATGCATAGCCATTGACTCAGGTCGCGATGAAAAGAAGTGCACGCGCTGTTCTTCTTTGGGGAACGAGCTCAACTGACGCGTTTCACCAAGAGCACTGCGACTCTACGACCAATAAACCTCGCTTGGCCCTCTGAGGTGATGTGACGATTGGTGGAGGGTTGAGGTAGCCTTCACGGATGCTAGAAACCTCTCCTGAAAGCCGCGCCACAAGTCCAGTGCCAGTTTACAGCCCCGTGCATCAGATCATCCGCATAACCAGGGGACCTTCCCCGCAAGTCGACGTTCTCGTTAGGAGCCGCTCAGCCAGCATGACCAGCACTTTTGCGCAAATCAACTCAGGCGGTATGAAAAACACAGCGTTGAACTGCTACACGCTTGAAGGCCCACAGGTTCTGACGCCGTTCCATGGCACCGAGGTCGAAGATGTTGAAGACTGGTTGGTTGACTTCGAGCGTGTGGCAGCCTTGAATAGATGGGACGACATAGCTAAACTATGGCGCGTGTAATTCTACTTGGAAGACAGTGCTAACATGGTACCGAAACCGCAAGGAACAACTGACTTCCTGGCGAGAATCCTGCCATCGGCTACTGAACACGTACATCAGCACCGATCACCATGAACAAGCGGAAATAGCGATCTATGCCCATATCTAGATGCCCATCAAAAGTGTGACGACCTATGTTGAAGACATGACACGCCTGTTTAAACGAGCTGATGCAAGGATGACGGAGGAAATGAAGTTGTGTCTTCTTATGCGAGGAGTCAAGGAGCAGCTCCTTGCCATTATCTTGCGCGGAGCCCTCCGAAAACTATCACCGAATTATTTTCCGAGGCTGTCCCACTCATGAGATGCTTCACCATCGATCCACTCTGAGCGGCAAATCAACTGCCCATCCACTACTGACATGATCACGGCTACGGGGATATAGACCGAGCGTCTGCGAGAACTCATTCGCTCTATGTACGCGAAGAGTTGAAAAAGGCTGTCGCCCCGGCACTACCTACAGTAAGCTCTAGAGCAAGCATCAATAAACAACGAGGTACAACAGACGTTGTGAGTCATGATGACGACACTATTGGGCCGACTGAATACCACCGTGCAACATACGCGGATGCCTTGAAGTGCCCTACTTCTCCGCTGCTCGTGCATGCAGCACCTTCAGCTTCAATTCAGTCGGTGCAGCCGCTGCAGTATTACGAAGATACGTGCTTGTCATCACATATCACCGATGCCTGTCCGATTATACGTCATTTAGAACATCCAGCACATTTCATCGATGGCGGATGCATACACTCACGGAAGTCGGATGTTTGGCGCACTCCATACGCAATACAATAAACCTCGCCTTAGCGCTCGCCTTTGTCCCTTCCCTTGTGCTTTGCCTCACATTTTTTACGCTTTACGTAATTAGTTACGTATTACCAACACGCCCAACTTCATACTCTGGCCTGGACCTCTGAGTTGACGTGACAATGTATACATAAAAATAATTAGTGCTTAGGCTTTTCAGGTAATGTTGATGAGCAGGTGATTGCAGCGATACAAAGGGGCATGCCATTCAACTCAGCCGATGACACGCAGTAAAAGGAAGCCGATAACGTAGTAGTGCGGATACGTGGTTGGGTTAATTGTGTCCTGTAGGAAGGAAAAGGCGTGAGGATAGGGTCATTATTTTGGTGACTGATGGTGCATAGGTCGTGCGACCGTCTGTGACTAACAAACAAAAGGAAACTCAAGGCAACCGATTTTCACACCCGCGTGTGACTTCTCTGTGTGACCACACCACATTTGCGTCTGCTCGCACTGCCACTGCCTGGTGAACTGTATTTGCGTACTGTTCCTGCATATCTGATTGGTTCAGTGGTTTGCGAATGCGGATGCGCGACTGAAGAAATCGAACAGCTAGCGACGGAACCAAAGCAGCCGCTTTTTCTACCAAAACGCCTTTTAGCGACTAATTTGAACGCGCAACCAGCACTAGTCGCTAGTGTGAACGAGACTATATTGTGTGTTGTAAAGAATGATTTTTTTTTATTTGAATATACTGCAGGCCCTTCACGGCCCAAGCAGGAGTGGGTACACAGATACATCGAAATACATACATTGCCAGAGAAAAAGAAAAAAAAATGAACAAAAAAAAAATCATGGTGCAAATTCAATACACTGTATGCGGTTGATGAAAGAGTCAATCGTACTACAACAAACAATGTCATTGGGTAGGCTGTTCCAGAGGGAGATAGCCGACGGAAAAAGTGAATGTTTGTGAGCGTTTACACGACTTAAAGGTTGGCGTATTGTTTTAGAATGATTTAGTCGGAATGATTGTTTAGGCGGATCTTGCAGGTAATGAGAGCGTGATATGTGGAAATGACCATGATATAATTGGTAAAGGAATTTTAATCGTGACATTATTCTGCGTTGAAAAAGTTGTTTTAAGTTTGCCCTCGCGAGTAAATCTGCGGTACTGGACTGCCTCGCGAATTCTGAATATACGAACCTTACTGCCAATTTTTGTATTCGTTCTATTTCACTAATCAGGTACTTTTGATGTGGACTCCAGATGAGATCGGCGTACTCTAAACATGGTCTAATTAGTGTTTTGTAGGCATTTATTTTAATATGTGGTGGTGCATTGCGCAGTTTTCTTCTCAAGAAAGATAACTTCTTTTCCGCTTTCTGACACATGGCCAAAATGTGTGGTTCCCAGTTAAGGTTCGGCGTGAGTGTAATGCCTAGGTATTTTACTTGATTGCATTTTTCGATAATTGAGTTTCCAATCCTATATGTATAGTTAAGGGGGGTTTTCTTATTTGTAAAAGAAATGCAATGCGTTTTTGATGTGTTTAGTTTCATGCCCCAAGTATTGCACCAGGAATAAATTGCCTGAAGTGAATTGTTAAGTTTAGTTTGGTCGTCTGAATTGCGCACGACTGTGTACACGACACAGTCGTCGGCAAACAGACGCATCTGAATAGTGTTCTCAACGGAAAAGTGGATGTCGTTAATAAACATTAAAAACAGCAGAGGTGCAAGAACCGATCCCTGAGGTACACCAGAATAAACATCAAGTGGTTCTGATAGCTGATTGTCAATTTTAACGCTTTGTTTCCGTTTAGTTAAGAAGCTGTTGATCCAGGATATTATTTTGATATCAATACCAAAAGCCGATAGTTTTTTGACTAAATCCAGATGTGGGACAACGTCGAACGCCTTAGAAAAGTCTAAAAATATAGCATCTAATTGGACGTTATCGTTGATTGCGTTGGCTATGTCATGGGTTAATTCAGCTAATTGGGTTATAGTTGAGAGGCCTGATCTGAAACCATGCTGTTGTTTGTAGAGAAGTTCGTTTGTTTCTAGGTGAGTTATTATGGCCTTGAAAATTACATGTTCCATTATTTTGCAGCACGAACTTGTAAGTGACACTGGGCGGTAGTTGCTTATTTCTAGTTTGGGGCCTGATTTATGTATAGGAACTACTACAGCATTGCACCAGTCGTCTGGTATTTGTGAAGTTTGAAGGGATAACGTGTATATTTTAAAGAGATACTTAGATGTCCAATTAGCGTATCGGCTTAAAAATGAGTTAGTGATTTGATCGGGGCCCGTAGATTTCTTTTGATCAAGCTTTTGTAATAGAGAAAGTATGCCCTCCTCACTTACGATTAATTCTTCCATGGGTATTTTCACAGTATAAGGAGGTAGTTGCGCATTACTGGTATGTTTCGTGAAAACTGACTGAAAAAACTTGTTCATCTCATTAGCAATGTGTTCGGGATCTTTAATGACTTGTTCCGAATTTTTAATTTGTGAGATTGAGTCTCGTTCATCTGATAAGTATCGCCAGAATTTTTTGGGACAGTGCGCCATAAACGAAGCTAACGTAGTGTTAAAGAAGCGGGTTTTTGCTTCTGACATTTTATGCTTTAATGTCCCGATAAGATCACGTACGTTGTTTTTGGTTCCCTTTTTCTGCCGTCGTTTTATTTTTCTTTTCAGTTGAATTATCTCACGCGTTATCCAAGGGTATTCTCGGTTGATGCGTTTCTTTTTATTCGGAATGAATGTGTCTTCGCAATATTTAACAGTGCTTTTAAAAAGCGCCCAAAGTTCTTTTACGTCTGTAAGCTCAATGAATTCATGAAATTGTGATGATGTACAACAAAGTGCGAGAAATTAATGATAAAGTTACATTCATCTAATAATGATGACAATTGCTGAAAGTCAACGTCCCAAACCAACGATATGAATACGATGGACGCGGCAGGGAAGTGCTCCGGAAATTTGGACCATTTGGTGTTCTTTAACGTGCACCTAAATCTTAGTAAACGGGCCTCTAGCATTTCACTGCCATTAAAATTGAAATACGGCTGCCGCGGCTGACATCGAACCCGCAGCCTTCAGATCCCAGCAGCCCAGACACATACACACGCGTACATACATAGAGAGAATATACAGTAACAATATACTGCCTTATATAACGAAGGAAGGGAGCGGAAATTTAAGAGTTTGCTTTATTTGTCAAACAACATATTACTGAGAATTACCAGCCAATGACGGCCTCCTCAAAGACGGAAAAGTTGTGCTACGTGACGCCAAGTGGCCGAAAAAGAATGTTCCCCACTATCTGGCATGGCTACAAGTGGCACTGATACCTTATGACGTGAACGGGAGGATGAATACCACTGTAGCTAGGTTAGCAAAGCATCGAAAGTGTTATTCGAAGGTCACAGGTTCTGTCTCTGCCAGCGGCAAATTATCTTTTTCTCTATATTTCTTCGGCATCATTTGCATTTCAACAACTGCTAATATCATCTCATATGCTTTACTTGGCATCATTATCTGTTAGCTTTCGTGCATCATATATTACTTCACATACTGAAGTCAATGCAAATAAATATAGCGCTTCGGAATGGTACTACCTTGATATGTGATTCGTCTGCAGTCGTCAAAATACGTGTTTCAGCTTCTATTGAATACATGAACAGCACGCAGGAAATATTTTTTTTCATTTGCTATGTTTACAAGTAAAAAGGTTAGGTCAGCTCTCTCTAATGTATGTAGGTCATGTACATTAAATCTTACATAAGTTAGATACTTTAGTACAAAGTCCCAACTACCTACCATAAAACTGCTTTCAATTTTGTTTATTCGGAGTGGAGTCTTGGGGTTCTGTATTCTGACGGTTTTTTTTATTGACTTGTCCCAATAATAAGAGCCTGCTAAGAAAGACAAAGGATTAACGAAATAAAGTTTAGCAAAGAACTTGAACAATCCCATTTCATTGGTTATCGACAAGCAAACAAAAAAGTAACTATCGCACGTGGTGACGGCAGTTCATGTTGCTTTTATGACAGATTCCCCTCTTTTTATCAAGCAACCAAACAATTGATGATTGTTATGTGCGGTTTAACGTCCCAGAACCACCGTATGATCGTGAGAGACGCCGTAGTGGAGATCTCCGGAAATTCCAACTACCCGGAGTCGGAACGTGCACCCAAATCTGAGCACACGGGCCTACAGCTTTTTCACCTACATTGAAAATGCACACAGTCCCACAATGATCACCTGCAAGTCGAACATAAGACTCTGAGATGTACCTTTGTCTGATGTTTTTTTTTTTCCATACCACTCCTTAGCCACATGCGCGAAACTGCAGTGTTACAGCCACGATAATCTGAACTGCGTAGAGAACGAACGACACATGACCTCATGTTTTAGCTGCTGCTCCTTGTCCCCCCTCCCCTCTTTCGTAACTACATTTGCCAGCCCAACTCTGCGACCACATTGGCCAATGTCATTGCCAATGCCGGCAGGACGCCACGTGGCAAAAGCTTGAGGTTATGTACATTTTATGAAGCAGGGGCATTATATTTCTCGTGCGTGTGTGTTCCTCAGAGCAGACGAGCAACGTAGCATCGACATGGAGGGTCGTATAGCTGAGACGATGGCTGTAATGGCTAACGCGACTATAACGTTCGCTACGTTATACGACTTTGCGTTCCTAAATCTAGGCGCTTCCACGAAACCGGTCGTTTAATAGACTAGTAAAACCAAAAACACTCTCAATTTTCAAGAAACGAGACTGAAAGACGTTATCCAGTGCCCGAGTTTTCTAGTCAGTATCGGGGGCAACATAGTAGCTAATGTGTGAGCACCAAACGAGAACCAGCTGACTGATTGGTGCTTCTGAATTTAATTATGATGTGAATTCTGGCAGCTCGTCGTGATGCATGCGTAAGTTCAAGAACTCTGATGTTGCCAGGCTGTCCTTCATTCCACTGCGCGTGCCTGGAACCCAGTGTTAAAAACCACGCGCACGCCATCAAGGCCGCAAGCACGCTTTGATCTCGCAATTTCGGAACTGTGTTGGCGAGGGAGTGAAGGCATTCTTATCAGCCCGCTGATCGCCGCCTACAGGAAAGAACGATAGCGGGAGATAGAATGAAACAGGCGGTCGCAAAGCCCTGAGCTTTATCAGCTTCGCCTTCAAGCGTACAGCTGTAAAAAGGGTGGTTTCGTTCACCGTTGCAGGACGGTATGTGTGGAGCCCACGGGCGACTGCGAGTTAGGGAAGGGGTTTAAACACCCTTCGGTGTTTCGGCGCTGGACCCCCCAATTAAAAGGGAATTTACGAGGAGAACGGCGCCGACAAAGTTCGGGAAGCGCGCACTAATTAGAACAGCGCGTATGCACTACAGATCTGCCATAGCTCCACGCCTTGTGCCACTGTTTTTATATATGTATACAGAAAAAAGAGAGCTGTTTGTTGGTTTTTGCGTGCTTTGTTATGCGTAAGTGGGCTCGTAATGAGAGCGTATATCGCTGCGCTCCAAATTAATGACTTCTCTCTCATTCAAAGTTCGGCAGAAAAGTCTCGGCCCCAATGCGTGTTCGAAGCGCCGGCCAAGAACTTGCGCTCCGTGATAGCTCGCTGCCTAATTTGTGAAACTTGAATGTAGTCCTATAAAAAAAAAACTCAAAATGAACTAGAAAGCATACGCACATTTTAGCTGTGGGTCTAAATTCTAAGTTGTTTCCGCAGGATTTTGCCTGAGATAAAAGCTGAAATTCTTGTCTTAATTCAAAACAGATAAGCGTTGTAACAAGAAGTGCTTTTGCCCCAGTAAAAGCAATTCTATTCGCATGGTCTGAAACTTCGTTATCATGTTTTCTCGCTACTCAATGAGTCTAAAAAACTTCCTTTGTTTTCTTCTGGTTATGTAGCGCAAAAAAAAAACTTCGCTTGGATTTCCGGCCAAACTCGATCAGCTAACAGAATAGCATGAAAAAAGTGAAGGTGTGCAGTAAAATTTGTAATCCGCGTACTTTAACCAGATACAGTGTTCGTTAAAATCTTGACTGTAAAGCGTCACGGTTGTCGTAAACCTGTGTGCAAAACACACTTAATACCGCTCAAATTTTTATCATCGATTTTCAAGTTTTTCGCACATTTTCCACGGAGACAGACTGGGACTCCACAAATGTGTTTTGGGAAGCCTCGCAACAAAAGAGTGAGCACACTGCATACCAGCGCAGAGCAGCTCTATTGAGGTGTTTTCAGGTGTGCTGGCTTAAGTCTGCTCAGTGGCTTTATATAGGGTTGAATCTGGCTACTTGTATGAAAACGTGCTGGTTGATTGATTGATTGATTGATTGATTGATTGATTGATTGATTGATTGATTGATTGATTGATTGATTGATTGATTGATTGATTGTTTGATTGATTGATTGATTGATTGATATTTCGTTAACGTCCCGAAACCACCGCATGATTATGAGAAACGCCACAGAGGAGGGTTCCAGAAATCGCGATCACCTGGGGTTCTTTATCGTGCACCTTAATCGCACGGGCCTATCATTTTTGTATCGATCGTAAATGCTATGGAAAAGGTTGAAAGTGTTTTCAACGTTGGCTGTGCTCTTCCTTGAAGTGCAGAATAATGTTTTAAAATCGCACGCTTTGTTATATGAATCGCCGCAAAGAGTTTAAAACTCCACACTCGCAGAGGTTAGTCGAAATGCTGCCCGCATCCGCCATGAAACAATACTTTAAACTGCCGTGTATGTCACAGAAATGCTCCAGGCATTACCGCCAACTGACGGTGGAAAAATGTGTTCGTTATTCAAGAAGTAGGAAGAGCACCGCAAAGCATTAATAGTCGAGAGCGCTGTAACGTGATACTGCTGTTGCCGGAACTACTAGATGGTGCCATCAATTTTCCTTTTTTTTTATCACCAGCCAATGAACGCGCATTGAAATTGACAATTAAGTGATAACCAAAATAATCGTCTAAAAACACGACCTTCAGCTTCATTCAGGAACATTTTACACCAATTCACAGAATCGAAATTCAAGTATCTGGGACATTTTTTTATATTTTATAAAACGGTTGGGCGACTCAAGAGCACCGATACAAGAGCTTGTTGCGTTTTTGAACAACGCTTCTCTGTTTATATTTCCACACCTCCTCGTTACCTTCTTGTGTTCGTGGTCGTGGCTTGCCTCGCCGTTCTAGAGCAGTGTGATATAAACTAACCCCCGTATTCTAGAACGTCCCTTCACTCAACGCTTCACATTCACTTGAAAAAGCCGATGGGAGCGCCATCTCTAGGCACAGCAAGTCACTGCATATTAGCGATAATCTGCCGCGATTCTTGAGTAGCGCAGCGTCATTTTCAGCCGAGTGGTGGCGTAGTGCTCAACTCTGTCAAGTGATGGACGAAAGTCGAGTCGAGGAGCGTTTGTGAATACCGGGGTATGAATCGGCTTTGTGCTAGTGCGCGAACGCTTCTACCGTCAAGGACGTGTTGACAGTCCATTCTGAGCAGTTTTTGACTCCTGTCAAACACTTCAGCATCTTAGAGCACAATTTCCCGCATTTGTTACGCAGCGGGCTTTGCTGATAAAGAAGTTAAAATTTCTAAGATTTAAGGGCACAACGTAAGAGAAAAAGTTCTTGCACGTTATTCACGGTGAGACAGAATTTGCTCTTATGTGCGAGGGGGAAGATATGACGAACATGACAGTGGGTTCCTGATGAAAGAAGTGTTTTTGGCAACGTCATGAGAAGACCTGATGTAGAAAGTACAGCTTCCCAACCAATCACAAGCTTGGCTTGTGATTCGTGGACCATAGTCACCTTCGTGCCTGGTTTCAAGAGCAAGAGACGCACAACCGGACCAGCATTCAGATATTTCACTTTAAAGCATTTGGAAACAGCTATAGAGCTCATCGACATGTTTACTCTGACGTCTCTGCAGTGGCGTACCAACTCTTACTCTTCCACGAATGGGAGGGGGGCTATATATATATATATATATATATATATATATATATATATATATATATATATATATATATATCTATATATATATATATATCTATATATATATATGGGAGACAGTTTTTTTCGACGCGCTCGCACTTTCATGTGATCTTTCATGCACAAAGCACTTGTTGAATAGCGTAAAAAAAAGGAAGTCAGTTAAAAGCAGCATGCACTGGGACAACACGTATATGTTTGTCATGCATGATGTATGTAATAATATTACACATGACAATTTTATGCATTACCTCACAACTTTCCGCATTAATACAATTCCATTGAATGCGGCCTGCTCAACAGTAAATATTTTATGACTGAATTAAATTTTTAATTACTAAAACAGCTCACAAAGAATTCATGTTTTAAATGTGAAGCACTCCTTAAGAAACCAAAGGAATTTTGAGCATTTCTATTTACTTTAGCTTCCCACTGGGCTCGAGTCCACTGTTTTATTCGTCACTGCTTTGCAAGCTGCATCTATCACTCCAAGTTGCCACAAGCAAGGCTGATCAGATTTATCGGAGATTAAAGCGGAAGCCTTTCTTGGCGTTTCCAGTACGTCAAAACTAACATATTTATAAAGATTACTCGCAATGATGTGCTCACAGTAGCTTCGACAGAGCAGTGGGGTTGCTAATCATTTTTGATGAAAGAAACTGATTTTCCTGAAGCAGTAAATGCTTTGACCGGTCCATAAAAAATTATTCGTTCCCATCTATAGCTGCATCGGCCAGTCGCAACAGAATAAAAACATGAGCAAGTGATGTATGTATAGGGACCCTGTTCAGCGCTAGCCTGCTCTGCAGTTGCACTGCAGAGGGCGGAAAACGTCGCAAAGATCCTTCAAGAACAATCTTCACTTATAAAATGTTAGAAAATATCACTACATTGTACCTTTGCTTCGTAATATTTTTCCTCGTAATAATATAATTGAGTGTTTACAGTGGTGAAGGAAAATTTTGCCTTAGTTCTTGTTTTCCCCCGTGTGCAGCCGACAGCGACCTCTGTTGGAAGTGGGGAGGCTCAGCCCCCCCCCCCCTTTTCTCAGTGGGAGGCTTGCGCCCCCTTGCCCCCCCCCCCACCGGCTGATACGCCTATGTGGCTCTGTTACGTCTACATCATCCAACTTTGGCGTCTGGTTTCCATCTGCCAATGTCACCATCAGTGCCACTCAGTCACTGCACATCATCTACAGCCATTGAACAGGCTGCACTGCGGGCTGCCATTAATTACATCATTGACCAGAACGCCGAGTCCTGGATCATCTTCACTGACTCAAGAGCAGCGCTGCAGTCGCTGAGATCTCCATGCACACAGGGTTAACTTGTCATGGACATCAAACGCCTGTGCAAGAAAGCCTGTGACCTCCATCATCGCATTGTTCTGCGGTGGATACCTGCCCACTGCGGAATACAAGGCAACGTCCGGGCTCATGACGCTGCCAAAGCAGGACATGGCACTTCAGCAGAAATCGTCGAGATACCTTTCTCGAGCCAAGACGCAGCAACGCTAGTGTCGGCACACGCCTGGCGCCTCCAGCGATCCCTCTGGACAGACCCTATAGCCAACAGTATGTGCCTCTGTACAAGATTGATCCATCGTGTGACTTCAGGATGCCGCGAAATCTCAACAAGCAAGATGAAACGTGTTTACACCGCATCCGATTAAACGTTGCATATACGAATTACTTCAGGAACAAAATTGGACTGTCCGACTCAGCATTTTGTTCCCAATGTAACGTCGTTGAAGACATCAATCATCTCCTCTGTAAGTGCACGATATACGCATGAGAGAGACAGTCTCTTAAGATGGCCATAAAGATACAACAGGACACAAACTTGGAGTTGAAAAATGTTCTAGGTCCATGGAAGAACAGCTCCAGTGCGTTAGACTCCACAAAAGTGCTACTGACAATCTTACGGGCCACAGGCTTGAACGAAACGTTGTAAATAGTGCAGTGCGTGTGAGTGACTGTATGTGTTATGTGACTGTTACGCGTGTATGTAACTGTATGTGTTGTGTGTTCATCATTGTATATATCGGTGACGTCACCCGGCAACTGGAGTAGCCTGTCAGGCGAAAAACCAGGTCAACCTCTCCAGCTTCCCATTAAAACAATTCTCTATCTTGTCTGCCAAGCCATCGTCTGCTCGCATTTGTCATCTGCTTTGATGAGAGCATGCGGTGGCGATTTCGCCTTTACAACGCAATTATTCCCAGGTCAACGGGTCACTGCCTGATGAAGAATACATATCAGTGGTTGGCGCAACCTTTAACTGATGGTATTACGCCGATTTAAATGGCTGGTAGTTGTCGAAAGGACGAATTCAGTAAAGGTTTGCGGATGAATTGTCAGGGTTTGCACAGTTCCGGTGTCACTTAAAATTACTGGAGCCATTTCATCCTAACTGCTTGACATATTAACACGTCCCATATCGGTTTCCCAACATTTAAGGCGGAAAAGCTTGATTTGTTTGTAGTTTCATGTATATACACGCACACCCTTAAAACGCTCCGGTTTGCAAAAATGTGCCCGTTCCAGATAGTCCCACAGTGCATCGGCAGCTGTATTTCAGAGATCGTGTCCATGACAGTAGAGCTAATCGAAATATACGAGGGTACAACCACAGAAGAGGCTTTACCAATGGCTAACTGAAAAGTACCGCTCCTTTTTATTTCCAATAGTTGGCAGGTGATGTACTCCTATTAACCTCTTTTGTGATGATTTCCGCCAGTAAGCAAGCATCACGCGTTTATCACAACAACATGACAAATAAGGTTGACCATATATCGTGCCGTGGTCGAATTCACCGACCATTCACGTAGCACATTAGTTTTCATTTAGCCACAAGTATTTGCATGCACATTTTGCGCTATTGACGCCCAATAGGATTCTTTATTTAATGCGAGAGCTTATTAGACGACTGCGGTTGTCGATACTGTCCATTGCATACAAGGGAAACATCACACGAAACTCAAAGCGCCGAAATGGATAAAAACGCACCAGCGAGTCGTCAGGCATGCAGCCCTACATGACCGTGAATTAACTCAATAACAGCCACAGCATCCAAGTATCCCGCCGCACCTGCAGGTTCTAAGTAGCCACAATTTTCCTAAGAGTGGTCCGGACCACTCTTAGAATTTTTTCGTAGCCACGGTGTTTTTTACGCAAATTTTGTTTCGTGAATACAGGTGACGTAAGTAAATATAGCAACTGCATCAGCATAGCCGACATGTTCCTGGGCAGTTGCAGCATGCTTTATTGCAGCGGCCGATGCGAAAACGATGGCCTCTTACGACGTTTTTTTTTCAGCTTCGTGAATTGACTTACGTGACAATTTCGGGAACAAAACTTCTCTTGCGCGAAAAATTTCTCGTGAGTGAGCTTTGTGAGCACGGCCGCAGTACTTCAGAGCAAGTGGTCCTTCGAAGCCTCAAACGCATCATTCCGCACCGTCGGTAGTGCTTTCGGGTTCTTGTAATCTATTAAACGCGTTGATGAATGCTTCATATCTTATTTTTCTTTGTAGCTGCTTTTTAGCTTGTTGCATGTTGCATCGTCTAGGGTCACTTCTTCGGCGATGAAGATAGATCAGTGCACAAAACCATAGGTTCTGTTTTCTTTTATTTTATATAAACCACCTTAGAATGAAAGCTGGACATGATACCATAGCACGACAGTCGAAAATAAACACTGGCAAGCAGGAGTATCAAAGTCATCATTATCCTACTTTCACCCGACATTATTATGTCCTTCGGCAAGTACATACCCGTTCAAGAAAAAAAAATAATTGGGAAGTGAAAGCACAATAATATAGCAAGTTAATCAGAAATGAAAAAGGTTGTAAGCGGCCATGGCGGTTTTTGTGGTCGTTGTTGATGTAGCACTGGTTTAATCGGTGAGGCTATTTGATTGAAACAGCTGCATTATTCGGCTCATTTATTAGTCAAAACTGCGTTCTTGAATCATTGTTACAATTGAGAATCATCCCATATTGATTACCAACATTAAAAATGTGAAAGGCACTTAGGCGTGCTTGACATTCTTATATTTATCTCAAGTTTTCTTTTTTCGATTTCACTCTTATGGAGAAAAAGCTCCATAGATTACTTGGCTCGGGCTTTGAGCTGAACGGGCTAGCGCTGCAACGGCTATGGTAAACACACCTTGCAGATAGTCTTCATAGAACTGCTTGCAATTCCCGTAAATAGGATGACATGCGTACGCGTTTTATTTTTCACGGAGTCCTGATTTCACAGTTTAAAACCTACACGTGTTCCCGCTAGGTGCAGGCTGTGCATTCTCAAGCGTTCTCAAGCCCTTCCAATTGTTCTCTCTGGAATGGATGCTAGCGAAGCGAAACTATCGGAAAATTTACTATTGATATGATCGATAGTTCTATTTAAAATTGTGATAGTGTAAATAAACTATCAATAGCAGTATCGACAGTTTATACAATGGTACCGTCTGTGCTACCTATTACTGCTGACGTTACAATCCATAGTACAGTAAATATCCATGTTATTGCGGGAGGGAGATACAACAAAAAAGCACTTGCAATAGGCTACTATAAGTAAACTCAGTTCACTTGACTTATGAGCACTGTTCTGATGAAATAAAAGTTATTTAAGCCGTGAAAATACACGAATAGGCCCACTAATACATTTCACCTCACAAATGAGAAACTTAGTTCTTGATATTTCAGTTTTGAAATCACAAAGTTCCATATAAATTTTATGCCGTTTATTACCTCAAAATATAATGGTCACATTTTATGTATACCTCACTATAACCCAACTAAATTGTCATGTGTCAGAATTCACTGTTGAAGGATAGCGAGCATGTCCACATTGTCGCCCTTTAGCCTTCTCCTCTTGCTCCACACACTTTGTGAACCAAGTTTATGGTTTGAGTGCAAACCAGCACAACCGACAGGAGGGGGCAGACAAGAACACACAGAGCGCTTTTTTTTTCAGCGCTGCTTGTCCCCTCTTCTGATTTGCACTCATATTCATTACAGTTTTCTGGGTTTATTATGCAGTGAGCTCGCGTGGCTGATTCTGTACTTTTGGTTAGTACTATCAAATCATTTATCAATAGCGCGTCAATGCTTTCATTTGCCATCAATAATTTGATAGTGATTGAACGATAGCATCTGAACGACAGTATCTGAGACGACTGAATTATAGTGACTATCAATAGTGCATCGATAGTTCTGCAGCACTAATGAGGACACGACGAGACGAGTCATTCCACATTCTCCTTTAGGAGGCTGTTTAGGAGGCTTTGGTCATTATTTTCAGGGAGAGGGGCAGGGGACATCGAGGGTTCACGACGAAGGATGCTCTTCACATGAGCTGCGCCGATTTCTTGGCTTCGCCCTTGAGAGTGAGATCCTAGCGTATTTCAGTGGTGTAACCAGTTTCGTAACGACGATAATAATCCAGACAACAAGCATACGTAGGTACGAAGACGAGTGACCATTCTAGGCCAACTTTTTCACGTGGCCACGCTTGATGCCTCTCTATGCCCATCATGCCGAAGCAGCGCGTCCACGAGCTGCGCCGCGCCGTCGACCGCGTCAGCACGCCGTAGGCAACCATGAAGGTCGAGGGGGCACCCCAATGTCAAAGGAAGGACTATCAGCCATTGACTGGCTGACTGAAGTAAACATGCTTTGGAGGGCACGAACAGCACCAGGACTTCCCAAGCTCGATTTACTCAGATATAAAGCGGGACCGGAGCGACTGGTCAAAATCAACAAAGGCCCGGCCTTGGATGAGTGGGCGAGCGAGACGGCTTCCAACTATGTTGACTTCACACCAGAATATTGTCGAAATCTCTGCATCTCTCTGATTGCCGAACGAACGCTTCCTGAACCCTACGCTCAGAGACAGTTCGACCGTGCACGTCAGTTTGAGATTCGCTTCAGTGTACGTCCGGACGACAAATTCTACGGACGTCTCTTGGCACCCCTCGAAGCCAGCGGAGGTGGCGGCAGCCCTCACATCCCTCCATATGTTGTACATTATATGCAAAAAAAAGGTCACTGCACAGTTTCCGTCTGCCATCGCGTTTGCGTTAGCTGATCCTATTAACAAAGTCCTCATCAACGAGTCTCAACTGGCGATCCGCAACTCCGATGCTAGCCGTATCTCTCGCCAGGCATGCATTACACATTCTGCTATCTACACCGCCTTTTCTACATCCCGCGGACTCATTCAGGCTTCAGCCCACGAGCCGCTCAACGGAAACGCCCAGGTGCGGACATGCAGTCGCTCGAGGTCTTAGCTGCTGAAAGGAGTGTAGGATGCACCACGCCGCTTACCTTGCCACAAATATGTCGCACGATTCCTTACTCTCCCCTTCTACGGCTACCATTCAGTACGACGGACTCAGAAGATGCATATACCCTCATACACACCGTGATCTAACAAGACACGGGATCTTTCAATGGCGAGAACAACAGACAGGCAGCTTGCCGCACCTCTTCTTATATAGGGCAGATGTTTTTCTGTAATAGATAGCACCTATAAGTGACAACACTGTTCAGCATCGGCCACTCTGATACATAGGGTGTGAACTTGTATACAACACAGACAGCACAAACACTCCACAGTCATGTAACTCTCTCCTGCACGCCTCCACGCCAAACAAACCAACGCCGGCTCACGGAGCGCGTGGAGAAGGCTGCGGTATCCCAAGGGATCTCTGCTGACCTTCTCTAAGCCAGCGTAGCCATTTTTTGCGGTGGTACCCTCTTCTTGGTTGCGCTTCTAATTAATCGTAAGGACTCCTTTACTGGAACAGGCATTGGCCTCTGTGGTGACATTAGGCCACCACCCATCCTCCAGATGACACTCGCAACTCGATCCCGATCCGCAGAGTCCGGTGGCAGTCAGTGGAGCACCTGAACACAGTGGCAGTCAAGCTTGTAACGAAGTGAAGAATGCTAAAAATTGTTGGACAGGGAAAAGCTGCCACTGGAGCCCAAACGAGGCAACGTGCAACACTAAGAACTTTTGGCCTTAGCGGTGTTAGAAGAAATAGAAAACATAGCAGGGCTGACATATAGGAACTTTCTGTGTGATGGAGTGCCCCTTGGGAAGCGAGTGTGGCATGGTGTTTCTAAACTGCAAAGATAATACGGGTTACCATAATGAATTCTACGGCATCAATTGAGTGGTAGTGTGTGGGGTAACAGAAATTAACTCTAAATTGAAAATACAACACGCGTACGCTCCCTCATCCAGCCTTGACGACGAGGAACTAAAACAGTCACGAGTCACCCCGGGGGGCGGAGTGGAGTTTAAACAAAACGTCAGCTAACATTTGCACTTGATCAAATGTCTGTCCCATGTCTCATATATGCGCATTCCTGAAAGGAATTTTTGTTCTCTTGAATGACTTAAACTGGAATGCCAATTTCGAAATAGTTTTTCTAATATAGTTAGGTTTGAACATATGGTGACAGCATGTAGTGTTTCATGAAAGAACGCTTGAGATGAGTAACGTCTGTGTAGTTCATGAAAATACTCACTAAAAATTTTGTACAGTAGTGGTGGCCATGTATTTGTGACCACTTCTGTACAGAGATAACGACAATGTACGCACTCTAAAGATAAGAAAGCCCGTGTGAAGGAAGAATTCTATTTTGAATTGTACATGCTCGCAGATAATTTATCCAACTTTAATTAAAATCAAAGCTCGAAAGGCCACTGAGGTTCTATTTTTAACTATTGATAAATTTGGATAGGCCATACAAGATGTGCCCTGCATGAAATTGAACGGATAGAAATGTACAACAGCTGATTCGATCACCGATGACGAAGATTTTATTTTTAATAAATTCGCAAAACTCTATGCAGAGTGTATGGGGACCTGAAATGTGCAACAAACTATGACGTAATATTTACAGAGGATAAAGTAGATGTGGTAGACTAAAATACGTACAGAACCATCAGCTTACTCTCCGTAATATTCAAATTATTCACGAAGCCAACTTCGAACAACATCATACTCACATGAGCTTGATTCACGAAAGGATATTTCACCATGGATCACAACGCAATCAGTCAAGATACTGAGGCCCTAGGCATCCATTCCCATGCTGTGATTTACTTGTATTGTATTTCTTATATTTTGTAACACATGCGTGAAATATTGTTCTACCAAAACCTTTAAAAGCATAAACGTTCATTCTGAGAGCTTATTTCTGAGACGCCTTCTTTGAACCAATATTATCGCAAAGCGCGTGATACTGGAGAGGACGGGGGATGAAACTTCATCCGAACTTTAACCCATAGCGGTGAGCCCTTGCAGCTAGACCCGGTGAACTAATATAGTCAGTCGTATACAACGGGCTCTGAGTCTCTGCAGAGGATACACAGTGTGATAATTGACGAAGACGTGAACCCAGCTTCAAAAAACCAAGCTTTTGTTGTCATGCAATTTTTCTTCAAAAACAAAAACAAAAACGCAATGCCTGCGCGGATCACACTGAACTGCCAAAGTGAAAGCGCGAAGAGCACCCTTTCAAAGCCTTTGTTTAGCACTCTTTGGGTAGCAGCTGCAAGCCCACTTGCAGAGTACCCACTACGCCATAAACCATAACTTTTGTGTAGTAGGCAGGTTTTCCTATTCTTTTTCACTTTCTTTTGTGGTCCATACTCGCGCTGGGAGATTGGCCGCATTCGCTGTGCTATCCTTCTTCATTCTTGGGAGAAGCGTGGTACTCGTTACACACTAGAGAAGAGTTTTGTGCAACTTTTAGTAGGCTGTGGCTGACGACGTTGAAGAAGTATGCCTGAAGCTTTTGTAATTGGTCGGAGCATTCGATGACCCACTCGTTACGCAATTCGCATTGTGTGCCGCCTGGCGTTGGTCCTTTGCTGTCCTAAAACACTTTATTACCCATATTAACACGATTCGTTTCCCGAGATCAAGCCTGCCTAAAGCCAGTTTGCAACAGAGTTCCAAGCAGTGGCGTGACTCTGTGGTAGAATTCTGGGCTGGCACGCAGGGAACCTGGGTTCAAATCGCGTCTTATTCTTGGTGCTTCTATTTATTAAGTTTTTTTTATTATTTAGTGTGACGGTGGTTACGGACACTGGCGGCGGCCGCGGCAGAGTCGCACGCGACTCTTGTTGTGATCTCAGAACAGATTTCGTTGTTAAAAAAAGTGTATCGGGTTTAGCTTCACTGACGCAAAATTAGACTTTGGGCAAAGTTATTCGAGTTTGCCTCAGAAGTTGTTTGTGGTGTCGTTTCATTTTGAAACGGCCTCATCCTGCAGAATTCATAAAATAGGCCGAAAACAATGATGATGATTCTTTTTATTTGGGCATGTCAGAAAAGCGCACAACAATTATTATTAGTTGTGAGTAGCACTTGCCCCGTGTTTCTTTTCATTATGTCTTGAAGCTAGATTTTCCAGTTTTACATTGTGGAATGCGATCCACGAATGATTTGCACGTGCATTTTACCGACAGCATCTTATCAGTTTTGCATCTCTATAGGGTCCATAAGAGTAACCCCATGGAGCTTCAATTGATTCTACTATTTCTTTTACATTCATGGGTAATGCTCGGGTGATATAACGATGCTAGAAAAATCAAGAAAAAGGAATGTAATTTTTCTGTGAACACGGCCTGGGGTGGTATGTTGCCACGATTTAATTCATTTGCCATTGTTCTTGAGGTCACTCCCATCGACTGTCTGATCTCATTTATGACGATAACCTCAAACCCAAATGCAAATAGCGGGAACATTAAAAAAAAGAAATTGATATGGTAAAAACATACCCTCCATTGACGCTTCCCTCTTCTAACTGGTTGCCTTATTTGCTGCATTTAAATACTTTATGGAAAGTTATTTGGTACAACCGAGTGTCATATATATATATATATATATATATATATATATATATATATATATATATATATATATATATATATATATATATATATATATATATATATATATATATATATATATTGGCATTCACGGAATTACTCTCTGTAAAGTGCAAATAGAAATAAAAAAATTGCCCGCAGCTTCCCTCGGGGGAACACTGAGGAGGATGCGGAGCATATAATTGGTTAACGGGGTGTTAAATTGCGACTTACTTGGGTCGATGGCTAAATTGGTTAACGTGGTTGTGAAATGGGGTGTTAAATTGCGACTTACTTGGGTCGATGGCTAAATTGGTTAACGTGGTTGTAGGAGTGGGTGTTAAATGAGTGAACACGTACACACGTATGCGAAAGGGCGGCGCTGGTCGAAGGGACGTCGATCATTGTGTTTGTGGATTCGTTGGAATTCATTTCACCGCGACCTTGGACGTCGACGCGCCGTACAAACCAACCGACGAGCGGCAACTGAGCGAGCGAGCGCCGACCTTGAGTATATATACAGCGCGACGGCGCATGCGCTGTCAGCTGTCGAATGTTCTCGAAGGAGAAGCGCGCGCGGCACAGATGGTGGGCGACGGCGCGACGGCGCATGCGCGCGCGTCAGCGGTCGAATGTTCGAGAAGCGGTGCGGACGGCGCGGACGGCGCACTACAAGGCGCGAGTATAAGATGCTTCCGCATCTAAAAAAGGAGAAAGCTTCTAGTATTGTGAAGATGGAATCCATAGAAACTGTGGGGGCGGAACTGACTGCGGCTGCACGCTTTGCGTCAGAGGCTTCACGCAATTTTCGCGCCAATTTGCTTTTAGGTGTGCGTAGGCCCTTCTTCATTTGCCACTCTTTGTCATACAACCTAACGACATGCCTGCTTCAGGTAGCGACTTCACAGGGCAACTGCTCATAATAGCACCAGTGTGATCTATACGTCACGAGACTCAAGGAGACTGCTACTGATGGGAAGTGCTACCGCTTAGTATCGCAGCACTTGTAAAAAAGACATCGGTGGTGGCAAGGGTGGGAGTGGCATCTGTGGTATATTAATACCGGGGATTTAATGTCCTGAAACCACCATATGATTATGAGAGACGTCATAGTGAAAGGCTCTGGAAATTGAGACCACCTGGTGTTTTTTAACGCGCACTGACTTCACACAGTACATGGGCCTCTATAGCATTTCAGCCCCATCGAAAATCACCCGGCGCGGCCGAGATAGGACCCGCATCCTTTGGGTCAGCCGCAGTGAACAGTAACCACACCAATGCAGAGAACTGTGCGCTATAAGGCATTTCCTACATTAATCAATGTATGTGGCTTTTTTTCTTGTTATTGTTGTAAAAAGCCCAAATGCACTCTAACTGAAACGGAGACAAGCGCACTTTTTTAGCTACTGACAATGTGGTCAGGTGTGCTCAAACAATTTTCCCCCCTGGGTTCCCGTCAGCTTAATACCTCAAATATATATTGCGCTTAAAATTTTTATAGCCGGCATTCAGGAATAAAGTTGCTATTTGGCTCTTATAGAATAGAACATTTCATTTGGGCTTGCATTAGCACGTAAAAGAAGTCTAAACTGATTCGAATGTAAGGGAGAGCAGTATTTTTTGATCAAATAAATATTTGTCCTTGTACAGTCATTGGTACCGTGTTTTTTTATCGCATGGTCGTAATGACGATTACTAGACTTCGAGACGAAGAGGTCATCCTGGCAAAAGGCGCGCTATTCTGGACTGCATGTCGGCAGTGTTTTCTTGTTTTTGGCATCCAGTGGCGACCATGAAAAGCACTCCAGCTCTTCTTCTTCTCTTGAGCTCATTTTTTTCCGTGCCGTTACGGATCACTTTTTCAACGAATATACCGGTTCGGAATATCTTCACTTCGTATGTATTTTATACTTAAAAAATATCCTATTTTGGAGCGAAAAAACTACTACATACTATAGCACAATACTCGAACAGGAACACCAAAAGGCAAAAACAAGTAGGAATGTTTGCTTCTTACTTTATATATTCGAGTTTTGCCCTACAACATCTCATCCTTCAGTAAGCACCAACTCACCCTAAAACAAAAATTGTGGACCGTAAGTACGACAACAAAGCAACAAGGACCCAAATGAAACATATTGGATGAGATTAAAGTGTTTGTTTAGGTCGCGATTGTTGAAGCAGCGCTTAGTTAATGAATGTGGCTTGGTTTGATTGAAACAGATGCAACATTTGACTCATTTTTTGATTACAAATTATTTTTTACAGTGAAATCTGTTATGATATAACATCAAGAGTCCTGTACGCCGTAGTTGTCTGCCAGCGCTGCCACTATCTGTAACCACTATCGCGTGAAATAAGAAAAAAAAATTTAGTAAATAAAAACCTTGAGAACAAGATGGGATTCGAACCCGGAACCCCTGCGTGCCAGCCCAGTCTTCCACAACAGACACGCGATTGCTTCAACTCCGTTGCAAAGTAGCCTTAGGCAGGCTTGATTCCGGGAAAATAATCGCGTTAATATGAGTAATGCAGCGTTTTATAACACCAATGTAAGAATCAGGCGTCACGCAATGCAAATGGCGCAACGGGTGGGCTGTCGAATGGCCCAACCCGTAACAAAAGCTCAAGGCATAATTTTTCCTCGTGGTCAGCCACAGCATCATAAAAGTGCACAAAATTTCTTGCAAGTGTGTAGCAGGAACGACGCTTCTCCGAAGAATGAAGAAGGATGGCATAGCGAATGCCCCTGTTACACAAGAATTATGATTTATGGCATAGTGGGTACCCTGCAAGTCTGCTTGTAGCAGTGAACAAAATAGCGCTTCAAAAAGGCTTTGAAATGCTGCTCTTCCTGCTTTCGCTATGACTGTGCTGCGCGTTCCGCGCAGATGTGTAGGTTTCAAATGCGAAGCTTCTCATGAGCGAGCATGATCCGGTGGCGTCCGTGCTCCGCTTCGCATGCGCGTCTCCTCCCCCTTTCTCACCTGGCACAGTTGGCGCAAACAGCGTTCCTGCCCGCGGCGTTTACCTCTCTCTGTTCTCCTACGCTCCCCCTCTCTCGCAACGCCGACGCACAACTGCCGTTAACTGGCATATATATATATATATATATATATATATATATATATATATATATATATATATATGAATCTTGACCTCCAAGGTACTACTGGTGGGAGACCTCTCCTGTGAGTGGTTGAACAATAAAAAATCGAAGCGAGTGCGTTAACTGAACGAGGAAGGTTGGTCTCTCTGTCCAATCGAAGTATTCTGTCTCTCATTGCCCCATTAATAGCGATTGGCATTTAACGATAGGAAATACAGGTTCATCACTGCTTCCTTTGCGCCGCCCCAGGTTTGTCTCCTGCGCAACGCAGCGGTGAGTGCCAGCGTTAAGGCCGCCGCCAGTGTAAGCGTTCCCAACCGCTGCTTCGCATGTATACAAATAGTTTCCTTTAGCGAGAGATGGTGTAAATATTTTGAGTTCATGTTACAACTAATAATAGCGGCATTTTATTTCTGTTTTAGAAGTCACTCAGGAGTGCCTTGTTTTCTTGAGAAAATCAACGTAGTTTCAGTTGCAACTCTTTCAAAAAAAATAATAGACGCCACATATATCCGCTGCGGCAAATTGTTCTTATGCGCGCGCACAGGAGGGGGTAAGGAGGGCGGTAGCCCCCCTGGTCACCGAAGAAGAGGAGCGTAAAACCAGCTTCATATATTGGCTAATATAGGGAGAGAGGGCACTACAAGTCGAGGGGGCGCAGAGTCAACCACATACATTACTTCGCACCTTCCTCCCTTCCTCCCTTCCTCACTGATGGCGAACCCTGCGCTCGCCTGTGCTTACGTAGAACACCCCCGTTAGTTCAGCACCACACTGCACAAGGCTTCACTCTCATTCATGGAAGCGTCAGCAAAGTGTTTCGATGCGCGTCCATCAAATAGTTTGAAGGCCTGTACGATGAATGAACGCACCCGTGTATCGATCAAAGAACGCTGGGAAGCGCTTCATTAGCGAATTGCGAGCAGACGTCATATTTGGCATGTTCGAGCGGGTTTTTTTACTTCTTATTTCTCGGAAAAACAACCACGATGACTTCGGCAAAAAAATAGATGCTTGATTCTGGTGTTAGTTCAGGTGAGGCATGACATAAAGTTAATGTTTTACATATTGGAGAAAGAATAGAAAAGTTGCCTAATTACCGGCAATTATTAGCGCTTCAGCATGAAGACAATACTGATTGTATATACAGATGTGTACCACTAATATGCTCCTAGTAGAACTTTAGCTATAGGAAAGCCATCACACACACACACACACGCACACACACACAGATATATATATATATATATATATATATATATATATATATATATATATATATATATATATATATATATATATATATATATATATATATATATATAGTGAACAGTCCCAACCAGAAAGAGATTTGATTTGCCTGGTGGTAAGGGACGAGCACACACGTGCCGCTGATATTGGTGCACAAATATGCGGGCGTCGCTTTGTTCAATCTAACGTTCTCTTTGACGACAAGCCGGCGCATCAGAAGGGAAGATAATTAGCATTTGGAAGAAGCCCGCATTCGAATTAAGCGAGCGCTGGTTCTCATGCCAGTGACTTGCTCGCAGAAGCTCGTCGAAGTGCTTCCTTATGTACTTATATAGGAAATGAATTGACAATTTCTACTCCCCAACATTTTTAACCAATCTCTTGAATACTTCATTACGTTTCAGAATGCGCACGCATAGTCGCTGCACGCATTATTCGCAATGGCCACAGCCTATAGGTGGCGTGCAGTGCAATCCAAGATGGCTGCGGAAGGATGATCCACTCGTGATTTCGCTTACAAAAGATGGGACGCATGGACGTTCTCTCCGTGTCGCTTTCACCGGATGAACTCTTGATAGTCAAATGAATGTATGTCGAAGCCAAGTACTTTCCCAAGCAATAGGAACCGCGTAATGTTCGCTACCTCATTTCTTGCAGTAGTGGAAAAGGTGCTGATGTCAGCTGATCGAGTGCGTATATCAACAACGCTTTGCCTAATCCTGTGCGTGGTACAGAAAACTGTGTGAACTAGTATTCCCGTATGAACTGAACGGCACTCCGAGATCATTAGTGCCGAGCCTGTTCGGCGAATTTTGCCGCAGTAGTAGGCCTCTATATACCGAGTAGTGCGTTGTCGTGGCTGCACAGGACCGAATGTTTATCGTAGCGATGGTTTGCGAACATATTACGCCCGTCGTCATTACTTGCGCTGTATCATTGTGCGGCTGCTGCTTCAACGAAACACAAGCATTTGACTTCTCAATAGGTAGCACTTGTGTCACAGCTATGACCAGACTCTAACAGTACGCAATTCCCTGCACTCGGATGTTGCAGGTTTCATCAGGGCGATCGAAACAAGGATGTCGAAACGAATACGCGCGTACGCTTTTCGCAACGTCAATATTGCGAAAATTTGTCGAACAACAACGTCGTTCACCGGTAAAGTGCAGGAGAGGTTGACTGTAGTCGTAACTGCATATTTCGTTGCTCTAACTATTTCGCTTCGAGGTCGAGCTCGAGCATGTTGGCGGCATGCGGTGCTTTGTAATATCCACTGTAATCGGGATACATTCAATGCACAAGAAAAAGTGTTCTTTTATTTCGAGGTCGCTGAAATATATTATACAATAAATACAATCTAAGTGACTTACGAGCATGAAAAAATATTAACGCACGACGAGACGTGAAGTGCACATCTCTGCTTGTTAGTTAGCAGCTGATCGTTCATCGCCGCTGTCACTCTCAGCGTGTTGACAATTAACCGTTTACGTCCATTGGAAAATCGTCGACGTCAAGACGGTTTCTTTGAACATCACTGCTAAAAGTAATCTGAGCGATTCTCTCCGCCAAACATCTTCGATAGCGCCAACAACGCGTCATTCACCACGCACAACACCCACACGGCGTCACTAACCACGTTTATCTGAGGGTGCGGAGATTATTTCGCTCGGATACCCGGCAAGAAAGGAATTGTTTGCAGTGTGCTTACATCTATCAAAGAACGTAAAAAACAAGCGGCGCAGCGTAGGCCAAGGTTTGGATGCGCCAATCGCGAGCCTGCGCTATACTTTCCGCGTACAATGAATGTTATGGGATTCATGCACTACAAAACACTGACGAATGCTATGCGCACGTAAAGCACGGCGAGTTTTAACTACACGGCGAGTTTAACTACAGACGATAACATTTACTTATTCAAAGTGGCTGCAGAAAATCTGGCGAAGATGATACGTGTACTCTACGGGCTATAATCGAAAGCATGAGTTGCCACGTATTTTCACGAAAACTTCGCGTCTTGCAAGAACAAATCAGATTTATCGTGTCACGGACGGTCCGGTATATTCACAGATTCACGAAACATACAAAGTGGTTTGTGTTCGTTTCTTGCTAACGAGTTAACACTGCAGTTAGCACCGCCAAACGAGGGATCATTTGGCGCGTCTGCCTTCTGATCATCTTTGAGAGAACGCTCCTGAATTCCACTAGGCGGCGTGGCAGTCTATGAACATGACTCCTTGCCGCTGTGAAACACGTGGACCTGCACAGCATGCAGTCTTACTTTTAGAGAGAGGGGGGAGAGAAAGAAATAATATAAGAAAGGTAAGTAGGTTAACTAGACTACGTCCAGTTTGCTACCCTACACGTGGGGAGAAGAGAATACGGGAGGAAAATAGAAAAATAAAAAGAGGAGATGCACACCACACAGAGTCCGGGAGTAGCCGCTTTCCCCCCTTAATACCCCATCTTCGTACTGCGTTCTGATTGTAAGGACGTGATCCATGTCCACCACGTCCAAACACTAAAATAATTCTGGGAAAAGGGTAGCGGGTATGAAAGTGAAAATTCACCCACCTTGCCCCCCCCCCCCCCCACAATGAACGCCTCTGGTCTCACCTGCACGGCTTTGCGAATACTGCCGGCACCGAACGTGTAAATCTATATTCTGTGAGCATATGCTGCACCTGCAGGAAAGTGCCTGAGCGGGTCAGTTTACTCAGTCGAGTATCTTCGCGTAATCGGTTATCGCGCTTGCAGTTCCGCTTTCTGTGGGTATTTTATTTATTTATTTTAATACCTAAAGGGCCTCCGCAGTGGAGGCATTACATGAGGGGTGGTACAAAAGATACTTTTGGTATGAGCATACAAAAGTGACATGAGCTTCATGATTACAAAATAAATGCACGAATGTCGGCTCAAGAACTTGTACATAAATGTAAAATTCAACGGACACAGAGAAATAGTATCAATACGCAATGTATGAGCTGGAAAATAGCAATCATAAGTGCGAGGGGCATCAAACAAAGAAATGGCACCAACATATCACACAATCATGGGTGCTGTAAGCGACGACTTGAACTGGTCAAGGTTTCTTAATTGGACCACGTGATCTGGAAGATTGTTCCATTCCCTTGTAGTGCGCATAAAAAATGATTGCGCAAATGTGTTAGTACGGGGGCAAGGGCATGTTACTTGTAATTCATTTTTGCTGCGGCTCGATACATGTGGTTTCGGCACGATGTAAGTGTTGGGTGATGAAGAATGATAAAAACGGGGAAAAATGCCAGTCTTGAAAGCTTCCGGTGGTGGCTGAGGGGAGGAAGTGGTAGGCGTGATTTCAGGTCTGTGGCAATAGTAAATGATGAGTAGTCCGAAAAAGTGAATCTAACGGCGCGGTTTTGAATTGCTTCAATGCTATCAATTAGGTACTTCTGATGTGAATCTCATATGGCCGCTGCATACTCTAATTTTGTGTGGATTAGGGTTTTATAGGCCAGTAGTTTTAAGTGAAAAGGAGCAAATTTTATGCTGCACATACCCAAGAGATCTAGTAGCGCAGGCGATTAAATTGTTTATGTGGACGGTCCAGGAGAGATCATTCGCGATATGAACACTGAACACCTAAGTACTTATAAGACTTTGCGAATTGTAAAGACGACCTTGATAGAGTGTTTTAAAGGATAGCGGACTCGCGCGTCGTGAAAAAGACATTAATTTGCACTTGGAAACATTTAATGACATTTGCCCACTTTTACACCAGTTTTCAATAGTAGTTGAATCGGATTGCGATATAAGTTGGTCTTGATTACAAGTAATTTTGGCATACATCACACAATCATCTGCAAAGGCATGTATGTTGTTAGTAATGTCGGAAGGTCGATCATTGATGTAAATAAGAAACAGCAGCGGGCCAAGTACCGTACTTTGTGGCACGCCGGAAAGAACAGGGGTTGTGTTAGATTTCGCGGCATTTACTACGACAAATTGCTTTCTTGTTCTGAGGAAGTTTTCTATCCAGTTGAATGCAAATGAATCGAGATTTAGCCGTGATAGTTTGTACATCATACGGCGATGGAGTACCTTGTTGAACGCTTTTTCGAAATCGAGATATATTGCATCTGTTTGAATATTGCTGTCGAGATTAAGGTGTAAATAATGGGTGAAGGCGGCAAGTTGTGTTTCGCACGATAGCCCCTTTCGAAACCCGTGCTGTGCGATGGAAATGAAGTTATTGCGCTCTAGGTGGTTCGTGATATTCGTGAAAATTATATGTTTCATAACGTTTGATAGAACGGAAGTAATTGAGATGGGGCGGTAGTTCAAAAGTGATCATTCGTTACCACTTTTATAGGTGGGAACAATCTTCCCTAGTTTCCATTTAATGGGAACACAGCTAGATGACAAGGATTGAGCGAAAAGCAAGGCATAAATGGCACTGACAGAAAATTTACCATTTTTCAAGATTTTGGAGTTAATTTTGTCTGGTCTGGTGGCGGATGATAGTTTCATATTTTCGATTATATGAAGAATTCCGCTGGGCGTGATTGAAATCGGGGGCATCGGTTCTGAAATAACTGGATGTGAGAAGAGGCAGGGGTTCACATCTACTTCTGTTGTGAACACTGAAGAAAACGCCTTGTTCAGTGTGACAGCAGCGTCACTATCGGTTAGTTCATCGTTCTTGTCGTCATAGAGTGTTATCCTGATTGGAGGAGATTGGTTGACTGCCTTCGCAAATTGCTTGGGGTTATTTTTTAACATATTTGTTAGTGTTATCTCGAAGAAGTTTTGTTTAGCAGCGCGAATAGTTTTTGAAAGCTTTTTTACTGCACTTTGGTATGCTTTCCACGTGGGTTGATCATTTCTGGCCATTGCTTTCCTAAACAATCTTTTCTTTCTACTTATTTACTTTTTAATTGAGTTAGAGAATCATGGCGCTGACTGTTTGCTTTGAATAGTTACCGTCGGAACATACTTGTCAGTTAATTCTTGCATTTTATCCGAAAACAGCCTCCAGTTTTGTTATATATATGCAAATAGGCCGCCCCACCGTGGTGGTCTAGTGGCTAAGGTACTCGGCTCCTGACCCGCAGGTCGCGGGATCGAATCCCAGCTGTGGCGGCTGCATTTCCGATGGAGGCGGAAATTTTGTAGGCCCGTGTACTCAGATTTGGGTGCACGTTAAAGAACCCCAGGTGGTCGAAATTTTCGGAGCCCTTCACTACGGCGTCTCTTCATAATCATATGGTGGTTTTGGGACGGTAAACCCCACAAATCAATCAATGCAAATAGGCCGTGTATTCTGCCACTACCATGAGGGCCGTTATGGCCTTCCAACTTTACTGCTTCTACTGTATCCATGTTATACTAAGGATCCGGAACATTTAGCAGTGTTAACCGGTCCTCGTTAGAGTCATACGGGAGCATCACGGTGACGTACGCTAAAAATCTTTGAAGAGTCGCTTCCCATTACTGCTTAAAATTTCTTTTACAGTCTGGCAGTCATGGGTCTTTAGCACGCGAAGCGCTAAGTGGACAAGTTGTTCGTTGGCATCTGTAGCGTAGTTTATCGAAGTTGTACTTGTTCTACGTAGAATATGGAGGCTGGGCAAATACCTACCCGATTAAGAGGGTGATGGGGGTGGGGGTTGCACTGGCCTACTCATTTTGCTTAACAGTGATGGACAACCTTTCTGGAGTGAGCAAAAAAAAATTAACACGTCACTGTGGTGGTCGCTTGGGTGGACCAGTTTCGGCAGCAAAAAAAGAGAAAAATTGCACGTTTCATAAGCTATTACTCTGATGGTTTCGAGGCTATGCATAGTGTTTGTCTTACAACCCGTAAAACATACGTGACTACTTCATTTGGATGGTACGTGCCCGCCTCATACATTGTGACGTTGCACGCTTATTTAAAAGTACAACATCCATACAAGTAGAATGCTTTGAAAAAGGGGAAGATTGCTTGCTGTGATGACTGCGCTATAGGCTAAGTGCGAACGTACCAGTCCAAGAGCCCTATACTTAAGAATTTACATTCCTAATACATGACGAACATAATATCTATCTCATCTTACGAGATATTATGGCATGAATATCTGTAAATACTTTTTGCCAATGTGGTTGGTTATCACATGTTTCAAACAGTGCATATATAAGTTACTTATGGCCCGCCCATCAGCCTGTATATATACCATGTGACGAAATGGTCCTGCTTCGCAAAAAAACGAAAATCCCACAGCTTTTAAATGCGAAGCATTTTTTAGCGAACTTCGGGGACATTGAGTCTATCTATCTATCTATCTATCTATCTATCTATCTATCTATCTATCTATCTATCTATCTATTATTACATCTAGCCGCCAACGGCTTTTAGAGCTCCTGTCCATCTCGATAATGGTATCGCTACTGAAATTGGTATGACATAACATGACTGTATACGAGCACAAGGGACTAGTCATAACATAAAAATCGTGATATGCATGTCATGAATGTCATGATTTACATTTCGTGGTCTTGCTGCTCTTGCGGTGGTTTCCTTCGCATGACATATTGCAAAACTTGTATGGTATGACATGGCAGCATAGCGAACCTTAATGGCATATCCTAACGTGTAAATCTAACACACGCCATGCTTATGGTGCGCTCGCAGTCGTCTCGCTAGATTCACATTTACCCAATTTGGTATCACGTGACGTGAATACATGACAAAAATAATCGACACGTCCAAACGTAATAATTATAACTTGGAAGTCATATACGGCATAATTTACATCCGCCTTGTAACGTTGTGCTCAATTTAAAGTGACATACGACTTTCCTCCTCCAGGCTTCGCATATCATCGATTCCCGCTGTACGTAGGATCGGCAAATTTTTAAATACACGATTTAGTTGAAAAAGTATCTGCGAATTCTCCCCCACTGACAGTAATTAAGAGACCCGAGGATTGCAAGGGTAAAATTTATCCAGTAAAAATTACACGTGTATACAATACTTAGATGTTGAGTCAGCTGATATTTATGCAAATGATTATTTTTAAAACAAATAAAAAGAAGTCAGAGAAAAGGCCTGACAAGATGCTTGGCCGTGCATTTTAGATGGGGAAAAATTCTTTGAAGAAATGCAGTTAGAGCGCTTCGCGACGATCGCGCTGTGCGCACCCAATTTTGTCTCCGATCGCATCCAGCTCAAACTTGCCTCGAGGGCACAATCTATTACGTACACATAGGGCTCGGTTTTTCCCTTTCCTCGTTTGCAGATCCCGGCAGAATAAAGAAAAAGTCCAAGTGGTAGGTTTATTTTAAAGATGATGTTCAAGAAATGTCGGGGATCCGAAATTGTCGACCAGTTTTCCTTCTCGTCTCCTTTTTTTTGTAGGTTTCGTTCCGGGCTGTCGTTCGAGCGATGACACGAAAGGTGAAATCGGCGTAACTCTCGATCGGATCGTTTGTGCCAGGGAGGAGAGGTTGGAACGGTGCCCTCGATTTCGCTGATCGAGGCTGCAGCCCAAATCGTTAGATTGATTTCGTTAGATTTGCTCACCTCTAGCGCTGTGCTCAGACTTCTACATAGAAAGCGCTCTTAACACGACGTTCCAATGAGAGAGAGACGTCGAATACGTAGGTGACGATCGGTTTCAAGGGCGGAACGTCGTTCTCGATTCCTACGCCTGTTGTCGCGCGTTCCGTCAACATCTCTTTTCGCGCTGTTTGCAGTAGCTTGTCTTCACACCCGCGGTAAGGTTTCTCGCTGCTAAGATGGAGTGTGCGGATTCAATTCCCAGGCACGGCGGCCGCATTTCCACGGGGGCGAAATGCAAAGAACACATGTGTGCTTAGATCCAGGTGCTCGTTAAAAAACTCAATTAATTGGAATTGACCAGGAGTATCCCACTTTGTGATCTCATGCGTCATTGCAAAATGCATCACGTATGACGCACTGTGGTAGATTACCACGCAATGCTATAGAAAGTCCATAACGTAGTACTCGCTTAAGGTTGGTGGCCAGGGGATATGATGGGATGTGAATTTGTTTGTTAGTTGTCATTGGTAGGCACGATGCCTGAGGTTTTGCGTTCCAGGACAATGACAAGATCTTTAAGCATGTCGTAGTGGAGGGCTCCGGAGATTTCCACTATCGAGTGTTCTTTAGCGCGCACTGACGTTCAGGGGCGCAGCCAGAAATTTTTATCGTAAGGGGAGGGGTACGGGTACCTCTGCATTTTTCTACGTGTACGTGTGTCTACACATGCACATGCACGCACACAAATAAATCACAATAAAAACTGAGGTGTGTGTGAATTGTGATCACCTACACATGCATAATTGAAAAACTTCGGCTGAGGGGGTTGGAACCTTCGTGAACTCCCCCTCGTTCGCGCACTGTTCGTTCACTTAAAATGTTCCTGCGAGCTTGTCTTCTCCACAGAACATCCAGAAATGGCGTGGCCGTTTCCACGGGACAAGTTTTCACTACTAAATTTTGACCTTATTAAGTGAACGCACGTTTTCAGCGATTGAGAAGTCGGTGCTTTCGCAAGACATGTTCACTTGGTATAAATTTTAAAAATATATATTTCCCCATAGGCTCTACACCATCTACGCTATAGACCCTCGAGCAGTGATAGTCCTCACATGGTTTCTCTCGCTCAAATAACATACAACACCCGAAGCAATGTTGCGGATTTGTACTTTATACAAGACGTAACAGCGACACCAATGGAGAATTCAAAAGTGTCTGTATAAGTAAATAGTTTTTAAAAACAGAATAAACTACCGTTAGTCCAAGGCTGAGACTGCCATCGCGCAGAACAGTAACCACGGGCTTGACGAGGTATAGTAGCCTTCCCAAAATTTATCCCCGACACTATATGTAGATCACTAGTGGTAATATAGATAGCTCATAAAACGTGAGTAGCTTTCTTTGAGAGGTGTAGTAAGTGTTGTAACAGGGGGCGGAAGCTCCCTACACCTCCCATGTATTCGCTGTCGGCTGCGGCAGCACCGCTTTTACTATCTATCTATCTATCTATCTATCTATCTATCTATCTATCTATCTATCTATCTATCTATCTATCTATCTGTCTATCTATCTATATAATCTGTCTGTCTGTCTGTCTGTCTGTCTGTCTGTCTGTCTGTCTCTCTGTCTGTCTGTCTGTCTGTCTGTCTGTCTGTCTGTCTGTCTGTCTGTCTGTCTGTCTGTCTGTCTGTCTGTCTGTCTGTCTGTCCACCTACGGCTTTTAGCTATCCTTGCCGTTTCGATAATGGTATCGATACCAAAATTGGTATGGCATAACATGACTGCATGACGAGCCATGAAAATCATGGCATGTATGTCATGAATGCCATGATTTATATTTCATGGTCTTTTTGCTCTTGTGTAGGTTTGGTTCACATGACATATAGCAAACTGGTATGGAATGAAATGGCTGCATGGCAAACATAAGTGACAGACCCTAACGTGGAAACCATAACATGCATGTCATGTAAGTCTTGACTACACGCCACGCTCCACGTGCGCTCGTGGTCTTTTCGCTAGCTTCGTGTATACCAAATTTGCTATTATGGGACTTGAATGGATGACGAAATCATATTGTTACGTAAAGTGAGACGAGACGTGACTATTTGCCAGTGTATTTGCACCGATAAAATCGGAGCGCAGCACATAGAGCGAGCAAAACCAGTCCTATTCGTCGTCTTCGATCACAAAATGGTTCACCCTTCATGCGATAGCTACGTAGCATTACCCCCCCGGTAGTAAAACTGATGAAAACCTAATAATCATGAGATGCGTGTCATGTAAGAACATGACTACATTCCACGCTCATGATGTGCTCACGGCCGTTTCGCTAGCTTCACAAATACCAAATTTGGTATTACGTGACGCGAACGGATGGTGAAGGTATATGAATGGTGCAAAGATGATAATAATGACATGCGTGTCATGCAAAACATGATTACATGCTACGCTCATACTGTGCTCGCGGCTGATTCGCTATCTCCACATATACCCAATTTGGTATCACGTGACGGGTATAGACGATGAAGGTAATTAACACGTCCAAAGATGATAATCATGACATGGAAGTCATGCACGGCATGATTTACGTTCGCCTCGTAGCGCTCCGCTGATTTTAAAGTGACATATCAACCTTCCGCTTTCGTGCTTTACATATCATCGATTCCCACTGTACGGGGGATCTGCCAATTTTTCGGTTGTGCTTTATATATATAATAATATAGCTGGCCTCGTTTCTCTCCTTCCATAATAACAAAAATATTTGAAACATGTTTTGTTGTTGATAACGTATTTTCAATGTTGATTCAGCGTGATTGTATGAATAAAAATGAAACAGGAAAAAAATGTATCCCAACACAGTCTCGCGACGCCTGCAGATCCTTGAGGGAAAACTATACCCTCGTGGTATTACCTCCACAAGAATCATCAGATTTCGCGAGACAGCGCTAGCCTGCATTGTCGTTTCAAGTTCACTTACTTTTTCGAGGTATCCTAAGGGCACTTCTTTCTTACGCACTTCTGAAGAATACGGGAGATGAGCGGGTGGCACAAAACGGTTAGAAATCATCTGTGAAGTGTTCGTGAAGAGCACACCTGAAGCGCCGTGGTGACCTTAGGTTGGTTTTCCTGCTTAGCACGTGGTCAGTGATACGATTTCCGGCAAGTGCGACCACACTTAGGTGAATTCTCTCATTTTATTTATTCTAAATTAATTTGGAGACCTTGACTTTAGCATACTTCACTAGCAATGTGTTGAATGCTTTAGCAGAGCTGCGATGTGCAGTGCGTATGTGAGACAGTAAGCAACTGCATGATTGTGCCACAAATCTGGCGTCGACTCACACGCTGATATATGATATTTGAACCTTGTTGGTAAGACATGGAGCGATATTTAGCGCAAAGTAACAGAAGCACGAGAAGGGAGGACGCACCAAGTGCGCTAGCTCACAACAAATTGGTTTATTACAACCGGATAACGGTTGTGTCTCTTTAACGTGCATTAGCTTGTGGATTGTGTCACATATCATGTTAAAAAGAGAATAACGGGGAAAATCACACTTCTCTGCGTGCGACCTAGGGGTGCAGCGTGTGAGCACCGCCACGGTAGATATTTGTACTACGGTTGCAATAAACCTTTTTGTTGAAAGTTGGCATACGTGTTGTCCACTTCTTTCTCACCCTACTGTATTCTTGTGTCAAATTTCGCTTAATTCACGCGCCGAGAGCCAAGCGACGTCGTAAGCATGCACCTTGGATTCCTGTCTCATGCTAATGACTTCGTAAGATCTCTCTTTGCGTGTATCTATAAAGTTCGTGGCTGTTGTTCCGCCATCGTTTGTTCATTATTCTAAAGTGCTCGATTTGTTTCGCTGCCCTAATTACTGCATGGATGAAGCGGTGTGTCCGTATTCAAATGTCACTTTTTTGCATTTTTGCATTGAAAAGTACTTCAACGTTCATTGAAGTAATTTTTTCAAATGTTACTACCATTGAGGTCAGTTTTAGGTTCCCTTTAAATTACCATCTCTACATGTAAGTTCTTAAGTTCAGTCCTATTCAAATGATATCGTTCCTAGAGGTTCTTCAACCTCAGACACCATACCTACTAAAAGCATGTACACTTTCAAATATATAAAAATAGGTGAGAAATAAAGAGTGACTGGCACTTGTTGTGTATAGTATAACTTTGCATCTCGTGCTACCTTCCGCTGCTTTTTAGAACTAAGGAAATCTTATTCCGAATACTTTAGGCTTGACTGACAGAGGTATACGGAACTTGTATAGCACTGAGATTCTATGACAGCGGGAAACATCCCTCTGCTGAACATGGTGAGCAGTGTGTACAAAAAAATCAGACATTCCACTGTTAGCATGACCGATGGCCAAATTAACATATTGCGGACAAGGAATCAATTGTGCTTATTAAGAGCCCGTTATTTCAGTGCTGTTTTCAGTACACTGATATGCCTCTTTCACCTCGCAATAGTGACGTGAAAGAGACGTAATAGAAATAAAGGAAAGTGTATTACAGTTGTAATACACTTTTTTTTACGTGAGAGCCTGATAGTCCAAGCGCAACGTGATCATTTAGATAAGCACACTGATAATCACACGCGCACACACACGCACAGAGAGAGAGACTGCACTGTTTTCACAGTTTCGTTTGGGCTCAACACCCGCAAGAAAGTACAGAGGGCTTATGTGGCACGTCTTTGCCATGAAGTCAGAATATATAACAGTTCTAAGCACGAGTCCTGTTGAAGGTGTAAGGCCACCTTCAGTGACAGTTTCTCTGTATCTTGTCATCTCCATTCACAAAGAACACGTTTGGGATTTTTCAGGACGCTACGTTTAATGCACAGTGGTGAGCGAGAGAGTTCAGTTTTGTTGTTACAGTATATTAGCATCAGGAACATTTACTCTTGTGCGGTTTATGCATGTTTTCTCTTGTCTTTGAAGGTCTCATGGCATGTAGAAGTCGCATTGTGTGTCAATTTTCTAAAGGGGACCACACTACTGGTGACTCTCATCTGTCCAGAAGGATCACCGGAAGCTCCAAACATATTCAGACATGAGTGTCGTCACGTCTTTTATCAAAAAAGATAACTCGACTACTTCTCTCAAGGCGTCGTGATTTTGGCAGCTTGATTATCTCGGAAGTTACCTTGTAGTCCGTAGTAGATCCACTGCAGAACAATGCGGAGACGCTGTTCGCAGGCTTTGTCGCATAAGTGTTTGATGTTCATTGCATGTTGTTGCTGCGTGCGTGGTGACTTCAGAAACGGCAATACCACTTTTGAGGGTGTTCATAGACCTCGTACCCTTTCCCGACACTCTAAATTAGGCAGCATGTAAATTGCAAGCTATGACCAGGAAAGTATATAGCAGAAAATGGTCCCGTTTCCTGGCTAAATCTGGTACTTCACATGGGACATGACTAAGAGCGCATCCTACGATCAGCACCATGCCATTAATGCGTGCCTTTAATAAACTCAGTATTTCGTCTCTCCGAACCTCATTGACAAATATGCACTCTCGCAGGAAACGCCATTCTTTGTTGTAGCCCTTTTCCTTCTTTTTATCTCCTATTTCTTGTCCCTATAGGTGTAGGATAGCAACCAGAGCACGCGTCCCGGTGGCTTTCCCCTTATTCATTTGCCTCATTTCTTTCTCTCACATATTTTCACAGGGAAACTTTAGAGACATGAGTTGTACAGGCAAAACGCCTAATGGACTAGTCTGGAAGTCCCTACTAATTGTATACGGCGTAACTGACGGCTCTGTCACGTTTAATATTGCTTTTTTTTTTCTTCTTTGAAAGCGGTAACGGTACAGCTGCAAGCACCTCCGTAACTTGTTTTCTTTTATTTGCCGTAACTTTGGCCCATGCGCATGCGGGTACGTCCAGATAATCGCATTATTCGAGTTTTCAGGCTCCTCTCGTGATAAATTTGTAGCTGCCATTTAAGTGAGGCTTGCAAGTTTGAGTTAAGAACGCCTGCAGAAGGGGTGTGTTCAAGCTTTTGAGTTATGATGTAGTTGGGCCAATAAAAAAAAAGAAAAAGCACTAATTCAGGTTGGGCTTGTACAGATGATTGATTCGAGATTGTACACGCCTTTTGGAGAAAGAAGTTTGGTTTCAAGAAAATAAATGCACTAGAAACACACATATAAACAAATGAAACCACGCATGCATACATCCCTTATTTATTATTTAGTACTGAAAAACGGACTTTTCTGCAAAGCCCTCACAAGTTTGGCGTTGCACTCAAATCACCGAAGGCGCACTAATTAGAACAAAATAACTGCGTTTTGTGCTCATCTTTTTTTTCTTTGTGTTTTCATTTTTATATAGAATCTGATGGAATGTTTTCTTTGATCTCTATAGCAAAACTGCTTCTATTCTGTGCCATTTAGTGTAAAGATGTTCTTATTATTTGTTACTACTATGTTTAAAGCGGTCATTGTGATGCCATTAGAGTGATTTGATAGCCCTTTCTTTCTCTCTTATTTAATAACACCAATGATAAAAAGCTTCAATTTCGCATTATTGTAAATAAATGTGATGTATGTTAAGCAGAGTATATATGTAATGCTCTTTGCAAAAATATATAACCAAAGTTTATTACATTGCCTTCACGTATTTTTTATCAAAATCTAGTGGTTTGGTTATCGATAAACATTTTCACAATAAAACGACACCTGAAGATAGAGCTATCGAGAGCTCTATAACATAATCTGTCACGTCACGTGGGGCTGCTAAAGTTAGGAGGTACTACAGTGAAATTGCATTACAATAATGTTTGTGACTGTATTCTTTTCTTTAAAAACTATACGAGTATGAATATTAATAATGATTAAATACACCGTCGAATCATGTATATCTGTAAACTATAGTTATTCGTGAATAAATATATAAACAAATAAATGAATAAACTTAGTATACCCTAGTTTTCATATATACCCATATCGTCCTATGTTTTCACACACACAAAATAAAAAAGCAGCCAAGAACGTTTTTATAAGTGCACTAGAGGGAACTCTGGTGCCAGTGGGCATGGTAGCTGTAACGCACGACTATTCAGCCAGCCTTGCAATGATGGGCAGTACACGGTTTTGTAGGTTTTGTACTGTCGGCTTCATTTGGCCTGTATCCGCTCTGTCGCAAGACGAAGTTAAGCAAACCTATTCAGCAGTGACGCTTCATCACCATAACCTTTTTAGGCTCACCAGTTCAAATCGGCTCACGAAATTCGCAATGTTACATTCTTTTATTGGAAACAAGGCCAAAATACAGCAATAAACAAAGGCACAAGCGCGTTTGGAGCACGCAAGCACGACGACTAGGCAAATCTGTGTACTACCCATCATTCCCATGGCGACTGGACGATCGCAGCGCCAGTTTCCTCCAGTAAATATTGTAGGAAACTCTATGGTCTCCTCAAACAGCTGTGCTATAGAAATAAATGTAAAGTCTACCTGACTCCTGTCTACGCTGGCGCTACATTTTTATCATATCACACCGTTGTATATAGGTTCCCATATGAGCCGCTGTGCTTTGGGCCAGTTATTTTAAAAAAATCACGCTGCTTTTATCCTTCTCATAAACTTATGCCGAAGAGTGCAGGGTATAAGTGCTTTGACACAAACACACCATATTAATTTCCATGACAAACTTTTATTTCAACGACTAATACACCGCAAGATTCCTGGGCTGGTTGATCTCTCCATTTGCGACAATTTTAAGGTATTTAAGGAAATATTAATAAAGAGAAAATGAACTCGACGTTTTATTCTACAATGTGCACGTCATTGACCTACCAAACACAAAACTTTAAGGGAACATGTCACTGCAACTTTTCTTCCTGGTTTTTTTTGCAAATACTTTGCCTAACCATAAAAACGTTTATTTATAGTTTCCTCAAAAGTATGATTAAGTGTTGCATTTCAACGTTTATATATAGTATTCTTTTTTAAATGGCACTCTAAATGTCCAAGTTTTCATGTCATTATTGTTTGTCGCCTTTTAGCACATCATGAACACTCGGGAAAATGCGTCTTATTTCCGCGCGTGATGTTAAAATTGTTTATGTAGACTGTGCACAATGTGCATCTCGGGTCTCTCTCACTTCGTTTGGCAGCGGCACGGGTTCAGTTATGCAGTCGCTGGGCACAGGAGAGAATTCATTTAAAACTTCTTACACTGCTCGTGGGTAATCGTGTGATACACACTCTTGTCAGTACATTACTCCTGGACAATTTTATTTCAACACGTATGTATACGGGCTGTAGAATGACTGGTCAGTGCATGTAGTTTAGATCTATATAAAGGATGAACCTGAAGCAGCTCATAAGGCACCATAGTAATGTTTGATTTCCAGCGCACACCGCAATAAGGCTTCATGGATGGTGGGATACGCGAGTTAGTGTCTCATCGACATTTGTATAAACGAATTATTCGGCGAGAGCACTGATTCGCTCTGCGATGGCACCGTGTTTTTCCACAGACTAGCGATTACTTATTATCTTTTATAGCCATATGACTGGTTTGGCAATCTCCGATGGTTTGAAAACCGAAGCCGTGACTTTTATATCCCTGCTACCATTGACGAAAAAGGTGGCAGCTGTACAATGGCAGCTTTTTTTTTCTTGCTTTAGATTAAGTAAGAGCTAAGCTTGAAAATAAAGCCCTTCCACATAGCCTAACAGAAGGCTGTCGTTATTTGATCCAAACAGCTAAATATATGAAAAAGTTGACCAAACAAAACGGCAACAACAGTTTGGAAAGACAAACGCTTTCAGAAGAAGAATTGCGAAACTAGGGCCTAGAAAGAGGCACGTAAAAAAGTTCGAATAAGTGCGAAGGTTCGCACAATTGTTTGTCGCTGAAAGGGAAAACTTGGGGGGAAAAAAACGTCTCAATTTCACTGTTCTTAGAGAAAAAATACTGTTCCTGTCAATTTCAGGCCACTCGCGTGGCGCCGCCATTGTGAGAACCACTACATTCCTCCATCGACAAGCAGCCATGACAGTCGTACTTTGTCTCTTCTTCGGCTCTTCTATCTCCGACGTATCTCGTCTTTTTTTACGCTTGCCGTTGCTAGCGCCTTTCGTATGATCTTTGCCTCATCCCCGACCGAGCCAGGCCCGCTGGCGTTTTGTCGGTGGTGTCTGCCCTCCGCCGTTTTGCCTCCATCCTCCTTGAATTGGCTCACGTTGCCTTCATTGAGCAGCTATTCTTTCTTTCTTGGACGTAACCCTCGTACCACCACCGCGTGCGCGCTGCAACCCCGCCTCCTCCGGTGGCGCCAAAATTTTCGCGCGCGCTCTAGAGAAGAAGGCCGCCGCAAAAGCGCGCGTACTCTTGCGCTCAGGGGGAGAAAAACGCGCAACAGAATAGGGAAGGGGGGAATGAGACGAGGCTGCGCGCGAGAAAGGGCGCGGTCGGGCTCCCCACTGGCGGGGACAGGAGCAGGTGAGCGCCCCCGGCGCACCAATAGCGTCGCGTCTCTCCCTCACCTGCGCCCGGGAAGCTCCCTATTGGCTCTCCCCATTGGGGACGACTCGTGACGCGCGCACTTCTCCCGCCATTCCCCTTTCTCCGGTGGATTCTTTCCCCGTTTTTTTTTTCCTGGGGACGAAATTGCAGGCGACAAGCAGAGGAACAGAAAGCAGAAAGATGTAGGAAAGTGGTACATTTGAGAAGGTTGGAAGCATGGGAGGGGTGAAAAGTGGGGAGGAGGTAGACGTATGGAGAGTGCACGGTGTCTTAAGGAAACTGAGAACAAAGAGCGAGAAGGCACTGTGCTTCGCCCTTCCTCTTGTCTTCCCGAAATTCCCTCTGAAAGCGCTTCCTCGGAGCTAGGCCAGCCGTGCACGAACGCCGCTCGAACGCGCCTCAGAAAGCGGCCGGCGGTTGCAGACGGGAGCTTTCTCGCTGTCCAGGTGAGTGGCTCTATTTCTCACTATTTCCTTGATGTATCAGTTGTCTTCGGTAGCTTCAAGTTCTGTTCCGTAGAGCGTTCGCTCTATCATTTCGCGTTTATAACGGCTGTCGCTGGACAAGTCGCCGCATACTTGAAAAAACGGTAGAAGGTGACAACACTAATACGCTTACGTATGGAGGGATCCTTAAATCGCATTATTTTGCCCTGTCGGTGAGTATAAATACAGTGACTGCAGTGGCAGCATCAGCAACACTCTTCATCTGTGCTGTGCCACCTAAAAATTGCAAATGCGTAATGAGACAACTATACTGCATAGTTTTTAACGCTGTAACTGGTCTACATAGCTACGGCGAATGTCAATATTGTACCTTTCTTTGATGTCAGTTGTGTTTGTGGAAGTGCAACAGTGTGCTAAGTTTGAGCGTAAGAAACTAGAGCAGCAACATGCATAGATACTGACAGCAAATGTAGCACTCACATGTCCTGTGGAATTCACATGTTCTGTAGAAGATTCCTGTGGAACGCTTTTTTGTTCATAATGACGTAACCATGTTTTACGTGGATATGGCAACAGTTAAAAAAAAACGAGACAAACAAGGCTTATACGACTGTGAATGAATGCTTCCTTAGAGTACTCGTGACTGCAATCATCTTTCACTGGTGGTTTGCCCTTTCAGCATATAGCTTTATATTTGGTTGAAGAGGTTTGTCACCACATCCGGGCGGCGTATAGAAAGAGACTGAACAGGCTCTTTCTGTATGTAGCTTGATAAGGTTGTGGCGTTTGCAGTAGGAGGGGGAGGGGCTATGGTGCTTCACCTGTTTTACAGAACGACTGTATGTAGCCACTAATTTGCAAATATCTTTTTAAACACGTCAATAACTTTGAGTTACTTTGACTAGTGTTGGAACTGGTATACTAAGAAGGTTTCTTCCTAACATGTTGCTTAACGCAGGAAGAGTATAGGAATTCAAACTGAAACATTACGTCTGTTCCTTTGTACTGAGTTGTAATGACAAAGTTCGACATTGTAAGTATGATCACTACTCGTCATCATGTTCAAACAATGGTGTATGGTCATATAGTATAATACGAGTTAACATTTAGTAATGATGTGATTCACACTTTATGTGATTCACACTTTAGTAATAATTTAGTGATTCACACTCTATGAAATACCTTTGCGTGGTTCGCTATGAACACCATATACATACAGTCACGCAAATGAGCATCAAGTAACGATAAGTGACCTGAGTTTCATATCTGCTACACTGTAGTCAGGCCTCTGTCTCTCAACATCTGTAACACAAACGCTACAGAAAGACTACGAAGTTGCGTTGAAGGGCGCCATATATACCGCTATAAGGGCATTACCATGCAAGTTGAAAAACAAGCCTACGATTTTAAATTATGAATGAATTGAAGAGCAGATCAATGCTATCCGCATATAGTGTACACATGGTATATTTCTACGACAAGGTATTCTATCCACATATAGTCCACACAGTTCAAAGCCTACATTAAGGCATAATAGGATAGAAATACAAAGTAGGAATATTTGGTGAACTAGTACATTTGCAGCTTTCTGCAATATTATTGGAGCACCTATAACAAGCACCTGATGGTATATAAGGCTGCGTTGACCTTTCTTAACGGTCCTCAACATCGATGGCCCTCTGTGTGCGCACTTCACACTCGCTGGTCCTATAAATAAAATGAAACACACATGGGAAAATCTTCAAATTAATAGCTAATACATAAAGACTGTTTTGGCTTTGCACACTTCAAAAGATCACCGCGCTTTTACGCACAAGTCTGAGCACGTTGTAAAGGCTCAGAGCAAAGCCCAGGTGACGCCCAGTAAGAGACAACAAGGGCGGCTCAACCATCTGAGAGGCGACGACCGAGATGACGCGGGACACCCTTACTGATGGACGGGTCAGGCTGTGGAGGATGTGTGGCGTCTACGGGTTCCACAGTCGTCGATACCAGGCATCTTCCATGAACTGGCATCACGTCCGTGTCATCTGTTCCGTGGGAGCGAGCGACCGGGTAGAAGCGTGCATGCATCCTTTGCAGGTCTGTAGAAAAGGGGAAGGACATCTCGCTTAGAGGTCTCGTGATATTTAACCTCTGGAATGCGGTGGTCTACTTAGGCCCCCAGGCACAACAATCAACCAGGAAACGCTTCTGGAAGCTCGGGAAAGCCAGCATTAAATGTTTCAAAACCCGACAAGCTCTCTTGGATCCCCTTGTCCAGTACGCATGGTCTTCCTCGTCTTATTTGTAACAACTCGAATGGCTCAAGAAAGCGTTGCGACCCGCGCAGATTTTCCGCCCAAGCTCCTGGAAGTGACGTATGTTTGACGAGAAAGCAAACCAACTGTGTTTGGAGAACCGAGATTGAAATGTAAATACACATCTACAGTGAACCATGTGTCATTACAAATGCACACCCTATGGCAGGCTTCTTCAAGACTTTTGCTTAAACAGTATCCTACACTGCCAATTTGCCAGGGCTATAGCTGATATGGCTGCGAATGAGTCTTGCTATATATTTAGCAACGAAGAATAAGATACCAGTCTGATCTTAAGTCTACCCGGCCCACACATTCTTGAAAGGTGAACTGCAGTAGAATAAGGAATGCAGCTGTAGTGAACTTTGCTTTCAGCCAGCGAACTTTTAAGGCATAACGACGCTCTGCGCTCTACCACTGCTCAGTATTTGAAGTCTTCAGCTTCCAGCGAGCTTTGTTATCTTCACCCCGTGTATTACACTTTTAATGCCGAGAGTGAACTTCTGATATACCCATAGTAGCTACGGTGGTCATTCATCACGATTTTGAAGCAATGGGTATACCTTGTTTGAGAGTGTTTGGGATTGTCTGAACACAACTGATGAATTATATTAACGGCTGTTCTAGGGCTATTGTGTAGCCACTTTATAGTGGCGTCAAATCTACATACGTTTCTTGTTTCCAATTTTTTCTCGCAGACATATCTTGCCTCTAAAGACTATATGTCTGCTTAGAAAGGGCCGTAAGCGGACTTGACTGCCACCAAACCATAGGATTGCATCATTGTAAACGCATTCATTTTTGTCATGAAATAAAGGCGTTGCATGGTTTCACATGCAACGTGAGGCAAAGGGTGATGAACAAAGAAGAATCAAGCTATTCTACCAATCCGCTTTTATCTGACTTTAAAATGTTAAGAACCCGTTAAGCTGCCTATTTATAACAACGATACAATAACATCTTGCTTTGGCTAAAATCTAAATGTCGTCAATAACGGCACCGGTCCGACATCTTTAGCAATATTATCACCGGCTGTGAGCATCGTTTCTTCCATAGTTTCCACATTTTGTGCGGTCGTCCTCCACGTTCAGCCAGGCAGGCCTCTTTGAAATTCACTGAATATATATGTCGCTCCCTGTGAGTATATATATATAGGCGCATGTGTGCCACAGCCACTCATATATATGGGTAATATCTCTCGCCCCTCAGTTTCAACGCAGAAAATGGCTTGACAATGAAGAAAGTACATGATGAACCTTAGCATGTCGGAAACATGGGCTCACTACTGCTGATCGATATAACTTCATTAAAGTTCTAGTGAAAGGCAGTTAATTTTATCCACATGGAAATGAGCCCTTCTTGTAGATATTAGTATACGCTCTTAAAATGTGTGCGTTGCGTCATTTTTCATGATGATAGCTTATGATGCAACACATCTGCTACATCATTAGGTTAGATGATCAGTAAGCAATGAAACGTCAATAAAAGTACGACACGATTTCGGTAGGACCTTTATAAGCCGGACGTATACGCTTTGAGACGTGTAGCAGCATGTCGCTATCGTCACGCTCAACGAGAAAGGAATCTTCGGAGCTTACAGGATTCATTTTGTTTGCTTTTCATAAGTGACCCAGTGTAAGTTATAGCCTCTCCGTACCACCTTATAAAATACATGACGCCCGAGTGGCGGGAGATATACGATTTAACGGATATCTTAGGTAGAGCTAATTGTCATACGGTTGCAAAGTAAGGTATACAAACCTTTGTATCTAGAAAAGCACTCTTACGTGGGGCGTTTTCAACCGGCAATGAAATATGAATACGCGGGTGTTCTTGCAACCTGCCTTTGTCTAGTGCAACCGGAATGGCCCTGATTCAAAGCGCGACGTCGAACCGGGCTAAAAAACGTTATAAACGCTCTGAATCACAACCATATGGTAGGCAAGTGTCGCTGCAACTTTTATTTCAATACAATATTTTTGTTCTCTTTAAGTTATTCCTCCTCTTTCGTTAAAAAGTACAGGCTTGTTCTTTCATATGTTCAGCCTGATACATTCTTCCTAAATGTTCACGTTATCAACGTCATCTTGAGTGTCCCCATTATCAACTGACTATTGTGTTCGATGAAAGTATAGAATAAGCACACAACAAATGATCGGATAATTTTCACCCATCTTTAGTTTGCAGCGCATGTATAAAACATGCTGTTGCTAACCAATGTAGTTGACACTTCTTCATGCAAGCCCATGGCGTTTATTAAATTAACAAATTTCGGTTAGAGACAGTGGACACACGTAGAAAAAAAAAACGTGGTAATGGTTTTGCTGCTACCTTTTCGCTACTCTTATTCTGAACCACCTGAAGTTAGTCAAGATTGAGCGCAATTTCCCTTACGAAGTGTGTTTCCGGTTAACTTCGGTAAATCGAATGATCACGAACGCACTTACTTTAACGCACGGATATTCTGTCACGTGCTCTGAGGGCCACCCTATTTGCAAAGCTGCGATATCTCCGACTGAACTGACACACAGATGACACGGCAATCCTTAAGGACGTCGACGAGACTAGGCATGCATGCCAGCCCATGGCAATCTTTGCCGCGTCGCGTTTCGGTTGTCTCGCGAACTGGCTCGACTCGCACAGCAGACATGCGCTGGGCTCTTAAACACGCTCAGAATTTAATCAAAGACGGTCCTTCCTGAGCATGTCACGTCACAAGCAATGTTATAGTTACTTGAGCCCGCAGCGTTTCAGCCTTATCTCAGGAGATTGAGTAACGATGTATCCTGGAGGAAAATTGACGTTGCATGCTGGCAGTACAACGACCTTTTCTGCACGAGCAACCACTGTAATGGTCGCAGCTACAATCTACTTCACCCTATAGCAGTTCCACGAGCGCTATACTTTGTAATAGGTTGTGGAAAGGTCGCGTTGTAGTGAGAGACTGAGGGTTCTATCCCGGCCCTGGCGGCTCCAATGCGATTGGGCTAGTGAATGCAGCAACCCTCGTTTACTGCGCATTGGGTGCACGTAGTCGTTTTTCCCTACAGCGGGCATCTTGTTTTGATCATTGCTATTATATATCAGCAAGGTCAAAATTACATTTTCCTTCAATGCGCGTTGTCCTTTCGTTGCGTACTCTCGACTCCGGTTTGACATATCGGCCTAGGGTTTCTGCACAATATTGGGGGGGGGGGGGGGATGAAGGCAAAATTTGCTTACATAGATCGAGTCCGATAGATAAGAAGCTACGCAAGTCATAATTCTCACAGATGGCCTTCTTTTTGTATCCACCTCTCTGAAGTAGGGATGGGTCGTAAACAGGTTATGCAATATTAAGTTGCGCACACTCGGTTGCAATTATCGTCAAATACCTTCCCGGCCATGACACTGCAGTTTGAAAAATTATGAGAAATGTTTGAGTGAAGGGTGTAAGGCAGACTACTGCGTTAGATGAGAAGAGCAGAAACGTAGGTTTTAAAATGAATCTGCAGAAAACAAAAGTAATGTACAACAACCTCGGAAGAGAACAACGCTTCGAGGTAGGTAATAGTGCACTTGAAGTTGTAAAAGACTACGTCTACTTAGGACAGGTAATAACCGCGGAGCCTAACCACGACATTGAAGTAACTAGAAGAATAAGAATGGGGTGGAGCACATTCGGCAAGCACTCTCAAATCACGACTCGTAGATTGCCACTATCCCTCAAAAAAAGTATATAACAGCTGCATTTGGCCGGTACTTACCCTACGAAGCAGAAACTTGAAGGCTTACAAAAAGGGTTCAGCTTAGATTGAGGACGACGCATCGAGCGAGGGAAAGGGAAATGCTAGGTGTCACCTTAGGAGACAAGAAGCGAGCAGAGTGAATCAGGGAACAAACTGGGGTGAAGGATATCATAGTTGAAATAAAGAGGAGTAGCTGGCGCCACGCATTGGCACCAACCTCTCCTTATATACATTTATTTAAAAAAAGAGAAGAAATGGAGATTCGCTGGATATGTATCGCGTAGGCAGAATAACCGCTGGTCATTAAGGGTTAATGACTGGATTCTTAGAGAAGGCAAGCGGGTTAGCGGGAGACAGAAAGTTTGGTGGGCAGATGAGATTAAGAAGTTTGCAGGTATAAAGTGGCAGCAGCAAGCACAGGACCGACTTGACTTGCGGATCATGGGAGAGGCCTTTGTCTTGCAGTGAACGTAGTCAGGATGATGATGATGATTATGATGTTGATGATGACGATGATGATGATGATGATGTTGATGGTGAGGCAGATTCGCCTCCTCTCACGTAAGATAATCAGGATAGGAGAGAAGGCCTCTCCCAACCTTAGTGCACGTGCCAATGGGCATCTATATAAGGATGATAATCAGCAACTACTTTATTATCATCTCCATCAAGATTATTACGTTTGGCTTTTGTAGAAAGAAGTAGACGAGAAGGAAGGGGCAAACACGTGACCCAACAGGTTATCTTTTTCGTCAGTCACTACTGTGTTGACCTGCAGGAATGTCAGGTTCCTAATTCTAAAATATATTGCTTCACTTCAGCCTGAGTTACCTACTCATCCATATCTGTTCTATAAATACGTATATGCATGTCACGTTGTAATGCAGTAGGCTTTTGTAATGTGCCATGACCGGCATTTTGGCTGCTTTTATTCAGCATTGCAGACTAACAAACATAGAATATTTCTGATTGGCGAATCAATCTGACTAGAAAATTTTATTAGAGCATCTCACAACAAGCCTATTGGAGAATCTCACAGAAGCTTGCTTCTAATATACTGTTTCTTCGTCTGGCTAGTGTATTACCAATGCCTTCGAGACAAACAAGCAAAATGAGCAAAAAATAGCGTGTTCATGAAAAGATATATCCGGGGCAGACTACAGCTCTCGCTGATACCACATGAAAAGCCTGCGCAATGACTGTATACAAAACAGATAAGGCGTGCGATATAGTATGCCAGACCCACTTAACTCAGTTCATTAGGCCGATTCATTGTGCTTCTGACTGAGGGGCTCTTCCCTGACTGGACACCAAAAGTCAAATTTATCTGAGTACAATCAGGTCAGAATCATACTGAATGACAACCTACAAAAGTTCGTAAGGCAAGACCCATCTCTTTGTCATGAAGGGCACCACTGAGACGTCTACTTTGCTGTTTGCAGACGGGCTTCTATAGCACTGAAAAAAAATGCCGTATAAGCCTATTGCAGAAAAAGGAGAGAGAGATTTTGCGGCTGGGACATCTAGAAGCACATAATCGAACCGTGCTTCATTGAAATCTGCAGAGTCTATATGCGAAAAGCAGTTCGCATGATAAAGCTGTTTGAGGAGTGGTGGTAGCGAAACCATTAGAGACGAGCCTGCGTAATCAGAAGTAGGCCCGTATTCCCAAACCAACCTCATGCTTTCTTCGAGTTTTTTTTATCGGTTTTAAGCCTTTATTGCGCATGATAAACAAATTGGACCAATATTCATGAACCAGTCTTGTCCTTATCTTTTGTCCTGTTATCATTTTTGTGCCTTTATAACTCATGTAGGGAGCACAGGAAGTTGAGTAAATGTGAGGTAAGGTCGAGGTTGGTTTGTGAATACGGGCCATAGTCTTTTATAATAAAAACAACATGATCAAAAATTGGCCCCAGTAACACACATTATGCCTGGTCCTTTGGACGCCCTGAGCACGGACTAATAACCTTGCTTGAGGCTGAATACACGCTCTTCATTAATATGATGAGGCGTAAGTTTGTGTTTTTGCGCAATAAACGTGCCTTCCTATTTTCTGTATATCGAACTCTTTTCTTGTTTACACAACAGATTTGGATATTTGATGCGCCTATGCACGCTTTCTGTCATTCAGTTATTTCTTTCCTCCTTTTTCGAATCTTCGTCTCCCTGTTCTCTGCACCTGAAAGCGATCGCAGCAGGCCTCTCGGACGCAGCTACTTGTTAAACGGCTCCGTTTCTGTTTGCTACTTGTCCTCTGACTATGCGTGCTTCTGATAACGCTCGCTATTTGGCTCGTTGGTGCATTGCATCCTAAAAAAATATCCAGCCAATAAAATTACGAACACAGGAAACAAGCCGTTTTCCTGTCTCATTCTTCAATTCTTGTGTTTGTTATTTTATTGGCTGGATATATTTTATGATCAAATCATGAAAGCGTCAAATCATGAAAGTGTCAAGTACAACAGACAAAATAGAACTGGCAGAGCTTTCGAAGTTGATTAATAGACGTGAGGTATGCGATGTAAGAAGGTATAACATCGAGAGAATTGAACACGCTCTGAAAAACGGAGGAAGCGTCAAAGCAGTGAAGAGGAAACTTGGGATAGGCAAAAATCGAATGTATGCACTAAGGGACAAAGAAGGCAAAATTACTACCAATAGAGATAGGATAGTTACAATAGCGGAGGAGTTTTACAGAGATCTGTACAGTAGCGGAGACAACCACGGCCTTAATACTATAAGAACTAGCAGTAACCAAAATGGCACCCCACTAGTAATGATAGAAGAAGTCAGAAAAGCTTTGGAGAGCATGCAAAGAGGCAAAGCTGCTGGTGAGGATCAGGTAACATCAGATCTGCTGAAAGATGGAGGACAGATTGTGTTAGAAAAACTAGCCACTCTATTTACGAGGTGTCTCCTGACGGGAAGAGTACCAGAGTCCTGGAAGAACGCTAACATCTTAATACATAAGAAAGGAGATGACAAGGACTTGAAGAATTACAGGCCGATCAGCTTGCTCTCTGTAGTATACAAGCTATTTACAAAGGTAATTGCTAACAGAGTAAAGAAAACATTAGACTTCAATCAACCAAAGAAACAAGCAGGATTTCGAACAGGCTACTCAACAATTGACCATATTCATACTATCAATCAGGTAATAGAGAAATGCTCAGAGTATAACCAACCACTATACATAGCCTTCATAGATTACGAGAAGGCGTTTGATTCAGTAAAAATATCAGCCATCATGCAGACACTGCGGAGTCAGGGCGTAGATGAAGTATATATAAACATTCTGGAAGAAATCTACAGGGGATCAACTGCTACCATAGTGCTTCATAAAGAAAGCAGCAGAATACCAATCAAGAAGGGTGTAAGGCAGGGGGACACAATCTCCCCAATGCTATTTACCGCGTGCTTACAGGAGGTTTTCAGAAGCCTAGAATGGGAGCAGTTAAGGATAAGAGTTAATGGAGCATACCTTAGTAACCTGCGCTTCGCCGATGACATTGCATTGCTGAGTAACTCAGGGGACAAATTGCAACTCATGATTACGGAGTTGAACAGAGAGAGCAGAAAGGTGGGTCTTAAAATTAATCTGCAGAAAACGAAAGTAATGTACAACAACCTCGGAAAGGAGCAGCGCTTCGAGATAGGTAATAGTGCACTTGAAGTTGTAAAAGACTATGTCTACTTAGGGCAGGTAATAACCGCAGAGCCGAACCACGAGATTGAAGTAACTAGAAGAATAAGAATGGGGTGGAGCACATTCGGCAAGTACTCTCAAATTATGACAGGTAGATTGCCACTATCCCTCAAGAGGAAGGTATATAACAGCTGTATCTTGCCGGTACTTAGCTACGGAGCAGAAATCTGGAGACTTACAAAGAGGGTTCAGCTTAAATTGAGGACGACGCAGCGAGCAATGGAAAGAAAAATGGTAGGTGTAACCTTAAGAGACAAGAAGAGAGCAGAGTGGATTAGGGGACAAACGGGGGTTAAGGATATCATAGTTGAAATAAAGAAGCGGAAATGGACATGGGCCGGGCATGTAGCGCGTAGACAGGATAACCGCTGGTCGTCAAGGGTAACTAACTGGATTCCCAGAGAAGGAAAGCGGGTTAGAGGGAGACAGAAGGTTAGGTGGGCAGGCGAGATTAAGAAGTTTGCGGGTATAAATTGGCAGCAGCAAGCACAGGACCGGGTTAACTGGCGGAACATGGAAGAGGCCATTGTCCTGCGGTGGACGTAGTGAGGCTGATGATGATGATGATGATTTTATGACGTGTTATGGTTGCACATCAAGTAATGATAATTTTCCTGCCCAGGCACTAGTGATGGGAAGATACACATGCTTGTGGCCTTCACCGATGGTTATTTCACTGTATGCAAAAACTTGTTATTCCTGTTACTATTGCATTTTGGCTCGATCAGTAATTTAGGCTCACAATGTGCTATACTTTAAACCAATAGACGTCTTCATGTTTTATGCTGACCACACAGCGTAACTGGCGCATTTATATTGGCGATCGAGATACACGAAAAAACTGTTGAATAGGGCGTACACTTTCAGGGTTTGATGAAAAACTGTTGAACGGCTCATTGAGCGACCTCAAGCGCAGGGCCACAGGCGAATAGCGTGACTGGGTGTCAGATTTCATACCCTTCGACTTAGGCTTGCAAAACAAGATTGCTTCTGTAAAACTAATTATACCTCTCACGGTTTCCCATTCGAAGGGGACCTCGAGAAATTTTCATAATTTGCGACAAGAGAATGAACACCTAGCTCGCTCATTTTTGCGATTACTCTAACCCTTTGGAAATCATAAATATTCGGAACTTTTCGGTATGCCTTTACCCTTTCCCGAGTGCACGGTAGCCAACCAGATATTTATTTTCCGGTTAAGCTCCCTGCCTTTGCGCATCACATCTCTCTCTGTGTGTGTGAACTACATAAGCATTTCAAAATCAATCGAACTTCGGGCTATATTTATACACAGATACCGAGAATGTAATGCGTAGCAATAACAATTGCACCGTGCATGGCCAACTTGTAGTCTATCATGAACAAGTAAGCAAGTCATTAGTAGCTGAACAGTTAACACAGTGAAACACAGTTAAAGGTGTTCACAGACCACTGAGTGTTCCTCTCTTCAGATTTTTTCACTGCGGAACCCGAGAAGGCTAAAAATGTGCAGTACCACACACACACACACACACACACGCACACACGCACACACACACACACACACACACAAGCACACGCACACACGCGCACACACACGCACACGCACACACACAAAGACGTCCGCTGCGCGACCGACAAGCAACACAGAGGACGGCCTTCTCTGGGAACCCGCGCGCACCGCGGCAAGCAGTACGTGGTACGCGGCGATGCGTCCGTGCGGCAGCCGAATCACGTGTCTATAAATACACCCCACCTCGACTCACCCTCTCGAACGCTCACGCAAACGGGTCGGTGGCTGTCTCCGGCGAGTGCGGCCACCCGACGGGAAAAGGGGACTCGAGGGGAAGAAGAAAAAGATGCACGGCTCTTTCGATTTCCAATACACCGCGTAGTATGCACGCGTTGGTAGCCGCAGAGCGCAGCCGAGTGGGATCGTGCCGCATGCGCCCATGCCTCTGTCTCGCGCGAGAGGTGCGTCTGTGTTTTGGACGACGACTACTGTGCCCCCACATGCGGCGTTTCCGTATACTTTGGAGGAGACAACGTGCATCGCCACAGCGTGCTTTTGCACACGCATTGAAAAAAAAAGAACCACATACAAAGGGTGCAGCCTGGTAGTACATGATATATGAAAAAGACACGGCTGCTCGCTTTATTTCGTTTCATGGGGTCATGTGAAATGCAGTTCAATCGTGCGAAGATGCAGCTCGTTTCAGAATACTGCAGTGTGCAGTGTAGTGGCACAGCCGCTGTATGAGAAAGCGGACGTGTGCAATTCTCATCCAGCGGCCGTGGTAGGGGGTTTCAATCAGGGAAAAGTTGATGGTGGAGGGGGGGGGGGGTGCAATCACGAATACACAGCAAGTAAACTTTACTACGGCGTCGTGTCCTACTGTCAATAATGAATTACCTATCAAAAATTGGCCTTGCCAGATTGCTCTAATGACACAATATCTGACATAGGAAAGCCTTGATTTACCTGATACACTAATTGTAAATAGTTTTGTTAGGTTCACTTGGACACACCTTTTTTTTTCTTTCCTCTCTACTGAAATATTTCAGGCCCGTTCCCCATCCCTATAGAGTGTAGCATGCCAGCGATATGTGCCAGGTGTCTTCCTCTTGTACTTCAATTTTTTCGTGCAACTCAGTTAACATATGTATACGCCGGCAAAAATTTCTGTTTTTCCTAATAAAGAGTGTAACTTTTTTTCTTAATACGCCGTAATGAAAATAGAGCAAGTAGAAAGGAATTCCGTGCAACAGAGGTGGAATGGAGGTGCGCTCTGCGTTCCGTATAGCGAGAAGCGAGGTGTCCACATTGCAATCCCCTGTAATGAAGACTGCAAAAGGTATACGAAAATGACAATTAAAACGAGGCATGACGTGAATGGCGATGTCATGGACATTGCACGCTGCCGACGAGAATAATAAAACGTGATGGGGAAAATTTTGATTGAGTTACATAGTGTCTGAAATCAATGCATGCTGGCAACCGTCCATGCATGGTATACCTTTGCTTTCTAGTACCTCGCACCTACGCATCAAAATGACTGCCCCTTGTGCGGATACAACTAGTGCTGACTCTCTCCTCTCTCTTTCTCATCTTTATATCCCCTTTCTCTAACTCCCAAGTGTAGGTTAGCCAACCGGCAATTTTCTGGTTAACCTCCTACCTTTTTCATCTCTGTTTCTTTTTCCCCAAGTGTTTCCTTCTCTCGACACCACCAGTTCAAATAGCAGTTGGTTATTGCGCCCGAGGGATATTCATAGTTGTTCGTACTGACGCGCTTGGCAGTATACCCATGAGTTAGCATTAACCAGCATAATTGCGGGATAACGCAAACGTTACTGAATGGTATAACTTCACTTTCCTATTCCACCACGTACGCAAGTGTTGAGATGGTCGCGTCAACCACTGCGGTGAGATTGGCTGACTTTGCCTAACAATTATCCCGAGAGCGTATTGTTTGATTGATACGTGGGGTTTAACGTCCCAAAGCCACCATATGATTACGAGAGATGCCGTAGTGGAGGGCTCCGGAAATTTTAACTACCTAGCGTTTTTTAACGTGCAGTCTAATCTGGGGACACGGGCCTACAGCGTTTTCGCTTCCATCGAAAATGCAGCCGCCGCAGCCGAAATTCGATCCCGCGACCTGCGGGTCAGCAGCCGAGTACCTTAGCCACTATGCCACCGCGGTGGACCACGGATGTACATTGAACGTGCATATTGAACAACGTACATAACGACTCAAATTGCGCAGGGGCCTTGTTCGTGATTCATAGCTTCCAAATGTACAGGGCATCCAATGCGGCACACAGTGAATGACACATCAACACGCATGCACATTGTTGACAACGCGTGTTTATGTGTGATTCGCTTTGTCCCGTCTTGGATGCGCTATACATATAGGAACGCGCATAACGATGTACACGAGACGCCTACTACAGTTTAGACCGAATTTGAGGATAGTTTAGTTATAAAGAATAATAAGCGCAAGGAAATGGTCAGGCTGCCGACTGTTACCAGCGGAAGCGCAAACGCCTCGAGCTCTTGAAGTAACAGGAATTAGGAACACAAATAAAATAATAGGATGAAACAAAAAATGAACAGAAGCGAAATTCATCTGTTTTTCAGGAAGCAGCACACGGTCATTATTAGTACGGCGAGCAGGCGAAAACTAGTTACAACACTGAGATGAAACCTGACACTAGGCAGCATATTAAACTGCAACTTTCATGCAAATCAAAGGCAAGCCTCACAACTAAGCGAATAGAGAGAGAAGGAATGTAGGAACGGTAGTGAGGTTAACTAGACTACATTAGGTGTGTTACGCTAAACTTAGGAGGAAAATAACAGAGAGAGAGAGAGAGGCACATTTCACAACACACACAGTCCAGGGTTTCACGGGTGGTCGCTTAATGCTCGAAGCAGAAATTGTGTACTGTTGCCAAGGACAGAATTGTTGAACGCGTGTTGGTAGCTCAAAGAGACAGGGAAAGAAAGGGAGAAAGAGAAGTCAATAAATAACTAGCTGCGCAGTATTAGCTGATTCAAGATGACCTGCAGCCCAAGTGGTCGCGTGCGTAAAAGCAGCCAACACCAACGCCGTCCATCGGCACAGACAAAGTGGCTGCCATAGCGCATGTACAATGTACTACGTCTTGCGGAGCACGCGAGAAGCCCGTGGCATAGGCTGCATGCAGCGCTATTGGCGTGATTGAATAACATCGATTTGTAATGAATAAGTAACCATAGGTGTTCGCCCGCTCTGCGCAATGATGATTGACGCAGGTGTATTTGTTGCACGTAAGGGCCACTGCAATCACGTTGTGTTATGTCTGTTCATTTTTTTTACTGCGTTTCTTAGCTGACATGCAGACTCGATCAATGCGTCTTCGAAGACATCCTTTTTTTATATTAATAGGTCTTTTCTAGTATTCATTGTGAATTGAATGCTGCCAAGGAAGAGGAAATAGAATCAGAAACACGATCATCGCTAGGCTTTTGCGTAACATAGGACGGGATGTGGCTAGACCGGGTATACACGCAAATACAAACACGCAGAAGCCCCTTCTCTTTAGAGTCGCAGCTGCCTCGAAAAAGACAAGGCTGCTGTCGCGTGCGTTGGTGGTTCATAGCAAACACTTTGCTGCGAGCAACTGTATGGGGAGTAGGGGTGTCAGAATGAGAGGAGGGTCGGAAGTGAGGGCTGCCGCGCTGGCCGAGCTAAATAATTCAAACGACGGAAATAGAGGGGGCCAGCCGCAGCGCGCCAAATCACTCCCGGCTAGGGCTGCATCCTTTGCTGGGCTAATGGGGGAACGGGGAGCGTCCCGGGCAGGGCTGTGCGGTGGCATCAGCGTTCGAGCTATTCACGTACGATGGACGCGCGGAGGTGCGTGCTTGTGAAGGTACAGCGCCACTACCCCTCGGCCCACTAATCCCCGCTTTTCTTAGTCTGCTCGCCATTTAAAGGCGGTGGCCTCCGAACACTTTTGCAGACGCCTTATTAAGCAGTCCCCGGGGAAAACAGTCTGGCGCGGCAGTGGCATACCAAGTGGCCTGGTCCTTAGTTCCCGTTCTCTCTGAAACGCGCTCGCCACCTTCTCACTTCGTGTAGCCAGACTCTTACGACCTCGGCAGTCTTCGTCCCGACAACCCCGGCTTCGTAAAACGCGTCTGGCCCCGCTGCTCCCTCCTTTGTCGTCTGACACGCATGGACCTCATGTCCGAAGGAATAGAGTGAATGAGAGAAAACAGCTACATAGTTAAGTGACAGGCATAAGCTTACTGTTAGGATGCGCATGTTTTATTGTGGTCATAGTTTAAGGGGCGCCTAAAAAGCCGAGGCTAAATGAGGGGGAATATTTTTAGTTGTTTGCCGACCTATTGCAGTATATTACAAACGTCATACACAGTTCACCATCTTTGTAAACTGGCACATTGCGTGTGACCTCACAAAAGTGTGAGTGCGTGTGTGTGTGGTGTTTATGTTTCAATGGGTATGTGGGTGGATAGGTGTGGGTGATACCCACGCGAACTTCATCGTCTTTTGCAAGTCTTCGCATAACTTATTTAACGTACACAGTCAGCACAAAATTGCCGTCAGTTAAGCTTTTCTCGTCAGCCGTACTCGTTTCCAAACTTTCATTTTACGCCGGCTATCGTGAGCCACGCTGAAGGCGCCTATTCCGAGACGAGCGAAACCGGAACGGTGTTTCCGTCAATATTTGCCTTGCTGCGGTGAGTCAGATGGGAACAACAACATATGTCTCGAACGAGTGAAGGGGGCTCACGACCGCCGTTCCCGTTCCGCGAGATCATCCGCAGTTTACGTGGTCTGCGTTCAATTGATCCCTTATTTATGCGCGAGTTCAATGGCCCCTCCTGCCTCGTGTATCTTTTGTATGAATACACTCACCTAAAACAGTCCAGCATTATCGCTGTCGGGAGCGCTACTACTTCAGAAGCGAGGCGAGAGCACAATGAAAGAGGGAGACTGCATAGACCGCTCTATGGATTTTTTGAACTTTTTTTGGAGGCGTCAGGTATTTGATCTAACGATTGTTGTTTTAAGGTTCAGTTTATCTCATGGAACTTGCCGGAAACAAGTTGCGTTCCTCCTGATAAGAGCACGGAAACGGGTACAGCCAGCTCTGCCTCACCGACGGCTGCAAGGGCACTACTTGTAAAGGTTTTTTGGCGATTTCCAGTGATAAGGACATGTTGGACGCATTCATTATCTCGGGACACGGCACAGCCTTGCATTATTTCTCGGGACATCGCCGCAGCTTCGTGGCGTATTCTTCGCGAGCTTCTGTTGATTCAAAGTGCGCACTGCGGGGGCAACAAATAAACGGAAGGGGATAATCACCGCCATGTCAAGAGCAAGAAAAGTTCTGGATATAGGTACAGAACGTACTCACCATGCGTTTAACATATTCATATGCACTAAGCACTCGATCGCACACTTAAGTGTGCGATCGAGTGCTATGTGCATCACGAGTTCGCTTACCATGCAGCAAACTCGTGACTGGTAAGCAATTTTTCCATACATGGTCGTGTACTGGACCGAAAAAGTTTTGAATTGATTGATATGTGGGTTTAACGTCCCAAAACCACCACATGATTATGAGAGACGCTGTAGTGGAGAGCTCCGAAAATTTCGACCACCTGGGGTTCTTTAACGTGCACCCGAACCTGAGCACACGGGCCTACAACGTTTTCGCCTCCATCAGAAATGCAGCCAACGCAGCCGAGATTTATCCCGCGACCGGTGGGTCAGCAGCCGAGTACATTAGCCACTAGACCGCCGCGGCGGGGCAACCAAAAACGTTTTTAGTAACGGACGAGAAAACGCGGAAGAGACACCTAATGCCACTGCTGTACAAAAAAATGTATACTTTTAAGAAGTTGGACGCCATAGCAATATCCTGTCCCTAGCGCGTACTTCAACAACTCAGTGCGTACTTTTGATTGTGTCATGGTAATCGAGAAGTTTAAAATGCTGATTACTACAATGTAATTGATTCGTTCGAAAGTTGCTTGTGTCAGTGAAGCTTTCGCATTGGGCAGGCTTTTGTGTAATTGGTGCCATGCTTTAAATCACGAGCAGTTATGCGCCTGAAATGTTTTCGAAGTTTCATGGCACCCACTACGTGGTCCTACGGGAATACGTGCAGTAACGTGTACTAGTTTGCAATGGGTGGCTAGCCTTAAACCACGAGCTAGTTATGATAATCGCGTGTTCGGACGCACGATGGCAATGTAAGCGTGCATCACGTGATATTACTCTGATATTACAGGTTCCGTTTTGAAGCCTCTATACAGGACGCGTATGGTTGTGAAACAAAAATTATTTTCCCTACATTTCCAAGCAGAGGAAGTTATTTTTGCTGCATTACCAAGCAAACGTGTGACTGTGCTGTAAAACACCTGCCTTCCACGCAATGGCCTGGGTTCGATCCTCACTCTGACCACGGAATTTTTTATTAAATATTTGTACCATTTGCAATTTTTGGTCACGGACAAGGTGAGTTTTCACTCACAACCAACGATGACCACGCTGACACCCACCCCGATGCCGACGCCAGAATTTTCGGGAAACGAGCTCTTCAATGTTATAGTGTTAATACTGTAGATTGGGGGAGAGGAATGCTTAAAAGACTCGAAAAGCGTTGGGCGAAAGTTTGTCGTCAACGCGGTTCTCTCTGACTCGGTATTGCTTTAACGATATGAGTACTCGGCATGCAGCCAAACTTGAGAATGCGAAGGTGTGGATACAGTATATGACCCCTGAGCATAACGCGACCTCCCCTGACATAACAGCAATGTGCCTGTAGCTTAGGCTGTGGAAAGTTGGCCAAGCTCGAGAAAATACAAATACAGCATCGATTCCGCGAAAGCATCTCACAGCATGAAACACCAGGGCTGCATGAAAGAATGGTCGAAGACATCACCCGAGAGCGACATCGCTATATTTCCTGCGCTCGGATCACCGAGTTTTTCGTTATTGTGTTCTGCAGCTTACGTTGTCAACAGACTATAACAAAAGACCGAAAAGCTCGGGCCGGGTAAGTTTCGATGTATCCCGAGGAATCGAGAGGCACCGATGCAAGAAAAGCAGCTTTGCTTTGCGCGTCGGCCGTAAAATCCGGGATAAGAAGATTGAGAGAGTGTTACGTAGAGCCAGTACCCGCGCACCGATCCGATAGCTTAGTGTTTATATTTTATCATGTTGACAACGACTGTTTATTTTTTTTTTGAACATCCATCCATTCTGGTTCATTTCTGACCTCCTGCGACATCGCGTGTGCATCGGCTCTGAAAGAGCCAAAATATATATATAAATATTGTGGGAACACATGAAAGATGTTCCCGAAGATGGTTTCATGAAGGGTTCTTTAAATATAAAGGAAGAAAGTAGTTTTTTTCAGATTTTATAATAGCGGAAGCTTAGTTAAATATTTAAAAATTCATCGTCTTCACGTTCGACGGCTAGATGAAATGCGGGCTTAAGTTGTTTGCGAACTTGCTTAGAATTCATAATGACCAAGATGCTGTCAAGTAGGGATCAGTTTTCATTTCTGGAAAAAAAAGAAAAAGACGAAAACGTTGGCACACTTCTAGGACATCTTTCATTAATAAAATCAATTCAGTGTAAGCACTGAGGCTAAAACATGCAAGAATAGGAAATATTCTAACAAAATTATTGTAATATTTAGTTTCATTTGTGCTACTAGTTTTCAACAATGCTTTGCAAACAAAACAGCCTGTTCAATGTAATGTAATCACAAAATAAAGTGTGTACTTTCTTTTTATCTTTGTACCCATATTGCAGTCAGTTAATTACTATGGCCCCAGTATCAGCATCAAATCAGCTAACCAGAAAGGCCTCTACATTAGCATCTAACAAATGTTCACAGCAGTCTTTTCAGTTCTCACCAACAAATGTTCACAGCAGTCTTTTCAGTTCTCACCAACCTGCAGGTATTGGTAGCGGTAGACATTGACACGGGGGACTTTCACTGTATTACTCACAAACTAATTTGTTCTACAACTTTCGAAAATCTCTAGTTTAAGCCGCACATCGCGGTTCATGCAGTCGTTGTCACAAAGATTGGCGTATAATTCAAGGGCGAAGAAAAATTATTTAGGTCAGCATTGAGCCTTGAGAGTGCGCTCACAATAAGTTTGTATGTAAGTGTTAGCTGGGCGAGTAGGTACGAATATATATTGGGGAGAATTGCACATGCACGCAATAGACGAAAATGGAAGGAAGGAAGACAAATCGGCGCGGACTTTCTGCTTTATGTTGTGGATATATCGTCTGTCAATTACTGTAGATGTGCGCAATTTTTTTTCGTTTTATCTCGCACACGCACTCTTGAGCTAGCCTGGGTTTATGTACGTGTATGTATAATTTTTTCGCCAAAAAAAAAACTAAGTTGTGAGTTCACGCCCATTTGCTTTTTCTCCTTTCATTCTCGTCTATTTTGTACATGCTCAATTCTTTCAAAAATGTCTGTTTTGGCGAACCTGTTTGATGTAAACGTGGCCACTGCCTCCCCGATTCGAAGCGGTAACCACATGCATGACAGACGGAACGTCAATGACTGAACCTTCCACCACGGTGTACAGTGGCTATGGTGCTCCGCTGCTCACTCAAAGGTCGCCGCTTCGATCCCGGCTACGATGGTCGCATATCGGTGGAGCCGAAGTGATTGAGTCCCGTGTGCTGTGCGACGTTAGGACACGTTAACGAACACCAGATGCTCAAAATTTCCGGAGCCCTCCACTACAGTGTCGCTCATAATCATATCCTTATTTCGGGCTGCGGAACCACAGATAATATTACTATTCGATAACTGAACCAACGCGATTGGGTAGGCTCGAAAGGAAATCAACGTTTGCAGAAATTTCATTTATCACCCAGAAACTCATTTTGTTCTATATGACTGAACTGTGTTTCTCCTTTTTTTTTCTTTCAAAACAAAACATTTTCACCAACCCTGCTGCGAAAATTGTGCATAGCGTAGAGAATAAAATTTATAATATTAAACAAAATTTAATGAAGTTAATTCAGTTAATAGCATTATTATTATACATTAGCCAAAAAAAGAAACGAACATTAAAAAATACCGGTAAACCTGGTGACAAGTTGACTTCACCACGTTAACACTCTAACTGAAGTGAAGACAGCTTTAACAACTCTTCGTTGGAATTAATTTAGTTTTTAAAACAGTGTAATTCGACCGGGTAATAAATGTGCTCGTGAATATACGCGCAGAATAAAAATAGAGAACTTTAAACATCCCAATGCTGTTTTAGAAGAATTTCACTGAACTATTGCACTCGAGCTGTGCGCATGGGTATTAGATTTTCTGTGTTTGTCGCCACTGCGTTCATTCCATCGGTTCTGTCTATTTTATTATATCTTATTTTTGAACTCTCGATAACATCAGTGATCGCTTGAAGCAGCCTTCCCTTCAGCCGACCTCAAGTGAAACTAAAACGAGGCAAAACTAGTTCAGCCTAAATATATATTTCTAATTCACTATGTTTAGTTCAGATTTTCCCTCCACGAACGATCACCGCAGTCGTAAACAGGTGAGACTGGTAAGTGAAATTACTATTCCACAGTTTCAAACAGCTACAACAGACTCATCTCTCATCTACGACAAATATAACGTCCCTGCCTTGGGCACCACGTAGAAAATTGCGTAGTTATTTTTTGTGCCATTGAACTATGGTGATGGTCGTAACAACTTTATTAATAACTCCGGCAAATTCGTGATAATTTACTTCTATTTGAAATCTGAAGGACATTTCGTGAAAGAAGGCTTGTATTCTAGGCTCATGAAAAATAACACTATAGAAAGGAGAAAAGTGCGGTAAAATCTGTCATTAAAATAAATCAGAGAAAGTATTAGCGTGAATAAAAGTTACATGGCTGAACCAATCGTCGAGTTGCTTTCAGAATGTAGACGCGAGACCAATCAAATTTTTGATATCGTAATCACTATTAGGACATGCATAAGCGTCAGTGAGAGCACAGGTATGCTATAACTTATGATAGCTCGAAGTGTGCAATACTTTAAGGGCCCTTAAACAGCCTCTAAGTACACAAAATCTCGTGCTTTATTCACTCCCGGTGTTGCGCGTTCTGATGGCACAATTAGTGACGTCAGCAGTTTGCCACGTAAGATCAGGATGAAATAGGATTCCGATTGGTCGATATACGAAAACTATATGTTCTGCATTGGTCTCTTACCTTGCTTCAACATGCAGCCGCATTCACGATCTGCCTTGTATCGCATGACTATCGAGCACGATGAACTGATTTTGCTTCGTGTTCTGCGCTTGCGACTGCGCCAGCAGAGTATAGCAGCATGCAGTGGAAAGGCGCGAAACCCTGACTGGCTCAACGCTTAATGCTGGCATTCCACGTGTCCTATGAAGAATTGAGTGGAGAAGAGAAGAATAGTGCTTGTAGGAAGAGTAGAGAAGTCGAGTAAGAAACTACAGTCTCGCCTTTGAACTCTGAGGAGGAGGAGGAGGAGGAGGAGGAAGGGGAAAAATGAAAGGCAGGCAGGTCAACCTAACGCACGTCCGGTTTGCTACCCTGAACTGGGGGAAGGGGTGAGGGGATTAAAGGAGAAGAGAGAGAGGAGTGAAGGGCAACGTGTGTGTAGAAGTGACCTTGTCCATTGCACGCTTACAAGCGGTCGCGTAGTCCGGTTGTCTTTAGAAATCTTAGCAATGCCCGCGTCGCTTTGCTGGCCAGCGACACGTAGAGCCATGAGCCAAGTATCTTCTCTTCGGAAAAAGGTCTACTGTCTAGTGTCTCTAACGTATCGCGTAGCAAGTTGCGTTCGCTCGCAAAACGTTCACATGAACACAGTAGATGTTCTATTGTCTCGTCAGTGTCGCACGATTCACATCGGGAGCTATCCGCCATTCCTATGCGAAAGGAGTATGCCTTTCTAAAAGCTACTCCTAACCACAGGTGGCACAGTAAAGTGGCATCCTGGCGGGAGAGGTCCGATAGAACTTGGAACTTTCTCGATGGGTCCAATTTGTGTAGGCGGCGGTTCCTGACACTGGGTTCACTCAGCCAAGTTTCCGACATAGTGTTAGCGAACGAGTGAAGGCCCCTTGCAGCGTCGGTTCTCGACAATGGAATTGGAGTTGTCTGGGCGTCCGCGTGGGCGGATCGGGCAGCATTATCAGCAAGGTCATTACCGACAATACCACAATGTCCCGGTAACCACTGGAACACCAAGTCATGTCCTTTCGATAAAACTTCGTGAATCACTTCTCTTATTTAATTCACTAGTTATTGATGTTCCCTCTGTCGTAAAGCTGATTGCAAGCTCGGAAGGGATACCTTGGAGTCGCAGAACACAGCCCATTTTTGAGGTCAGACTTCCGCGATATAAAGTATAGCAGCACGTAAGGCGGCAAGCTCCGCTGCTGTGGATGTTGTCCTATGCGACAGTTTGAGCTTTATAGTGACCTGGTACGCTGGGATGACAACACAGCACCTGTGAAGCTGTCAGCCGAGACCGATCCATCGCTGTAAATGTGGGTCCTCTGGCCGTATTTTTCGTTGAGTAGCGACAATGTCACCTGTCGTAGGACCACTGTTGAATGATGGCTCTTGTTCGTTATTCCCGGAATAGTGAGGCACACCTGTGGTTGTTGTAGGCACCACGGGGGTGACGCTGGTCTTGTTGCTGGAGTGAAGCCAAAAGGAAGGCATTCTCTATGGGCAGAAATAATCTTTGAAAACATCGCATGTAGTCTTTGAAGTGGCAACACTGCAACATGGTGACCAGGAACTCAGCAGAGGTGTCTTATGTGGGCTCTCAAATTGTCAGTGGTGATGTATGTTCGAACAGGATGCTCTCTTGCGATCATAATTGCCCCGTAGGTTGAGGTGCATCGCGGCAATCCTAAGCACACGTAGTGCTTGTCCTCGCAGACTTTCGAGAGTGCGGATGTTCGTCTTACACGTACTTGCCAGGAACGGCAAGCTGTAGCACAAAAATCCCAGAAACAGTGCCCTGTATAGCTGCATCATTGACCTTATTGATGCGCCCCAAGATTTTCCGCAGAGGAACCGCATTATATGGACGATGGAAGTTAGCCTTCTCTTCAGGTAATTGCAGTGGGCACTCCACGAAAGGTCCCTGTCAATAATCACACCCAGGAAGCGATGGTTCTTCTGGTATGGAATATTTTGTCCATTGATGGTAACGGGGTAATGTGTCATGGCTCTGCGAGTAAACGCAACCAATGCACATTTCTCCGTTGAGACGGAAAGACCTTGTTTTCGGAGATATGAGCATGTCAGGGTGGCAGCCTGCTGGACTCTTGCACGTACTTGTAGACGAGTTACAGCCGAAGTCCATAGACAAATATCGTCAGCATATATGGATATCAGGATGGTACTTGGCAAAATTTCACGAAGTCCTACCATCACGAGGTTAAATAAAGTGGGACTTAATACGGCGCCCTGAGGGACGCCACGGGTGGTATAGTTATTGGGCGTAGGTCCATCTGAGGTTTGTACAAAAAAGGACCTTCTCGTCAAATAATCCTGGATCTATTGGAACATCCGACCACCAATTCCAACAGCTTCCAACGAGTCTAGGATGGCTTTATGTGTTACGTTATCATAAGCCCCTTTGACGTCGAGGAAGAGTGCCAGTGGTATGCGCTTGAGGCTCTTCTGTTGCTGGATAAATGTTGTGAGATCAATCATGTTGTCAAGAGATGACCTACCTCTCCGAAAACCCGTCATGCAGTTTGGGTATACGTTGTAGCGCTTTGAACTCGGGGTGGTTTAGGGGCCCTTTGACACGGCCGCTGGATGAAAGAGCCGTGTGCTTTTTCATCTAGCGGCCGTTTCTTTGAGATATGTGCGCTGGCTTGCCCGTACCACAATTTTGCATGAAGCGAAGCCTCTTCAACTTTGTTTTGTTCATTTTTTACGTGCATATTTTTGAGAAACGCTATTCAGCCTGATGTTCCTTGTGATTCACGTCAAATCACGCTCTTCGGCGTGATTTTGCCGCGAAGACACCGGATACCTACAAGTCCTAATTTGATTCAATATTCGGTGATGTAATATTAATGTTGTGCGTTAGGCGGTTGATTAACGTGCGTTGTTGAATAGCAGCGGAGGAATGTTTCATGATTTCGTCACTTATAAGACAAGAAACGATAGCTACCACTTCAAGTGCATGGTTGTCATCTGCGACACTTACTCTCGCGAGATTTCTACCTTCTCTATTTTGTTCAATTCGTGAAGGTGTTCCCACGTAAACACCAAACAAAAGTTTCAGTACATGCCCAACTTAGGGCATGTACTGCTTGTTCAATTCTAAACAAAAAAACAGTAAACTGCTAGAGAACAAGAAATGTATGATACTTTTCATCGGCAGCGAACCGCATTCTGCACGTAAACATCACAATAAAGACGTGACTCTTGTCAAGATATTCGGGTAAATAAGATTATGACACAGGCGCACATAGAAAAAGAAAGATGTGACGCATTGTAGAGAAATGACAAAAACATTCTCGATGGTCTGGGCAAAAAAAAAGGTGTGGAGAGGGGGTCAAAATAACCCCCTATATGCGTGCTTAAATGTGCAGATATACACTTTAGCCGATAGATGACTCATGGTTTGTCTTCTCTTTCCCCGTCTCGTTGGCTAACCTGCCTATCTAGCGTTGTCTTCTTTTCTCCCTGTTGTATATTCTTTGGCACGCTCTTTCGAAAACTCAGCATTCCTCTTCTGTTTTCGTACTATTGCAACGAACCAACCTTTAATGTTTTTCCGCGTGCGCGTTTGGCAAGTGTTTCATTTCTCCAGTGCTCTATTTCGTCGCCCTCCAGCCATCTCGCCCCCAATCGTCTCTTTTCTTTTTCATCCTCTTCTTTCTCGGCCCTTGCCTCGAAGCAGAGCTCAGCCCAGGAGCCCGCCACTCGGTCCCTGACGTCCGCAAGCCACAAATTCAATTTTACGGGGCCAGCAGAGCAGTTTCCCAAACGAGGGAACTGCCGAGCGCGCACACCTAAGCAAACGTAAGAGAAGTGGTGCGGGCGAAAGGAGAAAGGGTCCGAAAGAGGGCGCGCGAGGAGAAGCGAAGCGTAAGAAAACGGGCAGCAGGCCAGCAGCGCTGCGGTGTCATGATAAAGACAAACACGACCAGCGTGGCCACCACGCTAGTCGTGTGGCCACGCTAGTCAAAAAGCAACGAAAAGCTAGTCAAAAAGCAACGAAAAAAAAAGCGCGCTCACTGAGTGTAAGCAACCGAAAGGGAAAACTGGAGAGAAGGGGGCAAGGACGCCAGCCTCGCGGGAAATAAAAATTTGCGCCAGTGGCAAGTGCGTACAAGAGGGGTAAATGGGGAAGGGTTAGACCGGAGGCAGCGTATTTTAGGACAGCGTGCGAAAAAAAAAAACGCTATTGGAATGCAGAAGAGTCTATAGCAAGCAGCCAGAATTCTCTGCCGAACAAGTAGCGAGAGAAGTTGTACGAAGGTGAGGTGATGAGCGCACTGCGAGAGGAACCTGAGCAGCAAAAGAGGGGAAAACGATTGCGAGGAAGACGCGGTATACCCGCAGCGCAAGAACACATACATACATATACGAAATAAAAACAGGCAAGCTAGAATAGCAAAACACGCAGCCCCGTTGGCACGGGAAGAGGAATAGCGCGGGCGTGCGGGAGAGGGAACATGACAACGCCAGAGGAGAGTGCGCTGGTGGCGGTTTGGTAAAGCTGTTCCTGTCTTGCGTACGCGGCCACGCAATGTGCGGCCGTAGACAAGGCGCTAAATTAGATTAGGGGGGCTTCGGTGGTGTATGTGCGCTTGTGTGTTCGTACAAGAGAAGGAGTCGTCGTAGAAGGGGGATGTGTGTGAGCCGCAAGAACAATAGGGAGCGTGGGTGAAAAAAAGAAGTCGGCAACTTCCCCTCGCGCTTTCACCGCGTGACCCGCATCGATGGTGCGGCCCGCTCCTCTCCGGCGCGGATCGAGCAAGAACTGGTGCGGCCATTCTTTTCCCCCGATCGGCTCGTTCCTGGTTCGGCACGACTCTTCCCGGCTGTTTGGTTCATTGGTGCTGGCTGGCCTTCCGTGCTCGGCGGCCCGAGTTGTTGGTTCTCGGAAGGCTTGTGTGTACTCACTCGAGTAGGAAGCTGTAGTGATGCCAACTTTACGTAGCCCGTCTCGGTTCGTTGTCGCGGTAATTGGGTAATTGGCGAGGTCATCAGTGATATAACAAACGAAGGGGAAAATTGCCGCCCTGAATAAGTTCAGTGATCGTGACTGCCAAACTACAGTGGTGAGATGCAGCTTGACAAAGCATGTTTAGTAAAGCAGTGTTAATGTGCCCTTTTGCTATTTAATGTTGGTCTTTTTCCGCTTTGTAGATCTCCTAGTTGAAGCTTGTCTCCTTCGTTATCTACGCGAAAATCTCTTTTGTTCAGCTTAGCTGAAGGTATCCATGACTTTGATGACGTCATCGTCGCGAACGATAGACACAACAGAAATAGCGCGGATTTTCCTTGCTAAAGCCGGCGTTCACCTTACCAAAGTAAGTGACTAAATCAGCAGCGTGGCAGTCACGTCACGTCCTTGTGAAATCCTGGGTCAGTGCTTTGCAGCCCGTAGTACCTGCCAGACCGAGTTTCTCTAAGCATATTGCTGATAGAGGTGCACGATCATCCTTCCATATCCTCTTTTCTGGTATAGCTGCTCCGTCAATTTTCAATTTATCGATACGGTGTTTAGGTCATTTCAATGTCCAGTTTTTCTAAAGCCACCTTGCTCCGCAGCTGGTTGAAACAATACGCTTTATTGTTCATTCGACCTTTTTGACAACAGGTACAGCGCCCTTTGCTGCGAGAGTTAAAAGCAAATTTGGTGGCTTTCCGGTCAACGCGCCAACGTGGGAACTTGTGCGTTCCTTTGCACCCATTGCCTTCGAAGTGGTGCGCCTACATGTTTCGGAGGCCACGAGCCACCATAAATGTATCGAGGTGACACTGTTGAAGTGTTTCCGGTGCGCATGTGCAGATGGCGCCCGTGAAAAAGGTTCACTAGCCTGCACTAACTTTACTCTCCTAAGCTTGCAGCTCTTTGATTTGAATCGGTAAAGTTTGCTCGGTATAACTGCCACTTACAAGTACCCACAGTTGTGTTCACAAAGCAGCTGCTGCGCGTAGTACTAATAGATTAGCTCAGAATGGCGGGTGCGAGCAAATTCGCACGTCATAGGTAGCTAGCCATTACCAGTTTGTCTAAACAAAACTGTAGAAAAAAACGTGCACTACTCATGCAGGCATAACATTACGAAAGTTCGGACCGAAGCTTTTGCACCTTTTTGGAAGGTTAGTTTTCAAACCGTTCCTAAGTATCGGTTGTTTTCTTTGTTTTTTTGCTGCGTGAAAAGAGGCACTCTTTCTAGCGTTACTAGAGTATTGAAGGGCTTTACCTGAACCTCGCTAAGTCGTCAAACTGTCAGACTTTCTTCTGAGATGCCGACATTTTTGAAAAGTACCTTAAAATACCAGACAAGATACAAGCACTTGTAGGGGGGGGGGGGGGCGGTTCGTTCATCTAAGACTAAGTAAATTGAGCAGGATAGCATCTCATAGTGCCGAAGATAGATTGCACTGTGGGCGACGAGAAATTAGACGCGAGTAGGCAACAGTGACAGCCACTTCTGCGCGTGCCAAGAGAGGATATTTCAACATGCGACGCGCAGAAGGACGCGAGGCTGCAGAGAAAAAACGGCAGCGGTGTTCAGACGCATCACGACGGTCGGGGCAACGTGTCGAGGGGGAGGGAAAGGGACGTTGTGTCGAGAAGGAAAACGGTGCGCCGGATTCGAGGCGCCTCGAGGCACGTCCGACGCAGACATCGCTCAGGATCGTCCGTGTTCAGACGCGAGCGGACTGGAACAGAAGGAGGAGGGAATAAGTACGAACAAACGGCAGACAGCCCGCGTTATATATCTACACGCTTCTGTTCTCTCTCTTTCCGACTCGCTGCCTGTGCATGTCTGAAGAAGAAATAATGTATAAACTGGCGGGTGGGCTGGGGATGTAACAGGAATGAATGAAAATGTAGACAGAGACGGAGAGAAACAAAAAGAGAGAGGGAGACGATGAGGGATTTGAGAAAATGATGAGGATAGCGCGAGCGTGATCGCGGACTCGAAGTGCGGGTGCGTGCCACGAACGCTCAGCTGCTCGGGAGGCCGTTGCAGACGCGAACACGTACACGGGCTCTTCCCCGATGCTCCAACGGCGTTCTTGACTTCGTTTTGAAAATTTTTGGTTCTTTTTAGTTTTCAGGCATGTAAGCAATCGCTGGGCGCATGAACGGAAGGGGCGTTCTGACATTTGCACAACTCTTCTTGCGCAAGTAAGCCCGAGCGAGAAAACTGAGATGAGAGCGTGTGTATGTAGGGTATGCAGTCGTATGTGCAATTTGATGTCTTCTTGCGCCTCAGTGGCAGTGACCTTGGAACACCAGAAAAAAATAGGGGTGGGGGCTGGGTAAGAAAAAGCAGGTGCTTTGTGGCGCAAAACCCGTATACAGGCGATCTATTGAATGATTCGCATAAGACAATTCGGTATCGTTACTACGCGTTTTGTTTTCTACCACATTTGATGATGTTTCCTAGTGGTTTAAGCGCTTTAATTACATGTTTTCGTTTGGTCTGTCTGTTTTTAAAGAAGTGTTCATCGTAGAAAGCTCGGGAAGTAAGCTGAGTCATTTCATTTCTGTAAGTGTTCATGGCGGTGTTACTGTTGCAATTATACGAAAACAAAAATCCAGCATTGGAAAGACATGCTCCACAGTCATCGCGGGCCTTATAAGCTGGCTTTTTCCTTCGTAAGTGTCTTGTATAATTGATTATCGGTAAATGACTGGTTCTGAAGAAACGGTCTGTCAGATACTCCCGGGAGAAAAAATTGAAATGCAGGCCACATTTACTACCATAGTTATGGAATTGGCGATTCTACCATGGCCACCTTACTGGAAACTCACTTGGGCGAATAGCGATTGGTTTATAATCTACCGGTACACACATCGTACTTGATATGCGCTTTATTTTTTATCTTCTCGGCGTTAGTAAGGTACTTGTAGATATTGGCGCGGCAGCCCGCTGAACGGAGCAGGGGAGTTCGTCGGAGCAGGGGCACCCTGAAAGTTATAGAAGAGCGTACCATCTCTCCCGCCTCTTCTCGCTAACATTTTGATGGTGGGCGCACGTATCTGTAGTCACGTTATAACGACATGTGCCCGGGTCGTGAAACTGCGTTAAGTGTAGGTTTTCTCGCGAAACAAAGGTACTCTCACTTTTCCTGGGTTATTGGTCTCTATAATGCACTTAACTGTCGCAGTAATTGCTTACGTGTGTTATCTTGGCGTGCACTACGTGCTTAACCTTCGTTCGCAGGATCCACCCGCCTCACAGCGAGTAGCACGCCGGGCATGCGTGCATACAAACGTCTCTGTAATTACCCGCATGCTATAAACTGCCCTCTTTCTTTCCTTATTGTGAAATTCCGGCGAAACGCTGAACAGGGCTCAGTCCACACGGGATCGCTGTACTTCCACTCCTGAGCGGGTATGGTCTTGCCCGACCACCCGAGAGATTCGCGCAGTTCGGAAATAGGAGGGGTAGGGCAGAACGGCTCCCTGCTCGGCTGGGGAGCCCCGCAGGACTCAAAACTTATCCGTGCTCTCGCGGCCCCTAAGGCAAAAAAAATTGGGGGAGGGGACGTGCGTTGTGGCAGAGAGCGAAAGAGAGAGCTGCTTCCGGCGATATATACTTAACCGAAACGTGACCGCAATATCTAAACGTGCGCGAGTGCCCCGCACGCGGGCTCGTGGCGGGATGCGCGGGCACGTCGGATAACAGCCATAGCGCGGGGAGAAAGACCGCGTATATACCATCACGTGTACGCAACCGATGGTCGTTCTCAGTTCGCTGCTCTCTAGTGTACATGCAACCGCGTCTATACAGAAGTGAGGATTGTAGAGCCCACCGAGAATCCAGGAAGGAAAGAAGGCTGGCTAAAGAGTCTCCGAGTAACGAACTCGTCTCGCAGCGGACGCTGAGGTCATTTGAAACATTAGGTCGCTTCTCCTGCGCACGAACACCAACGCAACTTCAATAACGAAACTTTCGGAAGTTGCAGTCTGGTAGGCGCAGTGCTTTGATTCCAAGCCTTATTTTTGCCCCGCCGCGGTGGTCTAGTAGCTAAGGTACTCGGCTGGTGACCCGCATGACGAGGGATCAAATCACGGCAGCTGCATTTGCGATGGAGGCGAAAATGTTGTAGGCCCGTGTGCTCAGATTTGGGTGCACATTAAAGAACCCCAGGTGGTCGAAATTTCCGGAGCCCTCCATTACGGCGTCTCTCATAATCTTATGTTGGTTTTGGTACGTGAAATCCCACATATCCATCAATACAAGCCTTGCTTTTCTTTAAAGGGCTACACATCAGGCTATCAAAATACAAAAAAAAAACTAGCGCAATATTTTTCCTGATATTTCTTGTCCATTTTGCGCACTACTGTGACGTAGACAGTAGTTCCCGTGACGTCTGCAGCGTACATGCTCTCGATTGGTCCGTATACGCTAAATATCAAATGTGATTTGTCGCCTGCACTGCTTTGCCATGCAACTGTCCCTCCGTTCTTCTTTGTCTCGCATGAGTGTCGTGTACAATCAGCTGATCCCACTTCATTTTGTGTGTTTACAACTGCTCGAATGGCGATAACAGCGTGTAGCCGAGAAGCTAGAAATCCTGGTAGGCTGTGACGCTTAGTACTGACAATGTTTACGTCCATTTAAGAACTAAGGGGCGAGGAGGATGCATCTTGTGTGCGAAGGAGAGGAGAAAGCTACCCTCTCATATTCAAACGCGGGGTGTTGAGGGGCCCTTTATGTTCTTTTTGTTGTTTTTTCTTTACATATTGTACTGCTTTTTGGCCACCACAGACAAGAATGCAAGATGTGCTCTTGAAGGTTCGAGTACCTAAGCAGACTTGACCTGCCGATAGATTTATTATGAATATGAATAAAACACAACTACACAAGAGTTTCGGTTACATTTCTTCAATTTGTTTTTGGCTTTTTGTATTTCATTTTTCGCGCTTTTACGGAACAAAACTGATTCACATGACAAAAACAAAATCTGACGACAAAACTCCATCAAAACAATTTCTGCAAAAATAATAAGAACAGGGAAAGTATGAGAGACGCTCTGTATAAATAGGTCCTTATATAGACAGCAGGGATCATTAAGCTTGTATCAATAGCATAAGCACCTCAACCGCTCCTGCTGCACAAATTCTTCAAAAAAATAAAACCTTGCAGTGTAAAAAAACAATATTTTTTACATCGCTGTTTATTATAAATTCTAATGTCTTTTAACTCAGTCACTAGAAGAGAGCGAGGACTCTTGGCGAAGCTTAACGCTGGAAATGAACAAATGACTGAATAGTTAAGCGGGGCAAATGTCACAAAAGAGTGGTAGATCAATACGCTGAAAAGAGAAAGATAATGCTCAGTAGCCTGGCACGTGGGATAGAAATCATGATTGACAGCAAGAAGAGCATGTTTTGTGTAGTTCGCACCTTATGGAGGAAATAGGCAGCGCCTGTGTCATTCTTGTCTACCGAGCGGCACACCTGTTTCATCCATGGACAGCTAGTCTCTAGAATATGGGTGCGAGTTTTACCAGATGAGCAAATGAGTAACACGACACTGACTGTACGAGAAAGCAATTTACAAAAACATAAAAAATCACCTTTTATCTTACATAGAACTGGGAACGTATACTTTACCAAAGAAACTTGAGAAGAAGTTAAGTAGAGCACAGTGAGCGGTGGAACTAAAAAGGGATAGCTATAACATTACAGAAGCATTAAGACAGTGGTGTGTATTTAAGAACAAACAAGGCCATTCATTATCCCAATCGAGCACATTAAAGTGAAGATATGTGACTGCCCGCCATGGTGGTCTACTCATTAAGGCACTTGACTGCTGATCGTGGATTGGATCCACATTCTCGATGCAAGCGAAAATGCTTGAGGCCCGTGTTGTTATAGATATAGGTGCACGTTAAAGAACCTCAGGTGGTCGAAATTTCCGGAACTCTCCACTACGGTGTGTCTCATGAATACATCATGGTTTCGGGACGTGAAACACCAGATTGTTATTATTATGCGTAGATATGTAGCTAGGCGGACAAGGTAACGCTTAGGGCAAACAATCACTGGTGTTCAGAGTTGCGAAAAAGGTGTCAATGCCAAGGAAGAGCACTCAAGTATAGCAGAGATTTCATTATGGGTGGGGTGAAATTAAGAAGCTTCTATGTGTTAGATGCAGCTTTTGTAAAGAAGAGACCTTCACAGATTGTTGAAGAATCCTTTGTCCTTCATTGAGCATAAACTAGGTGATGATGATGACGATAACGACAATCTTTTGAAAGAGGAGGGCATACATGCAAACCCACTATAGGAGATGAGCTTTGACAACATGTACGATAATGAAGAAGAAGATGAAGGACTGAAGCTCTTTTCGTGTTTATTGCGGCATCTTAATAATTCACATTATCCACCACTAAGATCTGTTTGACTTAGGGCTAATAGGTATTTGTACGTTCACGAAGTGTCTGGATATTGTGAGCACCAACGTGACAGTGAGTTCAAATAGTAGTCTGATATCACACACAAGCATTGTAGACTCCAATGTATCATTCCTGTAAATTTACCAAGTGCTAACTCGCTTACCGTTTTTCTTTTTGCCGCCGGAGAGGCACCGCTGTATGACGTGTTCATTCGTTCTCCATCAAACCGCAGAACCGTCTAATCTTGCGCTGCAAGGGTCTTAGAAAGTAGTCGGTCCAAGGGACACGGCACTTGGGAACTCCACATGGCACTCGGCACGTCGTGGACTACCATGCCATAGTGCGGCTCATCGATTTTTTGACGCACTCACGCCACGTGGACAATAGCACACAAGAGACGAGGATATTACGGATGGCCCTAAGTGGACAGAAGATAACGTACAGAAGCGAGCACGCTCCGACCAGAAGTACTTCTTGATAGCGCTGTCATGCGGACACTCGCATTACCGTTGCGAAGAAGACGATCATCATATGGGAATTTTTTTTGCATTATATGCACAAACCGCAGCACATAAATCGATATTTGTGTAAGCCTATACTTTAGATTTGCATCTTGCATGCCTAATGCCTGCCAAATTCAAACTTATACGTGCCGTAGTTCATCGAAGGTGCTTTCGCTGTATCAGTATTATCAGTCAGCGTGTGCTGTGAGGCGTGTTATAGACGAAAAGTCGTATCGAAGAAGAAAAGTAATGATCATCTTGTGTAAATATTGGCCACAATTAACCACGACTGTAGTGATCGCTGTCACACATGTAGCCAAGAGCCCCAATTACGAAATAGTTTTAATGAAAATCAAGTTTCTTTATGATGAATGTTCTGAGATCTCATACTGACGCATATCTGGAAACATAGACATGCGTTCCGTTTTCTAATCATGGCACAGGTTAAACGTTTCATGATCATATAGAAAGAAGCCTACAGGACTTGTGCTTCGAAGTGCTCAGTTTGGCTCTTCGAAGGTTATTCAGATTTAGTAGATTGAAAGCCGCCTCACCGAAAGCCACATGAAACACTGGTGAATTTTAGTCTTCTTTAAAACATAAATAACTATAAATATTGCTTCACATTTCTCTGCTCTCAGCAAATACACCACTACCCAGCAACGAAGAATACGCGTCAGCGTAGCTGCATTGATTGTGCTTGTGCAATTTGTGCCACTAACGGGTAGAAGATGACCAAAAGTAACTCTGAACCCCAGATGGTACATTCGCTTTCACTTGCTGCTGTCTTGGCTAGATGCATCCAGAAAGTAGTCGATCCAGCAAATTATTGATGGATTGATTGATTGAATAATTGAACAAGGTATTTATGATAATACTAGAGAACATGATTCCAACATGATACAAAGTACGGGCGTGAAAGTTGGGCAAAATTCACACAGCTTTTCTACATAATTGGCTGGGCACCTTCCTTGCGATCCTCTTGACTAACATGGTTGCGAAAACTGGTGAGCTCTTGGTTTTCTTTTTTTTTTGCGCATGAACTTGCCATGCAGCAGTTTCACAAAAAAAAAATCATGACGAGGGCCACTTTTCCCAATAAAGGGATAACGTGCGATGCTGAGCAACCATTTTTGAGTACTATAAATAGAAGCGCAGGAAGTGAGAATAAATGTCTTTGTTTGGAAGATAGCTTAAGACAGTGGCCCTTGAACCAAGATGCCTTGATTGTGGGAAGAGTTCTGGCTATTTTGACTATCCTTAGATGATTGTCGTGATTGGAGCTTACTAAGGCTCTCTCAGCAAGTACAGCCAAGGAAGCGTATTGGTAAGACATACGGGGGCTTCCTCAACCATATGCATGAGGAGTGTGGCATTTCTAAGGTAGCCGTAGGGCCTTCCTGGCAAATCTGTCTAAATGCACACGCTGACTTTCGACTCCTATGAGGAGTGGAGGCCACACTGATTCTCCTTTAAATATGTCCGGTGCAACAACGGAAACAAAACACAAAAGGAGCGACTATGACTGACGCTGTATGCTCCCTCCACTGTTCACCCGAATTAGCCTCTGTTCTTACTCTGGTCTTACCTAAATGGAATTACGGCTACTGCAAACTCACACGTTGGTTCAGGTCCCCCGACCACACGCAGGTCGTGCCGATTACGCCATATGCAACAGCAAAATAATAGGCAGGTCCTTCAACAAAGCCCATAGAAATTAATTTTCCACACCCACTACTTCTCTCTACTATAGAATGTCGAACATGCATGCGCATCGACTGTAGGTCCCAGCACTCTCTTGCACTGTCTTTCACGAAAACAGTCAAATTTACTTGAAGGATAGCCGAGGTAAAAGGTGGTGGAATCGGCAGGAACTTCTCTCAGCTTCTAAAATAGGTTTATCGCGTCTTTGACCAGGTACCAATAATGCACAGCGTGAAGAAGCACACAATCAAAAGTACGAACGCGCGTGTCATTACCAAACTCGTGTCTGTAGAGCCCTTCGCACTAGCTTTAGTCGCCAACTTGCGCAATCGTATTCGTAGTGGAACCCATTCTTTCTTTGTTTCCTGTCGCTACATGAAGTTCCCGCACGAAACATTGACGGGCTTTTTTTAGCGAATGTTTGACGTCGGTCGTTCTTAGAGAGAAGGTGTCACCAAATAGCCTCGAGGGTGACACATGACAGAATTCATGCACGCCATGCACCGACGGCTGTGACGTAGGCAAATGGCGTCGGTGCATTGAATCGACGCACGAGAGAGAGAGAGGGAGAAAGTGAATGATAGGTGAGGAAAGAGAAGCCGGTAGACGTAAAGACAGGAGGAGAAGGTGGACTTGTAAGGAAAGGGGGGGGGGAGTAGAATCGAGCGCTTCTGTGTTTACCGACCAATCAATGCCACTTCATACGCGATGCATGGGGAAAACGAGGGGCCCTCCGCAGTCGATTGCACGTCAGTTGAGGACGTTTCCTCGTGTACTGTACGAGGTACTGTGGCCACGCCATGGATTGATCAGGCCGCTAGAGTTCTAAGTGCATCCTCGCGTTTTCAGTCATCGAGCGCTGAAAGACGGCCGAAAGACAAAGCCGACGCGTGAGGGGGCGGAACCATTGTGCTTACACGATAAACGCGACCGATGCAGAATATAGCTTTACAGAGAGAAAGAAAAGTTGGAGACACAGCCAAAAAAGTAGAAGCAAGAAACATGTTTGTCATAAAGAATGTCACCCTTGAGAGTTATTTCAAGCCACAAGTTTTCTTTATCGTCGCTATGGATTTTGTTTTTTCAGGACTAGAATCAGTGTGCACATGTATACCCGCAGGGAACTCATATAGAAAAAGCTAAAGAGGGAAGTTTGTGCAAGAGTGCTAATATTGAATGCTTAAATACATCTGATAAATTTAACGGCAGGGCTGAGGGACTCTTCTAGGGCAGTTAGCAGCAGCATATTATAGGCAGCCGTATGACTCAGATTATAGATATTCTAATAATAATAATAATAATAATAATAATTGTGTAGTTACCGATTTTCTTAAGGCTATTTTAGCTTCAGCCCCACTGCGGTGGTCTATTGGCTATGGCACTCGGCTTCTGACCCGCAGGTCGTGGGACTGAATTTCGGTTGCAGCGGCTGCATTTTCGGCGGAGGCGAAGATGCTGTAGGCCCGTGTTCTCAGTTTTTGGTACCCGTTGAAGAACCCCAGGTAGTCGAAATGTCTGGAGTCCTCCACTACGGCGTCTCTCATAATCATATGGTGGTGTTTGAACGTTTCACTCCACATATCAATCAATCAATCAATTATTTTATTTCAACTTGAACCAACAACTTTTCTTTGAAACAGTTGGGTATTTTTTCATTTTTTTCTATTTCTAGAGTGTTGGATAAATACAAGGTTACATGAGGCATTTTTTTGTTTTCTCTTTGTGATAAAAAAAATCGTAACAATGCGAAAACGTGCCACTGTCAAGTTGTGGTATCACAACAATCACATTCATTTTTGTTTCGATAGCACAGCTCTACTGATAGAGCATCATACTGTCGATCATAACTGAGTATAGTAAAATATTGCAGTAGTCATGTAACTTGAATGACCGTCGACGCCTATATAGTGACATCCTCAGCATATCGGCGCCTCAGAACACCCAACTGCGGGGATCAAACGTGCCATAACCATGATATTTATATCTATGTTTTGGCACGTGGAACCCCAAGAATTTATTGTAGTCGTTCCACTTAATATTGCAGTATTATTGCACACATCCATGCAATCGTTTCGCAAAGTATTGCTTATCCCTGGACATTTCCAAACCTACAGCCCTCATACATATCTTAAAGCGCTCCGCAGACTTTGTTTACGGTTTGTTATTCAGAGCGTGATTCTAAAGCTGCCTTTATTTTATCCTTCACTATCCGCCTTTATAGCGATGGGTCACACTGTGAAACAATGTTTCCAGAAGTTGCCACTTGATGTGGACATGCCACCCAGATTTATTTCCATTTTCTCCAATTGTGTAGTTACCCATTTAATAATAAAGAAGGAAAAGGAAAACAAGAGTAAAGAGGTGTTGGCCCAATTTTCATCTGTGCTTTGTTTAAGTCAAGTCTGCTGACGAAGTGAGAGCTGTTTCTTCAACCTCGCTACTCCGGGCCATGCCGTACGCTTGGACACTCGCGTGATGCTCACAGGATATTCGCCCAAAATTGCCATTCCTGAGGGACAGGCTGCTACGTTGGGGACTAATTTAGCCTATTAAGGAGCGACCGACCGAGGCTCCCACTTGCTTCCCTCCATGAGCTACTGAATATTTAACGCGGACGGAGAGGGGACGCCGCTACAGCTGGGGCGAACAAATTCAGGGCCGAAACGGTACCCCGCAACCACTTTGGGAGAAGCATTAAAGGTCGATGTTGGGGGGGGGGGGGGGGGAATCTTCGCGCCAGCGAGCCTCGTATATACTGAAGCGCGTGACAGGCGAGTCCTTCCGGTTTCTCGTATGCTGGCTAGGCCTCAATGGTTCTGGCGTGTGTCTGCGAGGTTCGTGAGGGGCGCATTTAATTTAGATTGCCTCTGGTTGGATTTTGATTTCGACGATAAGCATGCTGGAATCTTTGTCTTCCATTTCTTTCAACTTTTCAGAGAGGAAAGGGACGGGTGGTTACGGCGAGGAAGACCACTTGATGAGTCAATCGCACCGTTCTTGGTAGCTAGCTGTATTTCATTCAGTGCGGTCCACAGGCGGAGCAACAAGTATTTTCAGATTGGCGAGAAGTTTCTCGGCGCGTAATCGCATTTATTCAGAAGTTTGCAGTGCCTGTCGAAGCTGCTCTTCCAGGTGATCGTATATTTACATTCGCAAGTGCAGAATAAACGGCTGGAAAAAAGGAACTTCTGAAACCATAAATTTTGTACGGGGACATTGTAGTTGTGCAAGGGTGAAAGAGAAAGTCATGGGAAAGACAGGCAGTTTAGCCAGGTTGCGCCCGGTTTGTTGCCTCACACGTTGTGTGTGTGTGTGTGGGGGGGGGGGGGGGGACAGAAAAAGAGCTGTGCTGCGCAACAGATAAACACCGCCTATGTTTATCCTGCAACGGCGAGGTGACGACACCGTCAGCGTATTACGTGTATCAAAGCGCACACTTTATTGAAGCTGGAATATGCTTATCTTGAGCACAAATACAGCAGACGGCTTTGATACTTAAAATATCGCCACTTCCTCCCATGGTTACACATTAAAACTATAATTTATTAATTATTATATTTCGCTGTCCAGAACATTTACGACTCAGAACACCTACAAAGAATGTTAGATCGAGGCTCTCAGGACAGATAAGCTATCACCACCTTATATATATGCTTACGACGAATGTGCGAAAAAAATGCTTCTGCGTTGCAGATCAAAGCACAACGTTTTTTATTCGTCCCTATGCAGTACCGTATGTTTTTTTTTCATGGCTGTGAAGTACCGCTGCACAAAAACAGAATGTGATCAAAACCGTAGGTTACATGGTGTATTTTCCTAGACATAACGGGATCGTGATCGAGTGATGGCCATGATTACTATATGGTCTTGAAAAATACTGATCCCGCAGCCTTTTATTGAGCAGTGAGAAGGCCTTGTAGCAGATGGCATATAATGCAGCGTAGTCAATGTGCTACGCTTGGCACACTTGCTGGGAAAAGTGGCCTTCCTGTTCTTCTGTGGTATCAGCTCGAACCGCAGTGCATTGTGCTTTGTAGTGTTCTTGTCCCAGTGCACAAGAGAGAGGGCGGCTTGGCTGGGACCTGGCAAGCTGTCCCCGATGGCTGCGGTGTTTCACGCCGCGCAGGCCTTAACGCTAAGTGAGGAGGAGCAAACGCTCGTCGAGCCTCGGGGATCGCCCGCAGGCCGCCGCCGTGCCACGCCGCCCTCCACCTCGTGCTGTAGGCGTCCCTCCTGGCCCATGCCGAGGCCCTCATGTCTGTCTCTGTCTGTCCCGTCTCTGTCCCCAAGGGAACAGCCGAGGCGGAGGGCGGCGGCTGAGGCGGTGGCTGCTGCACGGGCGGCTCCTGCGGGCACGGCCAGCAGCAGCCATGGCGGTGTTGCCATTCATCAACCAAGACACGTCGCAGCTATGGCGCCGGATCAACGACAAAATCGAGGAGCCCAAGAGCCAGAGGCGGCTCATCCTCATCATTGTGTGCGTGGCCCTGCTGCTGGACAACATGCTGTACATGGTCATCGTGCCGATCATCCCGCAGTACCTGCGCAGCATCGACGCCTGGTACACGCACACCGAGGGAGGCAACATGTCCTCGTATGTGGTGAATGCCACCGTGAATGGCGTGGTCACCAACCGCACCGAGTGGCGTCGCACGGGGGGTCACATCGTCTACGAAGGCGAAGAGTCAGCAGTTGGCGTTCTCTTCGCCTCCAAGGCCATCGTTCAGCTGTTTATAAACCCGTTTTCAGGGGCCCTAATCGACAGGATTGGCTATGACATTCCCATGATGTTCGGTCTCAGCATCATGTTCCTGTCCACGGCTATATTTGCCTGCGGAAAGAGCTATGGCGTACTGTTTTTTGCCAGAAGCCTCCAGGGTGTTGGCTCTGCTTTTGCGGACACTTCTGGACTTGCTATGATTGCTGATCGATTCACTGAGGAGTCTGAACGAACCAAAGCGCTTGGCATAGCCCTGGCGTTCATTTCCTTTGGATGCCTCGTCGCCCCACCATTCGGTGGTCTCCTCTACGAATTTGCAGGAAAAGAAGTTCCATTTATCATCCTCTCTCTCGTCTCGCTCATCGACGGCATCCTCCTGTTGTTCGTGATGCAGCCCGTGAAGCAGCAAATGCGTGCAATGGGCGTCGAACGGCCCGCTGGCACACCCATCTGGCGCCTGTTTATCGACCCGTACATCGCAGTGGCTGCTGGGGCACTTATGATGTCCAACGTGTCACTGGCCTTCCTTGAACCAACCATCTCCATCTGGATGAAGGATAATATGCACGTTGACGACTGGCAGATTGGCCTTATTTGGTTGCCAGCTTTCTTCCCGCACGTGGCGGGCGTTTACTTGACAGTGCGCATGGCACGCCAGTACCCACAATACCAATGGGCTATCGCTTGCTTTGGCCTAGCGCTTGAAGGGCTCAGCAGCTTTATCGTGCCCTTCGCCCGCTCCTACTGGGTGCTCATCATACCCCTCTCGGGCATATGTTTTGGCATCGCCCAGGTCGACACCTCCCTGCTGCCCACGCTGGGATACCTGGTCGACGTGCGTTACGTGTCTGTCTACGGCTCCATTTACGCCATCGCTGACATCTCGTACTCGCTGGCGTACGCCATCGGCCCCATCATCGCTGGCGGTATTGTCGAGAGCATTGGATTTACGGCACTCAACATCTTCATAGCCTTGTCTAATCTTCTCTACTGCCCACTGCTTATGTCGCTGAGACACATCTACGACTACAAGCCATTCGAGAGCGAGGCGAACATATTGATGCAGGACCCTCCAGCCAAGGAGTATCAGACCTACAGGCTTCAAGACGGTGCAGCAGATCCACTACCAGTGACGAATCACGTGCAACAGACCTCCTTTATGGAAGGTGTAACCGTCGCTTCTGCACATGGACAACCTCAACAGCAACACCAGCCCCAGCAAATTCCGACTGCAGGAAAGGTACAGGCACCACAGCACCAGCAGCAACAACGACCTCCGCATAAGCGTCCCGCCGCGAAGAAGCACGTGCGCGTCAGAGGGTACAGATCTTCGGACATGGAAATGATGATCACTAGCTCCGAGGAAGAAGAGGGTGACCTCGAGTGAAGCATCCCTTTATGCCGTGTAGATGCCGCATGTGCTCATCTTCGACGTTTCGGACGGCTCTCTGCGGAGGTGATGCTCATCAGCTCCTGTGTGAGAGGAAGAGGGTGACTCCGAGTGACGTGCTGACTGCTTGGTGATTTTTTTGTTTCGCCTGGTGCGCACATGTGTGTACTTCTAGACACTCCTACCTTTAGGGTATTGAAATGGAAGCATTAACGAAAGAAAGTGGTCGTGGCTGCAGTGTTAGCGTAACAATCTCTTTCCCTCGTTCATTCGCGAGATGAGAACCATAGAAAATGACTAAGACCACTTGAAAAGCTAGACTTGTTTCTGCGTGTGACAGCAGGCCATGGTAACAGAGTGGTACGGATTGAGGATCGTATTCATTCAGTAGTAGTGTCGTGGCATATGGTGATGTCCTCCGCTGCGTCAGCCAGAGGCACTCTGTTACAAGCAACTTCTAGTAAAGTTCGTGGTGAAACGCGCCAATGCAAATGCCAAGCATGGTTCTGCCCCGCAATAACTCGCCCTTCTGGGAACAATAACCACCGATGACCTCCACCAGGCTTGAGAGGATCGTTTGCAGAACATGCACTTCAAATGACATGGAAAAACACACAATACCTTATAATACACTGATTTACTATATATAACGTTACGAAATGCAACGAGAAACACACGCTTGTGATGTGGAAGTACTCGCCCAGCATTCCACTATTTTGAACTTCATGCGCACGTGGTTTGAAATTCGATATTGCGTTTGTTAGAAATCGTGTAATGGCACAGCTCATAAAGTAACAGTAGGCGCACTTGAAACATAGTGGTTTGGGCACATGAGATCAATTAGTGTTATCACTATGGTCTTCTTAAGATTATTTTCTGAAAAATATTGTTAATAATTGGGATCTCAACTTTTTTTTTCACTCGCGTGAATTCAACTAACGTGGTCCAGTATTGCTGTGGCCTTCTCGTTAGCGTATTGTTGTTGAAAGCACTGCGGATGATGCGCATGCTCGAAAAGCCACTCCGTTGTGCCAGGGTTTCTCTTTTCTTTTGGATCGTCGCACATTGCTACCCTGATGACTTCGGAAGATGTCATCATCAAGCAGGAAAAAGATGGGACAGAAAAATGCTTTGTCTCAATCCTGTCACGCGGTATGGGCTCATTTTTGTCTACTTACACTAGGTGGCAAGGTGGTACTCGGTACAGGACAGCGTTTCGTACAGCTGAAACCACACAGATGAAACGTGTAACCACACAAAGGTTATATCTCTCTTGAGTGAGCCCGGTTTATAGGACTTCCCTCACAGGCTGCGTCTGAGGTGCTAAAAAAGTTGTCAGAAATTGGGGCTATTATGATGATGTGCGAGAATACCAAGTCATAAAAATGTATACTGATGACATTTTACGGAACGGCAGATTTTTTAGTGGTTTCACTGCAGTGAATTTTGTTGATGCTTTTTTTCACCCCGCTTTTCTCATTTACCTGGCTTGCGTATACAAGCTGAGCGCAAGGAGAATGCACCAGCAGCAATGTACGGGAATTATGGCCCTTGGTTAATTCTCATGTTTTTCTTCACACAGCGTATTCAATGAGGTTCGTAGTCTTTTGGCGTGCCTGTCTTGGATAATTTTTTTTAGATGAAAGGCCTCCTGCAATAGAAGTGTATAGAACGCATTTATCGGCAGAGCCTGCTAAGTTTATTAGTGGGATATAAAGTGATGTGTTGTCGTGACAGACCCGGATCATTAGTTAAGTATACGTGCAACTTTTTTTAATATTCAAGGGCATGCATGCATGAATAATTACTTTAAAAGGAATGCTCCAATTGATTATCAGTCGATGTTTAAGCAGTCGCATGCATACGGACAATTTTTTTACTTGAACAACCTTCTATAAAATTAGTGGCGAGTTAGCGCTTGTGTTATGCGTGTTTTTTTATTTCATGGTCCCGCATCGTTTATTTGTGCTCAAAGTTTTGCCTAATCAGCTATAAGGTTCCTCGTTTAAGCGTTAATGCAGAACACTTGAAAAGAGTTAATGCTTGCGTTAAAGGCGTTGTTATAAAAGCTATGTTTATTCGTTTTCACTTCTTTACGTAGATCAGCCCGTTATTATAAGAAATGAAGACGCATAAAGAACGTAAATTCCGATTGTTGTAGGGTACACAAACTGGGCTGCTTAGATGATGATTACAAGTGGAAAAATAAATTGCGCTAAAAGGATGGCAGTGTCGTTCAAGGATTGATAAAAATGAGATAAGAAAAAATTTATTTATTTTATTTATTTTGAATATATTTCTAATTCCAAAAGAATCATAGCAGGAAGGCATATACACTACTTCAATACAAATTTGACAAATTGTGATACAGTGGCAGTAATAAGTAGCTACAAAAAAGTGCAAAACGATTTGTAGTGTGTGAATGCGAAAAAAAAAACGCTCTCAATAAGTCACATGTCAATAAGAGGCAAAAAAAACAAAGAATGAGAAAACAAATGTCTTGAAGAATTCATGGTTAGATTCAAGAGCGTGTAGGAACTGTGTTAGTGGTGTGCTTTCTATTATGTGTAGGGGAAGGTTATTCCATTCTCTTATCGCCAATGGAAAAAAAATAATTTTTGAAACAGTCTGCATGAAAGGTGTATTCCGTAAGCATCTCAGTATGATTATGTCATGTAGGTTGTGTTTGTAAACTTGCTAGAGGTGCGTGACATCAGTAATCACTTTATTATGAATAAGTAAGTACACGAGTTTATGTCTAGCTATTTTAGCTCGGTGCTGGAGGGAATCTATACCACTTTCTACAAATGCAGAAGGTGAAACATGGGGCCCGTATTTTTTTATATTTGAACCTTATTGTCTTACTCTGTACGCCTTCAAGTTTAGAGATGTCTTGTTTAGAAAAAAGGAAACCATACGATGTTTGCGTATTCTAGTATTGGTTTAATGAATGCGTTATAAGCCAGGAGTTTGGTATCTGTAGAAGCTAATCGATGGTGGCATTGGATGAAAAAGAGTCATTTGAGCACGGTCGCTGTTATGTTGTTTATGTGACTATTTCATTTAAGGTCCTCAGATATAGTTAACCCCAGGTATTTATGTTCACTGACAGCACTTAATACGGTGCCATGAATTTTATACGGGTATAAGAATTTATTCTTTTTCCTCGAGACAATGAGAAGAGTTAATTGTTTCGCGTTTAAAGTAATTTGCCAGCCGTAGCACCAATTTGTTACTGTTTGTAAAGCGTAGTCAAGGGCTAGGTGATCTTCGTGCGTTTCAATCAAATTATAAATAATGCAGTCATCTGCGAATAATCTGATCTTGACATGAATATTAGCAGGTAGGTCGTTGATTAATATTAAAAAAAGAGCCGGGGCTAGGACACAGCCTTGTGGAACATCGGAGATCACTTTGGCAGTACCAGGCAATCGGCCATCATCTTCAACAAACTGTAAACGATACCATAATTGATCAGATATCCAATCAGATATGGGGCAAATTACT